>CAIGQQ010037945.1:472230-485413 GCA_903798035.1 Danio albolineatus | reverse complement strand
ATATATATATATATATATATATATATATATATATATATATATAAAATGCAATTTCATAAATGATTATAGATTTATATGCACCTGCTTTTATATACTATACTATATATGTATACTATACATTATAAATATCATACTATACTTTATGACTAGTCTATACAGGTTCAATGTGGATGTGTGAAAAGTGGCTTAGCTTAAACATATTTTTTTTTTACTTATTTATTTTAGTCTATAAAAGCTGTACAACTGAGCACAAACACAAACAAAATCATTTAAATGGCATTATTCTTTTAAAGGCCAGCGTTTTGTGCTCCACTGATGACAGATAAGAAGGAATTGAAATATGAATGAGGCTTTATTAACATGCGCCACTCGGATCAAAACAGCGTCTTGACAGGTTGAAGATAACAACATTGATGAGCAGTTGAATGACCGCTGCATTTTTTTAACACAGTAATAATCATAAAATGGAGTTGCTGAATTTCGTGATCAACTCAGTGGAATGGAAATGGTGGTGAAATGTTTGAAAGGTGACCTTTACAGATGAGACTCTTAGGACAGACCAGAACAAAGCGTCTGTTCCGTGCGTAAATCCATCTCCATTTGTCACATCTAAAACGTAGAAAAGAGAAAGAAAGACAGAAAGAGGGGTTTCATTAAAGATAGATCTTCCAAAGCAAGCGATGGTATATCAGCTCACCTGCACCTCCCATTGAGCATGAATCTGATAACTCCACATGCTAATCATAACATCCGGCCCCTGCTGCGAATATCACTGCTGACCACGGCGTTGACGTTCCACCCCCCTCTCCTCGGTCTTTTACAACATACACTCCAGTGGTCAATTACACCCTCAAGGCAGCTCTGTAAATACTAATCATTTCCTCATGAAGACAAAAACTGTCCGCTTCAGTTAGCTGTCACTTTGGGTCCACAACTGATCACACGGGTTGTTTCTCTAAAGGTGTTGAGTTATGAAAACCACATGCAAAGCTGTTCCACATGGGACAGAGGGAGTGAGTCACATTACAGACATGACGGGATGTGAGCCGAACAGCTTGAGTCAGAGAAATGTTGTGTAATGAGATAAGATCGACTTTTTTTAAAGAAAAAAAAATCAGTAAAAACAAACTCTCAGATAAATACAGTGGATCTATAAGAGGCCCAAATATCCTCAGGGAATGAGCAGATCTCAGTCAATGTTTCGTGAAACTGCCTCGTAAGCAGATGTTGTTTTGTTACTATGCAACTTAATGTTTTTGGCCATGCTTTACATATGAATGAAGAAGTAAATTTTTATTTTATTTTTATTTTTTTCAGTTAGCTTAGATATGTGAATTTATATACATTTGATTAATTTATTATTATTAATTATTAAAAAATCAAATTAAGTTATTAGAAATGAAAAAAATACAAGTTTTTAAATGTGTGTTCCTTTTTAAAAGTGTCAGCCAACTCGCAATTGGTGCTCTTGGACTTGTGGTTGTCTACATACAGACTGATACCGGCAGCTAAAGAGGTGCATGGAAATTATTTTAAAAGGGGGAAAGATTATAGTGATTTATTATTATTATTATTATTATTATTATTATTATTATTATTATTTTTTTTTTTTTATCAATAAGGTAATAGTTCATAAATGTTATAAACTGTTATTTCAGTGTTTGAATCTGTATTTTATTATTAAATGATGCATGACAAATTAAATCTAATGTTTGTTTGTTTTTTAACCTAATGTTTTTGGCCATGATTCATATAACTGAAGTAAATATTGTTTTTTTTTTCCTTTTTGCTTAGAGATGTGCAATTGCATACATTGTTATTATATGAATAATTAAAAAATAAAATTATTGAAAAGCATTAAATTATAAAATACACTTTTGACTACTTATTTTAACATTAGAAATACTAATAACCTTTGTTAATCACCTATAATACTGAATGCAGGCAGATTGGGTTGTCTGACCACTACTGTAAGCACTGTACAATATGTAAAAAATACATTTAAAAACATTATTATTATTTATTAATTATTTTATGAGCAAGACATGTTGAAATCAAAACATATGCACAGATTTATTTAGACTTTTAATCAATTGGCATGATTAGAAGACATTGTGATTGTACAAAACTCACATTTTAATAGGCTTGTTTCTCCTATAATAAATAATAAAATAAATAAAAATAAATAATTGATTCAAATTACAAATAGGTTTCATCTATAGAGAAACTGTTCAAAGAGAATCTTCTTTAAAATCAATAAAACTGAAATACCTTGAGTTCAGCTGCACGCTCACATACTGAGTCAAAGCTTGTTATAATAAAAAAAGCCTATACAGCACATAAAATCTCATACAGTGTGTACTTTTTGTTTAAATTAGAACAAACTGTGCTCAAGTCAGTCACAAAGCACTAGAAAGCTATTATAGTGACAACATAACATATACTGTGTTTCAAATATAATTCTGTTCTATATGTTATTTTGAATTAAATGTATGCTATTTGTTTATAAGCGTGATATTTGAAGCACACATAACATTCATATACAGTACATATATTCTCCATGGTCTCCCTGGGTTTATGTCCAGATTGCATTGTGTCCCAGTTTATTTTTTTTTCTCTTTACCTACACTTTTATGTCAGCTCCATGTCCTATAATGTAAGGGCTAAAAGCCCATAAATTAAAAGAAAAAGCAAAAAGGCAGAGAGAGATTTCTCCGGTGACTTTACATTAGTGTTGTTTGATAGCAGATGAGCGAGTTGTCCCTATTCAGAGTTGAATTCAAATGTACCAGCACCCTAATAATAGGCTTTCAGCGGGTAATATTCATCCTCTGTTAGACATAAGTAGGCCCAATATACGCAGTAAATGAAAGGCTCTTCCTAGCATCTTAAAACTAGGTCGAAAGTCAGCTCTGTCACAGGAGACTGAGAATGGTATTAACATAATGAGACATATCACGTCAGCAGGTGGCAGATTGCATCTTTCATTCGTGGGCATGTAGCTTTGAAAGGTCATCTAGAGCCCAGTCACCAAGTACCTCTCAGGGTTCCTACAAGATCCCGCGAAGGCCAGATTTGCGGTTAGAAACCCACTGCTTTTAGTTAGATGAGCACCCATGTAGACCTGTTCCAGAGATGCACCTATCAACCAGCCAGAAATCGTAATTAAATGTTTTGTGCTTTAAACATGCACACACAAAAAAATTGCTATATATGAAAATTGCAGGGTTTTAAAGGGAGGTTTAACACTTAATCCCTCCTAACTGATGTCAAAATAAAATGTTTGGGTTGTCAACCCTTTAAACCCTTTAAATTGTTGTAAATAGTTTACTCTGATCTGTGCCATTAAATTATGATATTATTTTTAAAAAACTGATATAAATATTTAGGTGACCTTCCTTATAATGGTTCACAGCATTGTGAACGCATGATTGTGCCTAGTAGACTATGTTCAAAAATTTTCAGTTGGCAGTCTGAACACCGGCAGATCTATGTAGACCACAGACAGACACTGTACAGACTGTACTCACAAGACATCTTTCTTGTCGGATAGGTGATTTTTGTCTGCATACAGTAGCCTAAAAGTAAAGTCAGATTCAACTCATTGTTTGTATTTTAATAGACACCTATGTAACTAATATTATAGCAGTCTGTTTTGCATACATTTAGTTTATTGAAGTTTTTAAAGAGCTTCTTTTTTTTAAAGTTATGTTGAAAAATACTGTACAAGTAGGGTCTGCTTGTTTTGACACGTTATTTAAAATATGTGGCTAAGAAATAACCTATTAAATGTAGTCTTTTGATGAGGAAAGTAAAAAAAAAATGCTGCTGGACCATTAAAAAACTTCCTAGCGTTTAGCCCTATATAAGTCTGAAATTTCATTCTTGATGGTCTTTAAAATGTCTTAAATTTAACCTGGTGATGCTTGCATAAACCCTGTTGAAAAACGTACAGTCAGAAGCAAACTATTCCTGATACTAAAAATACTGAAAGAAAATCTTAAATATTAAATTGGGGTGGGAGGTCTTTCTCTTTTTTTTTTAGGATTATAAAATGCATGCAAACTTAACAGTGCAGCTGCTTTGTTTACAGCACAAAACATTGTTCAAAAACAACAGCTTGTATAATGTTTTTGTTTGTGCATGTATATCTAAAGCTCAAAAGTTACAAAATCAAATATATTTTTACTTTATATTTTGAAATTATACAATCTAATTTATTATTTTATTTACTTAAAATATTATTTAAAAGATAGATGGAGAGAAAAATCCAATTTGCTTGTAAAAAAATAAATAAATAAATCAGAGTTGGCCATGAAAAATTTAGGTTGGTGCATCACCAGCCTTTACCAAAGGAGCTAAACCAAGAGCGTAGTCCCGTAGCCACAGCATCCTCATTGAATTACCGCTCTCTTAGCCTAAAAAGCCCCTCTGTGGAATGACATCAGCTGCAATGCGTACCTGCTAGTGATTAGACTCTCCTCAAGCAAAATGCTTCCAGCCATCTATTACTGCATAGCACCATATGAGTCGAATCATCACAACGTTTTCCTTTTACACTCTGTGCCAACTCACTTTAATGGGATCCCTTTTTCCACAGCACTGTTGTTTTATTTTGCCGACCTGTTGTTTGTGCTCTAAAATTAAAACCATGGCATGGCATAAGTGCGTTGTAATAATGTGATCTCCATTTTCTTCTTGGCTCCCGCCACTTTGCTTTTTTTTTGCCTCTTTTAGAAAGCAAGCTTCTCCGCAGGGAAAATTAAACAGAAACTTTATACCTTTCTTTTTAAGTGAATCAAATGTGTGTTCCTTCTCAAAAGTGTCAGTCAAACTCCCGCTTGGTGGTCTTGGACTTGTGGTTGTCTACATACAGACTGATGCCGGCAGCTAAAGCAGTGCATGGCAATTATTTTAAGAGGGAAAAGATTGCAGTGACTTTTTATAAATTAGGTAATAGTTCATAAATGGGTGTAATGCGTCAGTTTATGTCCCACCTAGAAAGCAAAATGTTATTTCAGTCTAACAGTGTTTGAATCTGTGTTTTATTATTAAATGAGGCATGGCAAATTAAATCTAATGATTTCTTCTTCTTTTTTCTTTGCACAAGCTTAGAATGTTTATATATATATATTAAAATTCAGCCAAATATAATAAACATAATAGAGCACATTAGGTGTTTGATATCTGTTGAGTTCAAATCCTGTCATGTTGATTCTCATCAACCATGGACGTTTGAATCATCGGGTCTTTGCAGAAACTGTCTTTATTTAGACAGATGAAAAAACAAGCATAAGGAATTTAATAAAGACCAATGCCAGTAATTAAACTAAAAGAATTCAAATCTTAAATTAAAGGAAAAATGTAGTTATGTAATATGAATATTGTTTACAGTACATGTGCGTTCCATTATTTGTATGAGGCTTTTCAAGGCCACAGTTTCCCTGAAATTTTGCGTTAATCCAGACAGTGTATCTACAGTATATATATTTACATTTTTTGTTTTCCTATCCTGATCCAGTCAGTTGTTTGAGCATTTCTGTATCCCATTTCCCTCAGATTTATACACTGGATGAGCACTTAGCCTCCAATCTCAATGGCATCACTACTGTATTTGGAAAGTGGTTTATTGTGTCTACATAAACACAAACAATGCTGTTCCAGACTGTGAACTTGTTTCTTTAGGTTACCGAGTTAAGATGAGATCAGTTTGTGATGGTAACTGACGATTTGCGCTTCTACTTCCTGTGTTTAGACTGGCCTTCGATACACACACAATCTCCCACATACACATTATTCACTTTGCTGGTGCTTTCTCATCACCCCATCTCAAAACAAGCCCAACATTAGCTGGAATTCACCCGATGGTTGTGTGCGTGTGTTATGTCTGATTTTCTTTTATCTGCTATGTGTTTTCACAACTTCTGATCCAGTACATGCATGTACATGTATTTTGTGAATGTTTGACCTATATCGTTGCTACCAGCTAAGTGTGAATGAATAAGCTGACTAATCTTCCAGGAATGCCACAGATACAGTGTCCTTCACCCTTGATAAATATAATCTGTGAAAAGTTTTTTCCCCCCTAAATTAAAAAAATATATATTGCAAAAAACTGTACAGTTTTATTAAAAAAATAAATCAATAAAAATAATATCATTGTGCAAAAGATAATTGTGTTTCACTATTATTGACTGCCGAATTAATTAATATGAGCTAAGGTTACTTTAGTGAATTCATTAATTTTCCTTCTGCTTAATCTCTTATTTATAAGGAGTCGTCACAGCGGAATGAACCACCAAATATTCCAGAGTATTTTTTTTACACAGCGGATGCCCGTCCAGCTGCAATCAAGTGCTGGGAAACACCCATACACTCTCACATTAACACTCATACACTACGGCCAATTTTGTTTACCCAATTCACCTATACTGCATGTCTTTGGACTGTGGGGCAAACTGGAGCACCTGGAGGAAAACCATGCTAACACTGGAGAACATGCGAACTCAGTCCAGCCAGAATTCAAACCAGCGACCTTCTTGCTGTGAGGCGACAGTGCTAACCACTGAGTCACCGTGTCGCCTACTTTAGTTAATGAAAACTAAATCTAAGACTAAAACTATTTGGTCAAAAAACAAATCGTTTTGACAGAAAAAATAAATAAATATTTATAATAATTTAAAAAACTATGACTAAAAGAAATATGGAAATAAAACAACATATTTATCTACATATTTTGTCTTTAAAATTTAGAGGTTTGTCTAAATTCTTCTTCTTTTTTTTCAATTTTTTTTTGAAAGTTGCATTTTTATGTTTTTGGGTTCAGTGTCTGTCCAAACAATTAGTATTTTTATTACTAAGAGGTTCACACAAGAGTTCATGCAAGAATTAAACTTTACTTTGGTCTACACTGAATGTGTTTTGCCAGCTCTGCTATACTAAAATTACTAAAACTGAAACTAAATATAGTGTATACAAACTAAATAGAAATGTTTTCTCAAATTGAAAACTAAACTAAAACTAACAATACTATTAATGAAACAAACTAAAACTAAACTGGTGGCCCAGTGGTTAGCACTGTCACGTCATAGCAGGGAGGTCGCTGGTTCGAGTCCTTGCTGGGTGATTTGGCATTTCTGTGTGGAGTTTGCATGTTCATCCCGTGTGGTATGGGTTTCTTCCAGGTGCTCCAGTTTCCCCCACAGTCCGAACATGTGCTATAGGTGAATTGAATAAACTAAATTTCTCGTAGTGTATGAGTGTGTATAAAGGGACTAAACTGAAGGAAAATTAATAAGTGAAAACTAAACTAATTTATAGCAAATATAAAAATACTATTGAAAAAAAAAATTCAAAATCCAAAACTGTAATAACCTTGGTATGAGAATATATTTATTAAACATTATACCACTGATGTTTAACGTTTTTAGTGCACCTGGGTGACTAGGAAGTGGACATTCTTCAACCATGACCTTCTGATTCTCTGAGCTTTGCATATTGTATGAAGAAACACAAAGGAAAGACTCACTCAGTCATTCATCACAGTTGGTAAAATTGAAGACAGCTGTGCTATGTAGCAAAAGGTTTTTGAGCTTCATGAAATGGGAAATGGTTATAATAAAATATAGCAACAAAAAAAGAAAGAAAGAAATTGCCTGTTTCCACCACCAGGGCAATAATTAAGACATTCTGGAACTGGAATGTCAACTGGAAGTTATGTAAATCACTGAATCGGATGTTAGTAGGATGGTTTGAGTGACAATAATCTCCAAGAATCACAGCTGAGAACTACAGAAATGTGTCAACTCTACAATACAATGTTGCCTACATCACTTACTTCATAAATAAAATAAAACTCTCATTAAAAAGCAAACATTTTTTTTTAAATGCTTTGAGCTAAAGATCTAAAGATAATAAAAAGACATTTTTTTCACAGCCTTCTTTGCTCAGATTTAGGGCACTGTAGCTGTCAGCCATGGATTGTTTTTATTTATTATTATTATTATTTTTATTTTATTTTCATTTATTTTTAATTATGTCCCTTCAGTCATAAAATATCACTGAAAGTCTCAGCGCAGAAAGACTCACCTGAACTTGACTGTATTTTTATTAAGCCACATATGGATTGACTCTAAGATGCTGTATTGATTGCTCAGGTTAATGAAGAACAAAGTGTGAGACAGACAGTTGAAAGAGAGCGAGACCTCAATATACAGAAAAGAAAAAAAAACAATCAAACAGAAAATCCAATCAAGTTTCAAAGTGCAACAAAACCAGGAATAAGACTCTAGGGGTGAAAAAGAGGAAGCAGAAAAGCTGTGCAGGTCAAAGAGAGAGGCTGGAATCATTGTCCAAGAGTTCCAATATCTCAACAGTAATCTAAGGAGGAGAAAAGAGAGTGAGAATGGATGCATTTCATCAAGTGCCGTCAGGCAACATGTGCCAGGTAGAGCAGGAACAGGTTAAATTAATCAGCTGCTCTTGTTGCTCTGCTCAATTCAGCAGTAGGTACAGCATGGACCCGTATCTGCAGATGGGGTCAGCCATGAAATATGGTGCGATATTGTCAAATTGATGGAGGTCAGAGAATAAAGGGAATGAATTCATCATGGCTTGTGCATGATACATCGAGCAGTGCGACTAAAGCACACAGGGCAGCCGCCTGCATCGCAACAGTGAATGTAGTCATGAAACACACTATTTTCTGTGCCCACCACAACCATATTATTAAAAAGCTCAGTTTGGTAAACTGAATGGGCGTACTAGATTACACACAGCCTCTTAAAAAAAAAAAAAAAAATAAATATGACTGCATACAGGGTTGTCTAGATTTCAAATGTGTGTATAAAATAGTCTTAACACATAAATAAGACATTCAGATAGTATTATTAATATTCTATATTTGTTATAATAATAGTATATGGTGTATATACAACAACAATAAAACTTAAACCTGACATATATAACAATAAAAAACATGTTGCAACACTTTGACATTGTATACAAAGACTTTAAGTACAGACATCCTGATGAAAAAAGAACTACTGTTTTGAAGAGGGTCTTTGAAAGGTTTCCTACATTATTTATTTGTGTAACAACAAAAAGCAATTTTTAAAATTTCATACACATTTTTATTCCCTTTTTTTCCCCCTGTGTACGTCAGGTGCTGTGGTAGGGCAACGCATAAATCTTGAATTTTGTTGTATGAGCTATATGATATTGAGCTCTTGACAATCAAAGAAGAAGTGGAGACAACATTGTTATTTCATTTTCCACTACTGATGACAACCCTAATGGTCACTAGAACATTAAAAACGACACATTTCAGCATATTCTTTATAGACCTCATTAGTAAAATGAAAACATCGGCTCTTTTTATATGTTTATTTATATGCATTCGTATTGTAATTCAGACCGCTTGAACTAATTATAATTTAGTTAAGACATGTCCTCGGATTTTTATGTTAACTCAATTACGCTGTTACTGTTACTTATAAAATTTAAAATGTATGTAATAGTAAAATGTTACTTTTTTCTTTCTTTGTTTTTTTAGTTGGCCTAAACTTGACGTCATTTTTAAAAAGATGGGAACTAGGGGTGGATTAGTCTAGTCAATGCCTGCCAACATTTGGTTTTAAAATTCCGGGAGATTATCAAACAGGTGGGGGGGGGGTGTAATTTACATAACTCACAAATGAAGACATATAGCAAAATGATTGTCTCATATCAGTTTTTTAATGTTTTATTGTGACTTTCAACATCAATTGTAACATTAAATTCACAAATTCCAGTATGTTTACTCCCCCAACACATGCAGTAGTGCCTTTTTTTTCTTCAGTAGAATGGTGATGGTTTTTCAGATTAAAAATACAAATACAAATAACAAAATAAACATACAAATGAGCCCAAAGCAATATCCATGGCTCCTGGTGAAACAATGAGTTCTTGTAAAGCGAAATGATGACCATAAACACTCTAAGGAATTGAACATTATTAATAATTTTAACATAATTTGCTATTTTAATGCCGTTGTGATTTCACATGCTGAGTAATGTTGTTTTTCCCACCGCGTCCGACATTAAAATCAATACGACACACTTTGCAGAAAGCGTGGGCGTCGTCAAGGTGGCTGCTAGACACAAACATGAATTCTTCTGTCCAGCTGCTGTTAAATTTAGATGTATATTTTTTCTTTGCCGAAGCACAACCTGACTTGTTTCCTTCCACCTCCTGCGCAGAAATCAACAGCGCACCTGAGTTGTAGCATATGTTGCCAGATTGAGGTAAAATATGTTACAAGATTTGAATATTGCATCAATTGTGTGAGGTAATGAACTTCATTCAAGATCTGGCAACTTGACAAACATGAACAAAAGTGCTTTTTTTGAAACTGCATTGGGACGTACAAATTACGGGAGTTTTCCGGGAGAAATAACAAACCGGGAGGGCGGCGGGAGATGGATGTGAAATACGGGAGACTCCCGGGAAGACATCCCGGAACTCCCGAGTGTTGGCAGGTATGGTCTAGTCACAATGTTAGCAATCCTGAGGTGCATTTCCGAAAACCATCATTAGCTAACTAAGGTCACAACATTCGCAAACTTCATCGCTAACTTCTAGACCTGTAGTTAAGCATAGTTCCTGGTTGTGTTCTATTCCCCGTTACCCCCCCTATGCCCTATTCATTTAGAACATTCTAACATTTAAACTTGTAATTATTTAAAAAGAAAGCATTAAAGTCATCTCTCTTAGGTCTAATTTGCTTTCAAAATATTTTTTACGAGATTAGAATACGTGTTAGCTAAGTGATTCTATATGGAATAGGCTATTCTCAATAATATTTCTAAAGGAAACATATGTAGTTCATATACAGTATGTGTTGTTTACATATATTTCAATTAATATGGAAAATGACTGCATGTTTTTTTTTTCACTCAAACTAATATTGGATTTTTTTTTAAATGAGTGTGCCTGTAAAACAATATAATTTGCACAAAAAAATTATAGTTTTTTTTTCTAAAAAAGTAGTTACTCCACCCCGGTTAGATCATCATTAAGAATGGTTTATGTTATAACTAATAAGTTTCAAATGACAGAGCTGCGATAACGAAACTACGATTTTGGGAAACACTTCTTTTCCCAAACAATGCATCGTACTATGATAGTTCAGCCCCGAGTCATGTTGTTGTTTAGAAAACGCAGCCCTGAATGTTTACTAGATTTGATTCTTCTTATAATATTTCAAATTATATTTTATATTTCCAATCTTAACCAAAACCAAACAAGAATATCAGTTAAACTTACATATTTCTGTTCTTTTAACATTTCAATAAATGCGTTTTTTATCGCATTATTACAGTACCTGCTATTTCATGTAGTGTCATAGTAAAAATCAGCTGTGCCAAAAAGCATCAACTGTTCAACCACAGAAATAAAGAAATAATAACTTAAATCCCCACCGCTCATGCAGCCAAAGCTGCAACCTTTCCCCTTCCCTAATTACTCCAGTATGTTTTTCAGGCAACTGCAGATGTTTTCTGTTAGCAGGAGTTTTGTGGAAAAATAATATGAATGTTGTTTTGTACATGCACACAAACACTTTTTTTTTTTAATCCATCTGTCTACACAGAAGCTTCATGCACTCACCGTCTGCTTCACATCTTACCAAAAAACACCCTTTGATGCATTCACTTTACATGTACCTGCATATCACACTAAGTTCTCATTTCTTGCCTGCAATTACATTAATATTATTTATACAGCATTGTGTACCCGACATCCGGCAAGCTTCTCTGGCACACGAACACACGTAGCCCCCCATAGTGAAATAACCAGTGATGTGCATCTGCAGAGCCCAGTGGTCACATGACACATCTGGAGGTTTCCAGTTCTATGCCCTAGTTGGCTGGAGATGAGGGGGACCTCGCAGCCTAGAGAGAAAGAGAAAGGGATGACATTGACTCGTCCTAACACTTCAGTGGCCGTGTGAGGGATGCTCCTGTGGAGGCGGGTTGGGGGGGAGGGCGATTTCTCATAGCACCGTCCTAGCATGCATACAGTCAAACCAAAATTTATTCAGACACCTTCAATATTTTTTTTCTCAACATTTCTCACATTATCACAGTTTATTCACGACAGTTTAGAAAATGGTAATAAAACATGACAAGAACTCTGTGGCAGAACAAATTCATCTTGATGATGTCAGATAACTTTGATAGAAAGGCACATAGATTACAATCAAGATATTATTCAGATAACTGTTAGTTTGACAACATTGACACAGCTATTAATACTTTATTGGGCTGCCATTATCCTCAGTGACAGCCTGTAGTCTCCTGACGCTGTCAACCCGATTCATGCAAATCTGATCAATCTTTAGTATTTTTCCAGATTCGCTGCAGAAGCAGTTTCAGTTGGTTTGTAGGCCAGTGTATTAAGTGTTAACTGTAACACTACAGTTATAGTACCGACTAGTAAAAGAAATAAATAAACTAGCAAAAAATGTATGTAAAAAATGTCAGATTTTTTTTTATTTTGGTTTGACTGTGTGCCAAAACTGAGACACTCCCACTCATCCACGCTGCAGACAATGATTAGATGAGGAGCGCATGTGTGTGGAGGAACGAGTGACGCAGATATGCATTAATATGTATTATGGACAATTGGCGTCACCGGTAGGACTCAGGTATCAGCATAGCCGTCACGCGCAGAGCTCAGCGCCTCTGCTTTTAATCTGCTATTCTGGTGCAGTGAGTTGTGCTCGCCAGCTGAGTGTCTGTCAGCGTGCAGGACAAGAGGGAAGTTTTGCATTGGCGGACACTCAGGGACAGGAATGTGGATGGTCTGTACTGTATGTAGTCAAGCATGGAGCGGAGTCAGGGTCTGTCACTGCCAGAATGTGCTGCCTACTCGAGGCCGGCCCAGAGGCACTGACCGGGCGGTGGACATCTTTCTCTCTCTCTCTCTCACACACACACATGCACATACACGCATAGTTAAATACACATTGGGCTAAGTACCAAAGGAATTGGGATTCCAATGCTGCTGCTTTAGTTTAGTGGACTGTGACCTAGAAATGGTTTTGTTTGATCAGGAATGCTAGAAAAAAAATTGTGTTGATAAACAATAACAAAGCCAAAATGTTTTGTTCTTTTATCTGTTGGAAACGTATGGATAAATGGAA
>CAIGQQ010037945.1:446280-471830 GCA_903798035.1 Danio albolineatus | reverse complement strand
GTTTTACGCAGCGGATGCCCTTCCCGCCACAACCCATCTCTGGGATATATATATATATATATATATTTATTCATTTATATATATATATATATAAAATACCCGTATATGCTAATGTTATTATGCTAATATTTGTGTAGGGTTATTTGTTTTGGTTTTGTATTTGGCAAATGTGTAGCCACTCTCTATTCCTCAGTGTGGCATTATTTCTCAGAAATGATGATGACGGTGATGATTAATACATTTTAAATCATATTTGTTTATTTGTTTGTATTTGGTCTATATGTTATATGTTTAATTTAGTTGAAATTCATGATTATTTTAATAAATTTGATTATTTTATGTGGCAAATTTGAAGTAATTATTAATTTCTTCATAGTCATTTTCGTGCAGAACTCTTCATCTTCATCATCATCACACATTTTGGAAACATTTGGGCTGCTTATTTTTTTCTGTGGAAACATTATTAGTTGTTTATTCAGGATTCATTGATGAATAAAAAGTTAAAAAAGAATAAATCTTAGCTTTAACTTTAACATGTTTTTGCACCGTTATGTCTCCAGTGTCAATTCATTGTGTCCCTACTAAACAAAAGTGTTACAATAAGCATATTAATAAAAATCGTACTGCCCCCAAACTTTGAAATGGTAAAGTATGCATATGCATAAGCATTTTAAAACCTAATTTCTTGTCTCATAGACTAATTAAGACGTCCTGTATAAAATCTGGGGCCTGAAGGGAAACAAGTCGAAAACTCCATGTTTTTGTCAGTGCGCTCGCTTCCTCTGTGCAGCAGGTGAATGGATCTGCATCCTGGACTGGGTTTCTCCAATCTGGACCCCCAGGTGTGTGAGTGTATGCACGGCTGCGGGTTGGACCATGGGCATGTTTTGCTGTGGGTGGAAAATTGGGCTGTGTTCGAGGGGGTGTTTGTGTCCTGCAGAGGGAGAAAGGGAAAACGGGAGCGAGAGTGAGAGAGGAAGTGATGAAGGGTGAAAGCAGGGGGAGACGAGACACTTTGATGATGTTAATTTTGGGTTTATCTCACAGATGGTATGAATGATTTCTGTTTGGTTGGAGCTCATCTAGAACACCAGGGGTCCTTTTATCTTTCCTCCTCTTATTTATTTATTTACCTATTTTATCACCGGACCCCCCACCTCTACCCCACATCTACCAGAACGCCACTACAACACTTTTTGTTTTGATTACCTTGTTAACATTTCATTTCATTGAAAATTTAGTTCCCTTTGTGTTTAGAGAAGAGGCTCCATGTGGATTGATTTTGATAAATGGGAAGTCTGGACTGAAGAGCAAAATAACCATTCTCTTTATTGAAAGAGGCTCCTAATGCAAAGCTTGAACGTAAGTGAAGTTTCCCATGTTGAATTTGGCCTACGGCTGATACCTGTTATAATGGTTCTGTGCAGTCAAACAGAAAGCTCAAACGTTTATGACGTCTAAATGGCTTGTTATTTATCAGTGATATAAAGATTTCCACTTGCAGTTACAGTATATATTGTTATATATGTTGTGCATATATGTATACTGGTGGTGTGTTTTTTTTATGTTGTTGTTGTTTTAACAACGTGTCAAAATGGTAAACATGGTAAAATTAAATAAGCTTGGAGAACTTTACAGTATATATTATATTTTAGTAAATATAGACGGCATACATTATGTGAATACATTTTGACATATATATTCGCACAAATAAAACCAAGAATGTGATGGATAAATTCGCAATCCAATCAGTATTGCAACATGAAAAATTAAGTTTCCCAAAAATTAAAAACTCTAAAAATAAAACCTTTTTTTAATTGAATAATAATAATAATAATAATAATAATAATAATAATAATAATAATAATAATAATAATAATAAAAATAATAATAAACTTTATGCTACCCCTATTCAGCCTTCCCTTCATTTATGAGGAAACATATAAATATAAATAAAAATAATAGATATAAATATACTGCATCTGATAGTATAATTTAAAATACCTAGAATATTAAATAAGATTATAGAAGATTTCAGACAATTCTGTATAAATATGCTCAGTAATAAGTTCAGTACATGCTAATTCTGGGCTTAAGTTAATATTTAGTTAAAAGAATAATTTATAGAGCATATGCACGCAATTATACAGAATGTGATACTGATATACAGCGTGGTTTGAGATAGTTGTCTTAATATTGGGACGTATGTTGCTACTTGCTTGCATCACATTTACTGACAAAGAGAATTATTACTACTTGTTTATTTTGTGTATTTGAATGCTCAGAACAAACTATGGGGAAAGTTAAAACATAAATGATATAAAACGGGCCTGTGGTAATATGGTGATCCTCCACAGAACAATTAAATTATGCATAAAACCAGGAATTACAACTTAAAGCTTCCATCTTACGCTAGTTGTTGCGATTTTAATTTCTGCACAGGAGTGTTATATAGTCACTTATCCTCCAGTGCAAAGGTAAACGGCTCCCTCATGTTCAAAAATATACCACAGCCTTCAGCACAAGCCCTAGATTGTGCCGACATACCACTCCCTTGTACTTTTGTTCTTCTGGGTGTCAGCGAAATTAATAATTCATATGATTTACAGAGTAACTCTGAAATTAATCCTGACTGAAACTTGAGGAGAAGACCTGATTACATTCATTTAGCTCAGCACATTTAAGCCAGGCTTCTTAAACCCGTCAGTGTTGACGTGTGATTCACGAATTACTGCAAAATGTCTAAATAAACGAAGGTGCGTTTTTTTTTACATATTTAAGCAAAACATGTTTGCACTAAGTTGCAAATACGCTGTGAACTTAAAATCAAACAGTCAAAGTCTTCTTCAGAATGTGTGAAATGTGAAATGAAAGAAATGTTTTCCAGGGCTAATACGAAAATAGAAACCTGCCATAGAAACAAGGATGCAGTGAATTTGCGTGAGTTTGGTAGAGGGTAATTGAGTGCTCTCCTGTCTGCATGAAGTGTGAGGCTGAGCATCTCTTCAGGTGTTTTTAACCGAGAAGATACCCACTCTGGGTTAAGCTGGGTCAGGCACCAAAACTTGCTAAAATTGCAGCTGCTGCTCCTTTCACTCAAAGTCATGCGCTGTCACTAAGCTTCACAGGACTTTGAGGAAATGTTTGAACTTCACCAATGTAGGCTCTTGGAGCAGGTGGATGAGGTCAGAAGAGAATCGGAGGTTTGCTTTAGCCGCAATGCCAGTTTTAACTTACAAGACTATTAATGCACTCCTTATTCAATTCCAGGATGGAAGCACTTTGTTTTTAAGTTGTTTCTTCCTTATGTGGTTAAATTATGTCTGTAAATATAATGATAATTTATAGTTTTGTTAATCTAGTTGCATATAAAAATGGAATCTGTATTTAATATCTGTCCATTTATTATTATTATTATTATTATTATTATTATTATTATTATTATTATTATTATTATTAATAATAATAATAATAATAATAATAATGTTATTAATAATAATAATAATAATAATAATAATAATAATAATAATATTAATAATAATAATATTATTATTATACTGGCCAGAATACTGTGAACAGAGACAGGGTGATAAGGGCTTCGGTGTAAGCAAGTGTTCTTCACTTGTCATAAACACTCCACAGTCTTTTCTTCTCGCACAATAAAATAATTTCTATTTGGATCTATATTTTATGCCTGCACAGTTATTTAGTAAACTGTCTGCTGATATTGTTGCAAAAATGTAACCGTTCGGGCTTATATTACCTTACTAAGGTTTATGTTGCAATATATATGTTGAATGGGAGGAACGGAGTACTGTTTGTGTGCTTAAATGGCACTCCTGTAGTAATGTGCACCTGCAATGGCTTCATAAATGTGACTGAAAATACTAATAAATATGCCATACATAAGGATGCAAAATGGACAAATGCAAAGGAGGAGGATGTCAATGATACACTGTAAATATTAATATAATAATATAAAAAAATGCAAGAGATAAACTAAAAACATTCTATGTATTTTTACTGTGAATATTTAAAATGAGTTTTTCCGGAATAAAACTTGTTAATTGTCTAATCGTGAAGATATTATGTATTTAAATACAACAATATGATGTTATAGTTTATTACATTTTACCTTAAGTCTTTAGTGGGGCTAAAATGTGTTTCTATGAAACATTAATAAGAAAATGCTTCGTTTACTTTGTGTTACAGTGTTAAATAGTAAGCTCGGTATTTTAAAAACACATTAAGTAGCTCAAATAGTTTAGTATTTATATATTCAATGACATAATTTAACAACATAAAATTAGGTAACATGGTACAAAAATGTGATCTGAATATCCCCTTCTTTTTTCCCCAAATGATCACAATACAGTAAAGTTTTGAAAGCTGCCATTTTGTTTTAGTATAAATGGGGAAAAAACTAAATCTTCTCCCTATAATTTCATCATTCAGCACATGCTGTGGTGCCCTCTCCACGCTCATGTTTTCGGTTAAAATTTAGTGTAACTTTTAGCATGCAAAATAACACCACTTCCAAGCGCTGTTCTCCTGCTCCTGCTGCTGCTTCTCCGTGAGAATGAACTTCGCATCCCGAATGAAAACGTAAAACAGAGCCAAACCCATGCGCTGCGTACAGTCGCTATCAGCCAGAGACACGATGATGATGACGACGACGAGCTTGTGAAAGTCATTCATCAGGGTTCGGCGTTAGTCATGGATGACCCTTCATTTATCACTGATCCAGTGCTGGATACAGACACATAGCGCACTGATTGGACGCAGCGGGGGGACCGGCAGCGCTTCGCATCCACGCCGCCGAGGAAACACACTTCTTGCTCGAATTATCTGTACTCTGGCTGCGCTTTCAGGTAGACATGCACGCGCGCACTCCCGGCTTTGTTTGTTTGTAGCTCTGTGAGGAAACAACGGCTGCTCGTGTAACTCCGTTGCTCGGCGTATCCGGACGGTGGCGGCTGTTGTTCGGCAGATACACACATGAGCGCCGGGCACATCCATCAACCCCCGGTCAGTCTCTGTTTGCACCCTGCGTTTGGAGAGGAGATAGAAACATCTGTCTGTCAACATTTGAGTGACTCTCGCGCTCTCCGGACTATCGCTTGGACGGGAGTTGCTGTTTGAAGCGAGCGAGGAGGTCTTGTTTTTATAAGAAACATTATCTCTCTTTTGTCATTCGCCGAAGAAGTTGGTCGTCGTTAAGCGAAGTTTTGTCAATGGGATGCTGAAACACATCGACAGCAGGTAAGAGCCCCGATGGCCTCAGTTTGTACGAGCTCTCATTTCTCCACTTAATACTTTTGCGCTTTTGTACTAGAGAATGAAAAAGGTCGAGGTGGGCTAAATTGTTTGTTTAAAAAAATATATTGCGTTCTTAATTACTTGAAATTGATCCCAGATTAAACGGGTATGTCAAGAAAATGAGTTTGTCGCACAAATCCCTTGTTTTAAGTATTTAGTTTAGCAAAAGGGTCATTGTAGGCGCACACAGGTTGTAAATGTATCCACGTGCGGTGCGTGTAATCCTCACTATATTTTAATAAGTGCGCTGACTTTATTAACTCCATCTGTTTGACTTTTCAGATTGTCTGCATAAAGTAAAATGCCCATGTACAGACGAAAATCTTTGAGAAAAATCATAAACGAAGCTGAAGTCATGAAAAATATCAGTTCTTCATTAACATTTCTGACAAGTTGCTTGTATTCATGATTATAATGTT
Source organism: Danio albolineatus (assembly GCA_903798035.1). Lineage (NCBI taxonomy): Eukaryota > Metazoa > Chordata > Actinopteri > Cypriniformes > Danionidae > Danio > Danio albolineatus. The sequence continues at coordinate 466,092 of CAIGQQ010037945.1, read as the reverse complement.
CAAAATTGTGCTGTAAGTGTGTGATAAAGAGGGCAGATATGTAAAAACAGATCAAAATTAATTTGTGTAAATGTAAAATACACACAAAACATAAACAGCACACAAACGCCATGCTAACATTTATAACTTAACATTTTTAACTGGTTTTAAATTGTTCAAAATATATGAGAATGTTTTGCTGTCAGAATATTAAAATAATATTTAAGAAATATATATAGATTACAAATGTTGATATGTTGTTTATATATAAGTGAACACTGTTATAAAATCCCTCTGCTCGGATTACATGTGTTGAAGCTGTTTTTGTGAGTTTCATTCAAACCTGCTTTATCTGAGGCAAACTACTGAGTACAGCATTAACCAATTCACATATTCACACTGTGCTGAAGATGGCATAAGATAGCTGTGTCTTCAGACAAAAAAATATAAAGGTTAACTTGACTGCTCATAGTGATATTTGATTGGTGTGCTTCTTTCATGTTTGTTTTAGTTTAATTCCCACCTCTGACTGAATGCCCAATGGTTGATTAACTACACAATTCATTCAAATTGTTAGGCGGCACTCATAAACAAACATTCTCTTATAACTGCATTTCTGCAGTATGAGACCGCACATATTCAGAATCCGATTCTAACTCTTTTTAATGATAGAATGTCTGTTTGTATATGAGAGCTTTCTGATCAACTTATTTTTCTCTTAAATGAAAGAGAAAATATGTGATGTTTATGTAATTAGTTTATTTATTTATATGTTAGTTATGTAACACAAATCATCACAGCATGCACTTTGTTGACCGCAACACATCGCTATGGTGACTTTAAAGGAAATAAGTTTGACGATAATAATGTCTGATCTGCACATCATTTCAGTAAACCTCTAAGGCACATCTAGGAAGCGTAGGCTATCCAAATACTCAAACTATATTCTGAAAGCAGTTGGATTAAAGCATGTTATCAGTTAGATTTTACTTATGAACACATACCTGAAGGTTGTGTTTCAACAGATAAAGAAGCAAGGACCTTGCCGTACACACACACACACACACACACACTGACTGACTGAAAACAGTGTAGAAGAGAGCAAGGTACTGAAGTATCACCATGTACTGTAATTGCACTGAAAGCTGATACTGACGATAGTGATTGGTGAAAGATTCCTGGCCCATTCTAAATGCTCTTTTGTTTAAATTTTAGTGTACAATACCTTCCCGCTAAAGTCAGTGAATGAAGCAGAGACATGGCCTTCCACTGAAGCTACTGGCTTCCTATATTTTCATGAAATATTTTTTTCCTAAATATTTAATAGTTTAAATATATAGCTAAAAAAACACGTTTCAGACCTTTTGTGGTGTATTTTATTTTATTTTATTACATTGTTTTTCAAGCAAATATTAGATGTTTTAAAATCATTAAAATGATCTTTTTTTAGGTCAATAAGGTCATGTGATATTGTAAAATGTGACTCATACTTGTATATTTCTAGTGTTAGATGTTTGCAATACAAATATGAGTGTCTTTTGCAAATTAGATAATACTTCAATGTATAATTTTTGTCCGAATACATGTTTATACATGTTCATCATATATTTTTTGTGAACAAAGAACATCACAGGCATGTTTGGAATTTTTTTTGCAAAGAGACTTATAGATGATGGTGGAATAAATGGTATGTAATTAAACAAGCAAAGATTTCGTGTCTGTGTGTGTGGGTGTTTGTGTGTGCGTGCGTGCGTGCGTGCGTGCGTGCGTGCGTGCGTGCGTGTGTGTGTGTGTGTGTGCGCGCCTGTGCGTGTGCTCCGAGACCTTTGACTAATCTGAAGTGTAGCTGAAATCAATTTTTGATGTTGCCTTGAACTTGGCCTTTGTTCACTTGAGAGCCAGGGAGGGGGGAGAAGAAACGGACAACAGAAAAACTTAAACTGATTTTATTATTTCACATTAAAGTTGGAGTGATTGATAGGAGCACTTTCAAACTCTGAAGTGTCATTTATATCATGACAGAAACAACATTTTTTTTTTTTTTTATATAAGACCCATGGCAGGCCGCGGCATGTGGGGCGGAGAGAGTAGGCGCATGTTTGATCTCACGTCAAATAAAAACAGCAAGAGGGCACCATTTTTTACAGTAATGATGCTAATATTGTCACATATAGTGGCCCCTTTTCCTCGGTAAAGGCCAGTACAGATGTTATTGGCTGGAGGTTGTCATGGTAATGGGATTCACAGAGGCTGGAGTGATTGACAGAACCTGTCCAGCATGGCCAGATGTTTTATCATCTCCTTGTTGCTTCTGCTATCACACCTGCTTAAAAGTCAGCATACATATCATTTCATTATTCAAAGCCCAATTAGTCAGTGTCTTCGCTTTAATCATTCTCTGTCAATGGGAGGCATGACAGCTAATTGCAGAAACATTTATTTTCATATAATTTCATTTTCAAGACAATAACACACTAACATGATTAATAATCGTCAGGAGCACAGTGATTGGGAACAGATAAATAGGCATTGTTGTTTTGACACCGGTTTGTGTGCATGTTTATGGATGCGAATACACGTATCTTCACATTTCCTACTTAATATTATGGTGCCGATTCACTTGCTTTCTAAATTGTAGTGCATGAACAATTGGGAGTCGACAATGCACAGTGCACACACACACAACAACGGGGCCTGAATGGCGTGTAACATTTGGAGTAGGCTCATTGCTGCCCAGCCATGCTTAAAGAGAAAGACTCTGCCGGCAACCCAACACCAGCTCAAAGCTTACTGACTTGAGTGCACATGCCAAGCGACAGCCGTAGAAGTGCAGGCCTCGTGCCTCTTACGACATTCCTTTGTGTGTTGGTGACATAGGTGCATTTCTGGAGAGAAGAGGTGAGGAAGCAAATAATGTTTGTGACTTGCATGACCGGATGGTACGTTATGCGCGACCTATGCAAGGTTTAATTAAAACGTCACACTGCAAACGAGATGATGTCGCGGAGCTAAAATGAACGCATTGATGTGCCGCTTAATTGACACTTTGAGCGATGCACTTTCACTCGTCTGTTAGCGGTCCGAGTGTGCTAATATTTCAGAGAAGAAAGGGACTGTGTGTGTGTTTAAGACCCATCCCCTTGACCTGGACTCTTTAATGCAAAGCCTTTTCTTTTAAGTCTGTCACTCTGATTTATGCTCAACTGCTCAATGCATTGAGAATGCTGAGAATACTTCAAATAGGATTATACACAGGCACACACACGGACACACAGTCTGGTTTGGATCCACTCTTTAGAGACAGGCGAAGCTGTAAATGGTGCTTAAATGGTGAAATGAATTGCGAACTGTCTAATAATGCTGTTAGAGGCAACAAAACAAATCCATTCCCATGGAAGCTAGTAAAGAATTGTTGGACAGTCTGACGTTACTGTACTGGACACCTTTTGTTATTGTCCTCTCCCAAAAGATAACGTTGACTTTGCTAGCATAGTGTTCAATAGATGATGCTTGCTGGGAATTCGAGGAGAGTGGCACAAGTACCAGGAATTTAGAGTTTTCAGTCAGTGTGTTTGTTTCAGAACTGCTGGACAACAAGGGAAGCCATCTTTTTTTCGGCGTTCAGTGGGGTTTTGTGTCTGTGTGTCTTTAGGTCGCTGTACTTGGCTGATCAGTTTATTTTCAGAGGGGTGAAATCTGCTCGCAGCCTTGTAGAAACTCTTTTTTTTCTCCCCTCTTTTATTGCAAAGAGTGGCAAATGACCTCTCCCTGTGAGCCGCTATGAAAAATTCATGGTCTCCTTCCTCTTCGAGCCATTATGTCAACATCTAAAAATACTTTATTTCACACTGGCGCCTCTGTGATGGTCAATGATAAACAAACTGCAAAACCCCCCATCTCGAGCTGGCAACACTTTTGGGATTGGCAAACAAATAAATTTCCAGTTGCATCAAGAAAGTTGGATGGATCTGGTGTGTGACATGCAAGCGTATGTCTTTTTGGTGAAATATGCAGTGCGACCAGTGCGGAAGACAAAGATTGTGTGAATTCTGTCGAGTGTGAAATAGGGAAATAACCAGCAGCTTTTAAGTTGGCTCTACCTCCAACCGTAAATCTGTTGTTTGTTTGTTTGTTTGTTTTATATTATTCTTTTTTTATCTAACGTATCTTGTGAAAAATTTCATCAGATTTGTTTGTGACAACAGTTATTATACGAGAGGGCTTGGAGTTATTATGCTGTGCTATAGGATTTGCTGCCGAGTGCCCTCTGCCAACTGTCGAATACTGTGTGCCAAATAAATGTATGATAGTAAAGGAAGAATGAGTAGTCAATGGCAACTGATTCATTGATGCGCTTGTGCGTTTTTAAAGGATTTCAGATATTATTTAAAGGATAGTGAAGTGAGACAGGAGGATAAGGATCAGAACATGACATAAACTGGGGTCGAATCCAAATTTCAGATGTTTTGCTGTGTTTGGCTCAAACTGTTTTTTAGTGCACATGTACGCATTTAGTTTGCCTATACCACATACTGAAAGTGACCAGAGCACCTGTGATTTTAGTTAACTGCGGATTAAATATTAAAGAACTTGTCTGCTTTGACAGGAATGTTATATCCGTTCCTCATATTTCTTTACATTTTTACAGCTGTTTCTTGGATTACCTCATATTGAAGTGATTCCAAATTATGCATATGCTACCGTTCAAAAGTCTGTGGTCAATATGTTTGTATTGAAGTGCTGAAATGTTAAAAAAATAAATGAAACGCTGTAATTTACAACATGATTTATAGTATTTACAAGACTCTTTATTTTAAAGAAGTCTCTTGTGTTTACGGGACTCTATATAAATGTATTATGTTTAATAACCATATTTGTTCAGAAAATATTTTTAAAATTCTGAAAATTATTTTTCATCACTAGAAAGTTGATGCAATAATTTATTTCTATAAAAAAATATAAAATAAATAAATCCATAGTTTAAAAAAATGGCAATAACCCAGAACTTGTGTTCTCCTGACTTTTTTTTTTTTTTTGTTCTCTCAAGGAAATTTCTTCCTGATGCTCTTGTCCTCTCAAATGACTCAATGTGTGTGTCATAGTCCCTTACTCTCTTTGTATGAACTGTACCTCTGCGACCTTCGCGGGGCGCTGAGTTGGGATTGGCTGATGGCATACCTGCCGTCAGACACATTTATAGACTAGCACAGGTCAGCCATCAGTTTGTCCGTACCTTCCGGCGCCCACCTTACGACGCTTCACCTTTTAAGTTCTCACGCACTTCACTACACTGCAGCTGGCACAGCGTGAGGACGTCCCATCACAGACAGTCTGCTTCTTCAATGACCTCTTAAAACCCAGATCCATTGGACTCAAGACACAGGTACGCTTTGTACTCCATTTTAGGAAGTTTAGCATGATTGTATGATCTTTAATAAAAAATATGTCGCACATTTAAACTAGTGTGCGAATATATTTGAAATACTTTTGTTCAGGGGATGCACTGGCATTTTTTTTTAGCTCAGTGATAATTTACCAAACAATAAATGATTGAAGGAAAATACATATTTGAGCAAGTCAGCGGTCATAGTTCACCAAGCGCCAGATGCTGTGATATTTTATACTTCATTGTTCCCATTTTGTTCTCATGTGTCCTCCAGTATCTTGTTGGGCATCCATATTTTATGAGAGGCGCAGTAAATAAAATGGAGGTCGCTGTGTATAAGTGTGTGAGGATGTTTGAGGGAGGGATGTAAACATGAACCGTGCTCTCCTGTGGCGGACGAGGGGTTCGTGCAAAGGTCTTTCTGGTTCTTGGTGAGGCCATCAGTCTTCTCTTTTGTCACTGATACAGCCAGTCCAAAAACCCCCCCTTCAACTCCTTTCGGCTTTTTTGGAGAGGATTCAGCATTCCTGCGGGTGCAGCTTTGTGACCAGCATGACCAGCCCCACGTAACCTTTTAAGTCCAGCTGCAGCGTTCCACGGCAGATATGTTCATTAAAGTGAGGAGCAAGGCTTTTGTCTCCCCTGTCAGCAGAGACTGCGAGCAAGCAGAGTTTTTATTCAAATAAACGCCCACTTGATCTCACAGCGGCTCAGGTGGATAGGTTGTGCTGGTGTTAATGTTTTATTATTATTATTATTATTTATTTTTTATTTATTTATTCATAACCATTGGCCATTTTAGGGGGCTAAATTATAATACTTTTATATAAAAATATTAAATAAAATGCAAATTTCCCTCCCTAATTCTGCTTTCAGCTGGACCATTTCTTTTGTAGACGCTGAAGAAATTTATCTTGCAATATGTTGCCTGAAAGTGTTCAGTGCTCCGTAATTTACCATATAATTTATAAGCTCTTTTTGCTGTTTTGGTGAGCGCTAGCTCTAGGAATTGAAACAGAACAGTCCTCTTGATAGCTTTCTTTGGATTAAGATCACGGAGGTGGAGAGGCCAAGATGAGGGATTCGTCTTTCTAATGGCTGTGATGAAATTTTTTGCCACTGTAATTTATGTGTGTTTCAACATAACTTTATGAGCACTTACTTTTGGAATGTACTAACCCCCTTTTCCCATTAGTTTCAGCTTTACAGGAAGGCCCATTCAATATTGCTTTAAATACTATATGAAAACCACCAAATTATAGAATTATATTTTCCCCTAAGTGAGGAGGTAAAAGGGGTTGTCATATATAATTCATGCTGAATGATTTCTGTAAAAAAGGCGTTTGAATTAATGCGAAGGGTTACTGCTTGCGCTGTGCGCTCCAGAACATGGCAGGTAGAGTCTCCGACCAATCAGATTCTTTGCTGTTCCATGAGAGAGAGATAGCAGGAGGGGGTGAGAGACACATGAAAGACGTAATGAAGGTTAGTGAAATGGAGAGCAATACATCTTGCACATTGAGCTCGCTACTTGTTAAAGCAACAGGGCCTAACCAGAAAGGAATTTGCTTGATGGATGAATTTTACCCGTCTAATGGATACAAGCACTTGAAAAATGAAAACATCGATCCATTGCCCAAGTTTTTCCATCCCTCTAATGAGAATGGGTGTTGCGAAAGATTTTGAGAGGGTAGCAGGGACAGTCTTTTGCCCGATGATTCGGAGCACATGTATCTCAGGTTTCAGTCACAGCTGAACTGCCGCTCGCTCTATTGTATATATTACAGGAGAAAGAGAGGACGCTCGATTTGTCTCTCTATTGATGTGCAAATTCAGAATGGGTTAGATATTTCCTCTGTCATTTTCGCCTGAGTGTTCTTTGAACCCCGTTAGCCCCCATTCAATGCTGAACAAAAAATATGTTTTTCTGCTTGTTGCTATGGTCACAACAGTTTACTTGTATTTGCAAACCTGTTGAAATGCCCTTGTTGCTTTCGAATTTGTAGAAAAGTTGGAATTTGTGTCACTAAATCTGTGAACTAGTGGGGTTGCGACCCAAAAATGACCCGCAGGTCTGTTTTAGCAGACTCTTTGATGGCAAAAAAAGGTACGTAAGTACATAAAGTGCATAAGTGGTAAACCTGTGAAATCAAAGGCAGTGACCTTTAAAGTAATTAACATAGTAAAGGAATTAAACAAGTAAAGTGCATAAATGGATTTGAGGGAAAAAAAAATGTCTAGTTTATTATTTTTTTTACAATGTTAATTCAAAGTATTTAACATAGAGGATAAAATAGTATCATAACATAATTATAACAGAAGCATAACAATCAAATGAACGACCAAAGCAAAGAATAAAAAAAGATTTAAATTGTAGTAAAATGTAATATTTATTGAAACAGTTACAGAAATCATAAAACAGGAAGTTTCATGGCATACAGTGCAATCAGTCTGATGAAAGCACAGCTAAACAGATGTGTTTTAAGTCTAGATTTGAAAGCTCCTACTGTTGGAGCACATGTGATCTTCTCTGGAAGCTGTTCCCAGCTGTGGGCGGCATAATGGCTAAAAGCAGACTCACCTTGTTCTAAGTGAACCTTTGGTATTTTTTAATTGACTTGATCCTAATCATTTGAGTTATATTTTTGGTTGATTTTCGATGAGCTGCGTATTGAGTGATTTATGCAAGTTAAGAGTACTTTTTAATTTATTCTAAATAATACTGGAAGCCAGTATAAATACCTGGGGGCTGGTGTGATGTGCTCTGTTTTTATGGTTCTGATTCTGTTCAGAATCCAAGCTGCCGTTGAGCTGCTGCTGCTTTACAGTGTCTTGGGGAAGCTGATAAAGTCTACCCTGCCCACTCTTTACATCTGACTGGAAACAAAAGTCCTTTGATTCCTGTGATTTTTCTTTTATTCTTTTTTTCTTTTATTATTTTTTTATTAAAAAATATATTTTTTTATTGATTGATTGATTGATTGAGATGATAACATTCTGATTGTTATTTCTTTGTCATGACTATGAAAGCTAAGATCTAACCCCAGCTTATTCTAATATAGATCTTATTTTTCAAAAGTCAAAACAATTTGCATTCTAAAATAATATTAATAATAATAATAATAAAGGGCGCCACGGTGGCGCGTGAGTAGCATGTTCGCCTCACAGCAAGAAGGTCGCTGGTTCGATCCCCGGTTGGGGCAGGTCCCGGTTGGGCCAGTTGGCATTTCTGTGTGGAGTTTGCATGTTCTCCCCATGGTTGCGTGGGTTTCCTCCGGGTGCTCCGGTTTCCCCCACAGTCCAAAGACATGCGGTACAGGTGAATTGGGTAAGCTAAATTGTCCATAGTGTATGTGTGTGAATGAGAATGTATGGATGTGTTTCCCAGAGATGGGTTGTGGCTGGAAGGGCATCCGCTGCGTAAAACAAATGCCGGATAAGTTGGCGGTTCATTCCGCTGTGGCGACCCCGGATTAATAAAGGGACTAAGCCGAAAAGAAAATGAATGAATGAATGAATAATAATAATAATAATAATAATAATAATATGCAAAATTGTTATATATAGCTTGTCACATTTAATTCAGTGTTTTAATTTCAAGACCGACCAAAGAAAAAAAAAAACATCCAGTTGTGTTTGCATCACTAAATATTAATGTTGGTTGTTTCACATTTCTGTCATAAAACAATTGCCAGATATTAAATATTTACTACTTACATCTTATCTAACAATCTGAACATGCTGAAACTCTGGAATTCATGTTTGTTATCTAGGATTGTAAAGCCTGTCTTTTTTTTATTTCACTAGCCAGATAGCAATCATTTTGATGTTAAGGAGAAATGGTAAACCAGTGTTTGTTTGTTTGTTTGTTTTTTGTTGTCTTTATAAAAGAAACCACTTTATTGTCAATTACTCTTTATAATTATCATGTCACTGTTTTTTTTTTTTTTTTATCATTTAGAGAATTTCCAGACCTTAACTGACCTTGACCCGACCTCTTTTTGCACAACTGCTCATTAAAATGCTAGGGCCACAGTTTATTGTGATCTGTTTCTCACCTAGAAAAAGAAAGTTGTAATAATTTAAGGTAAATGGAAATACAACACAATATACTAATATGAGTAGTATATCTCTTGTGTTAATCACAACAGCAAATTATCATGTTCAAGTATCAATCACGTTTCATATTTAGAAATCTTTGATGAAAAACTTGTTTCCTGAATTTTCAAAATCAGTGTTCTTCTGTACTGGGGGTCTGCAAGGAATTGAACTGGTCACTCTGGGAAGCCAAACACCCTAAATGCCGGACAAGAGCATTCTTCGGCATTCTTTTATTTTCCTGAGCATACGATAATGAAGATCAGCATTAAGTTGCATTTATTTTGCTTTGAATTTTACTACACATAAATACACATACACATGATTTGGCACACATACTCAACTTTTTAGTCAATATGAACTTTAAGTCAAATTGCACAGAAGTGTTTGCCAAGCTGCCACAGTGCATTTATGATCAGTCATTTTAGCACGAGTTACTTCACTTTTAATTAAACTTTTAATTTAATTTTCAGTCATTTTCACTTTCAAATGTCAGACAGACTGAAACGTTTTTATTATTAATTTTTCTTCTCCTGTGTGTATAGCAGCCACAGAAATCTCATATCATTTCTCATTTATTTACAACGCTATTTTATATAAAGCTCTGTTTAAAGTTAGGCTAGTATTCACTACCACTATATGGAAAGTCACGATCAGGACATTTTTAAACAAAGTTTCCCCTTTTGTGGTTTAAAAAAAGAAAGAAGGGCATACAGCATTAAATCAACACCAGAGTGAGTACATTCACTCTCCTGGGAGTTATGCATGACTGTAAATGTTTTTTATAAAAAGTTCTTCACAGTTGCTATTTATTGCAGGAGTCACTGCTCTTGTGCTCCTGCTGTACTTTTCTGAAAATGCTGTATCATTATCTGTCCTAATTTGGAGGCGATTGGCGGCGGTCACCGAGCAGACGGGGTGAGAGCGTGAGGCCATGATGATGATGGCGAGGGCGGAAAGACGTGTGATCCAGAGCTTGCCGGGTGCGTGAGCAGGCTGGGCTGAATGTCACACACCTCGCCCCCTCCACACACACACACTTTTCGGTGCTCTCATGGCACACTGTTAATTAATCTGTAGCTTCCAGCCAGACGGGCCGAGCACACGCAGCCAGCTGGGAGATGCTTTAGACCGGCCGTGCTCTCCCTCTGATGGCTCACTCCGCTGGCACTGTCTGCCAGGTTACATCAGGTGTGTGTGGGTTGTGAGCCTTGCTTGTGTGGGCGTGGGTGTGTGCTTGTGTGTGTTAAAGAAGGGAAAGAAAAAGAACAAATCAGAGTGAAAAACTTGCATTGATTTCCTGGGCATTGTACAATGGGCTGTGCACAGTGCTCTACTGAAAAGGGAGAAATCCATTTCCTTTGGGAAGGAGAGAGGATGTTTTCTATACAAATCATTTAAGTTTCTTTTACCAAAGCAACTGAATGCAAACCTAAGAATGAGTATAATAGTTTAGGTCTTGTTTCGTCTTTATGTATTGAGTGAAACTTTACTTTTGTTAAGCTGAGATGGATGATCATGATTAAGTTTGGATATTTTTTTTTTTTTGTTCGTTTTTGGGCTGTACCTTAAAGCGATAACACACTTATGTTGCAAGACTTTACTAGATGATAAATGCACGACCGAAATATATTTTATATTGAACTCTTATGATGATGTTTGGCTTGATACATTTGGAGAATTGGGTGATTAAAAGCTAGAAATTCTGACTCTTGTTGCGAGTTGTGGAAAAAAAAGTTGTGAGTTAATAGCTGTTTCCATCCACCTATTTTTATGCGCATTTTGGATAAGCATATAAAAACTGGTTGATGGAAATGCCATAGGCATAAGTTTTAAATAAAGTATATGCATAACTGAGTAGGTTAAACTTTTTATGCTATAAGAAAAGATGCACATAAACTATAATAGAAACACTTTTACCAAACAAATTCCAATATACAAATTTAAAAAAAGTCATATAATTTTTGTTATAATAGATGATGTGATGATAAAAATGTGTGTGAATGGACAAACCAGCAGGATGACCGCATTGTAAAACATCTTGTTTTGATTATTCTAAAACGCCATAACCATTTTAGTATTAGTGTTGTAATATTATTAATAACCTCCAGAATCAAGAGCGTCTGTGCTCTACATCTCATTCCTTCAAATGCCACCACGCATTCATTGTGTGTCAGATCTTTGTTTTCTTTGACTCTGTATGGAAACGCTGCTTTATTCGCACAACTTTTATGTGATATTCCTGTTTTTTGCATAAATTTAATTCATATCTTTGGATGAAAACATAGCTATTGTCTAAAAATTCTGATATTATAACATGTTGTTGCAAGAAAATGTAACTTTTACTCTTAAAAATGGACTTGCAATTTGCAAATTGGACTCCAAATTGCAATTGTAAAATTTAATAACACACTTTTTACTTGCAATTTTATCCTAATAACTATACACTCTTAAAAAAAAGGTTCTTCAGTGGTTCTTCAGAAGTTCTTTGCGATATTTGAGGTGCTATTTAGCATTTTTACTGTGTAAAGAACCTTTAAAGCACCATAAAGGTTCTTCAGTGGTTCTTCAGTGGTTCTTTAAGGTGGTCAGGGTGCTATATAGCACTTTTACTGTGTAAAGAACATTTAAAGCACCATAAAGGTTTTTCAGTGGTTCTTTGGGGTGTTTAAAGTGCTATATAGCACCAATCTTACTGGTAAGCACTTGTTCTTATAGCTAATTCTCATAACTCTTATGCCGGTTTTATTTGCGGAAAGGGTAAAGTAACATTATGAGCACCTTAAAATATAGGTGCTATATAGCACCATTTGACAAAAGTACTATATAGCACCTATTTTTCTAAGGTGCTGTATAGCACCAAAAAAGGTTCCCCCCTCGTTACGACCAAAGAACCAGTTTTGGTGCTATTTAGTACCTTTTTTTTTTAGAGTGTAGCATACCAAATGTGAGTGTGTATCATGTAATTTTGAGGAGAAAAAAGATATAAATCACATTCACTAATGAAGTTTGCACTGCGCGCTTGCGTTTTTTACATTTTTGTTCCGTTAATTTAGTTAATAATATTATTCAGAAAGTCATGATTCGCACTCATTAAATAATTATTTTATATAACTTTATTTTACATTCTTGGGTGATACTAAACGCAGACATTTCAGCACAATGCCTTCCTAAGTGCGGTTAATTACAGTGACACGATCCTCTCACTCCACCCTTTTATCCCACAGTCAATCACATTACATCATTAGTTAGAGGAATACTCAATAGTTAAAAACGATCTCATTTTCGTTGCTTCAATGCTGTAATTAACCACACAATAACTATTTCCTTCACCTTTAAAAGCATTATCTCCATTGTACAGGAAACGAACATATCAATTATTATCATTCACTTATTCATGTCTGTCAATACGATGAAATTGCGTCAGTCCAAAACAATAAAAATAAATTTTTAATCTCATTGTTTGTATCATTATATACTCAAAATCCAAGATTCACAATATTATAGATAAACAATAAAACACTAAAGAAACAAAGAAAGGTCTATTTCCTTGTTTTGGTGTAAATGATTTTAATTCATGAATCCAGAACGCTTCTCTTTGTAATAATCTTTTATTCAGATTACCTCCTCTATGTGACTCAAATATGTCCTCAATTCCTATACATTCTAGTTGTTTAACATCATGTCTGAAATCTATAAAATGTCTTGCTACTGCCGAAGTTAAATCTTAGTAGTAAAATTTGATTATGATTATATTTATAATAATAGCAACCCATTCCACTGGAACATTAAAGTTTGGATGATATATACAGATGACTGTTTTATGATATGGTCAGACACAGAGCAAAATTTAGACTCATTTACAACTTTTTTAATGTAAAATAAACCTATATAGTATAATTATTTAATTATTAATGATTATTTAATGAGTGTGCATCATGACCTTCTGAAAATAAAGATATAAACTCACAGTTGTATGAAAATAATTAAGAACTGTGAGATGAAAAGTCACAAAAACATTTGTTGTTTATTCATTTTGTATTATTATTATTTCTTTTATTCAGTGTCATAAATGGTCTATCATAAACATCTGAAAATGATAATAAAAAGATGTTTTAAATTAGGCTAAGAGTATCTCAAAATCTAAGGAAAGTCAAAAGGAGGGTCTTAGAGACAAATCAAATCAAGTTTCTACAAAAAAGTGTTTACACGCAGTTTAAAATTGTTTTTTCAATCAAACTAAAGTAACATTTTTTCATTCTTCATCTTTTAGTGCCATTGGAGTGCTTTAATCCTGAAATCAAACCAGTTTATTTTTGCTCAAATCCTGTAACAGACCGAGAAAAATGCATTTGTAACTTGGCTAGCATGCATACATGTTAATCTGACTATAATTGACTTAAGCGTTGTGCATTTTCTATAAAAGACCGAGGAGAATATACACATTTTGTCATTTATACTTGGACCAAGAGATGAAGCCTGTCACTACACAAAAAGAAAACCTCCTGTAACTCAATTATAACTGCACATAAAAATGTACTGTGTCAATGTGTCATAGTCAGTTTGAGCCAATGTCCCACCCGCACTCCTTAAAGAATCAGAGGAGGTGCTGAAGCTCTCAGCACCGTCCAGCCGTAACCAGTAACAGAGAGATAATTTCATCTCCAGGGTTCAGTGACTGCTTAGCGACTCCTCCGTCATTACTGACCGAGTCCCAGGCGAGTGAAGAGTGAAGGACAATGGGTACTACATTGAGCCAGTTGGCTTGCGACGCATTTGCATGGCACTAAGTGCATCTCAATGTAATTAAGATGGACGGCAGTAGAATGTGCATTAGACTGCAGTCAGATACACTTTATGAGCTGAAGACACTGATTGAAGCCACATAGTAACAAAGCAGCTCTTGAAATGACTATTTGCAGATCACAAGCGTATTGACACGTTTTTTGACATGCCAGTCTCAACTTTCTCAACCGGGTTACTATTAAGGTTCTTGTCGTCAAGCCTGGTTTTATTGTACATTTGTGTAATGCAAATGAAGCAATGAGAAGAGACGGTGACTTTTATTTAGTGTAATTTGTTTTAGAATACTGAAGAAAGTGGAAATTCAAAGGTTTTCTTTCTGTGTTCTGCCTGAGGATCAAGAGTTTTAAACCGGACCACTTTGTATTGAAAAATGTAAAATATAAACAAAATTACAGCAGAAATGTTAACACTTTTGCAGCTTCCCTAACCCGCCGACCCTTTAAAAGCCCCAGGCTGTCAGTTGATTAATAATTAATCACAAATAAACCTTTTTTAAAATTATTTATTTATTTTTGCTGTTACCAATTAATCTACGGCAACTGAATTCACTGAAGTTAATTCATTTTCAAGAACATTACACACACAAAACATAAAAGTGCCATGTTTTCTTATCCATTTTTAATTTTTTTATGTAATTTTACGTAATTTAATTCAGTTCAATTTATGTTTATCGATATAGCGCTTTTACAATTTAGATTGTGCCAAAGGAGCTTAACGTAGAACAGAACAGAGCACAGAGTTGAAGTTCAGTTTAGTTCAGTTCAGTGTGGTATTAATTTCACTGCTGAAAGTCCAAACACTGAAGAGCAAATCCATCGTTGAGCAGCTCCACAAGTCCCTATCCAAGCAAACCATTGGCAGAAATCTGTCTCATGCTCTCCAGTCCTCCATGACCACCATAGTATCTGCTCAGGATATGGCCTGGTCCAGGATTATGGATACCCAACGTATGGTAACTTTCTGTGAAACGACCAAGACAGATTTGCCTTTTTTTTCTGTAGCAATATAACAGATTCATTAGTTTTTATTCATTCATTTTCTTTTCGGCTTAGTCCCTTTATTAATTCGGGGTCGCCACAGTGGAATGAACCGCCAACTTATCCAGCATCTGTTTCACGCAGTAGATGCCCTTCCAGCCGCAACCCATCTCTGGGAAACATCCATACATTCTCATTCACACACATACACTACGGACAATTTAGCTTACCCAATTCACCTGTACCGCATATCTTTGGACTGTGGAGGAAACCGGAGCACCCGGAGGAAACCCACGCGAACACGGGGAGAACATGCAAACTCTAGACAGAAATGCCAACTGACCCAGCCGAGGCTCGAACCAGCGACCTTCTTGCTGTGAGGCGACAGCACTACCCACTGCGCCACCGTGTCGCCCTAATATAACAGATGTTTAAATCAAATTTATTGATGGACATAAACAATAAATGGGATCTGAGCTGGTTACATCAAAGAGGACTACTGTAAGTGTGAAATCTGTTGCACTGAGTGTGATTTGACACAATCTAGTACCGCAATCAATGGTTTGCAGCTGTTGTTGTGTTTTCAACCATTGTCATCTTTTTCCTTGTTAACCAGAGACAGCTTCAAACACCTGGACGAGGGTGTTGTTGACACACTCACTTCATATTTTACTCTCAACATGCATTATTGGAGCACCTTTTTCAACACTCACCATCTCAGAGGAGTGGTTTGGGTGTCTGTGTCATATGTTTAGAGATGTTCATCTCTTGACGGAGCCTGTAACTGAAGAGCTTTCAACAGCCTTTCATCATTCCTGCCCCTCCCCGTGAGCTCGATTGGGCTTCTCCTGCTCCCGTTCCCTGAAATGGAGTCTTCTGTTCCCCACACTTACTTGCAGCATCTCTTCCCCTTTTTCTTTCTTTCTCTGCGTTGACATGGAGACAGCTTGCAAGCTACAGGTGTCGGTGCTTGTCGGAGTAATGGTGGAAATGGGCTCTTGTACTCAACAAGAGAAAATAACCACTTCACCAAACAAGACTGATTTAAAGAGAAAAAAAAATCCTTGTAATACTGTCTGGCTCAGGATTTGAAGGTAATATTTGCATCTTTTGCTTTAGCAGTAGTGGTTGTGTTCATGTCAAAAGATTAAAAGATAAAAAAGAGACAGAAGCAAACGCTGAAAAAGGCTTTATTGCAAATGTACTTCTAATAATTAATGTCAAGTGGATTATCTGTTTCACATCCTTCTTCAAATCATCATTTCAAATTTAAATGTTCTTTTGAATTTTCTATTTATCAAGGAATTCTGAAAATGCAATTTAATAATTACACGAGTAAATTACTATTAAAGAAAATGTGCAGTCACTTTACCCACACATACACACATCATAATCTATTTGCTTTTCAAAATGACATATAATACCGCATTACAATTTCAGAAAATGAAACGATTTAAATATAAATATTTCTGTTTTAACAGGACTCATATTTGAAGGTAAAGTTCGCATCTTTTACTTTAGAAGCAGCTGTATTCATGTCAGAAATAGTGAAAGAGAAAAAGACAGAGGCATATACTCTGTAACCACTGTGCCAGTGTACATCTAAATCAGCATTTTCTAACTATTAGCACATCTTATTACTTAATTCGAAACACAAACAACCCTCCTCTCTCTTTAATGGTCTCTCTCTCTCTTCACTAAGGAATTGAGAAACTCCTTTGGTTAAAAACCACAAGCAGCATGATATGATATATGTTGTTGTCTGTCGTGCTGAGGAAGAGTCCCACGGCACTTTAAAATAATGTTGACATCAACATTTCTGCATTTGTTCTCAATTTAGTTTCTTCTGCCCCAACCGCTCTCCCCCTTTCTCCTTTTCTTTTCTTTCTCCCAAGTGGGCACATTGACATTTTGAACAAAATCAGGCCTGCCACCGGGCCTCCTATGGTAGTAATTAAGGGGAGGGTCTGTCATATCAGCGTTCTGATTTAGTCCTAAAAGAGTCACCACTTATCCTAATCTGTGGCAGCAAAACTTGCAAAGTACACACTTACGGTACTGCTAGCTGAACGCATTGAGTTTAGCTTTTGTTCTCATGTTCGCCTCTTATTAAACAAACATTCCCTGTGTTTTTAAAAACAGAAGCTGTTCCGAATCCTAGTGAGCTTCCTCCATGCCCTCTGCCTATAGCCTAGACAGTATCTTGATGGTCTTGGAAGCTCGTAAGTGACAGATTTAGAACGCTCAAAATAGGCAGCCACAAATAGACTGGACTTGTAGGTGATTTCAAGAGTTTAATGGTAGAATGTCACTTACAGCAGTATACTGTATAATGTAAGGAATAATGCTTAAAAAACACACCATACTGTTCAAATGTTCTGAATTTTCTTGAAGGCATTAGTTGCCAACATAGATGCATTTAAATTGTCAAAATGACACAAGGCATTGTTATGAATTCATTTGTGGTAAATAGTTATTTGTGGTGATGTTTCAGAAGATTTCAAATTTAAATGTCCTTTTGAACCTTCTGCTCATCAAGGAATCCTGATCAAAAAGTATCACAGTTTTCACAAAATTATGGAGCTCATCAACTTCTTTCATCATCAGAAATTAGAATGATTGAAGGATCATGTGAAACTGAGCAGTGGATTATAGGCCTTTAAAAATTCAGTGTTGCCAACAGAGGATTAAATTACCTTTTAAGTAACCTTTTATTTTTATTTAAAAATATTTCCACAGTTTTTACTGTATTGCTTAAATATATTTAGCATTTGTGTGCAAAACAGACTTATTTTTTTTTAAATGAATGAACAATATTCTGCTAGTAGTTCTCAATTATTATTTTTTTCTATTGCAGAATATTCCTTTTAAATGAAAGCACATCCTTTTGCATTGTATCTTGAGTTTGTTACTAAAACTTTTTTTTTCTACAAGCAATGTGATTTAGATTTTTTTAAAAGGTGTTTTAGTGAGCAGAATATATAGTTTTCTGACCTAGTTGCCCTAAAAATGCCATAGGCAGCTCACTCAGTTTTGGAGCACAGAATGAACTGAACACTGATTTTTATATGAATTTCTCATCATCTTACCATCAATATCTCAGCGTTCAAACTTCACCTGTTGAATGGAGAACACAGATAAATCCGCTCAGCCCTGTAGAATGTAACTGCAGCAGGAGGGCAAATATGAATCATGTTTTGAAATGTGTATAACAGATCAGATGCTTTGAAACTGTTAGATTTCCACTCCGGTCAGGTCATTATTACAACCCCCGTCCTTTCACTTCCTGCTCATTCGCTATCCCTGCCAAGCCCCTCAAATGGATGTACTCCATTATCAAAATTCAATTTTTGCCTCCATCGCTGTGGTCCTCGCGTAGCGGTACGGGCAGCTCAACCAATCCTCCTCTCTGCCTGTCTCATCAGCATCTGCTGCAGGAGGGCAAATAGTCTTAATTGTGTTTGGTGAGAAGCGACCAGCACATGACTAATGAGCCCTACAACCCCGCAGAGAAGCATCTCCAGCCCTCTGATGACTTTTCACCACAGGGACTGCAGGGTTTGGGTCAGACGTTCTGTGCTTGGGTAACCGTCTCTCTGTGTACTTAGGGTCTGATGAGCAAATGCGATTACAGAATGGCGGGCAAATTGACCCCCTCTACTTCTCGACGGTTAAGAGGAAATGGACTGTGTAGGTGTGTTTGTTGCTCTTGTTGATTATGTCTGTCCTTGGCATATCGGTTTACTCACTGCAGATTCTATAGAAAATTGCTCACACTGAAGTTTTAAACACTGAAGATTTACAAAAAGACTTCATGTGTTTTGTTTTTATGTTTTGTTAAGTCTGAATTATGGATAAATAAGCATGGCACTAATACCAACAGTAGATGGCAGCAAGTCACTTTCTTAATGAGTGATTTGCTGAATCAATGACTTATTTGACTGAATCATATTGACAGATGATTTATTTCAAAACAGATTAATTCAGGAATGAAACACCACTGTGTTGCTCTGAGATATACGTTTTTTTTTTCTTTTGCTTTGCCTTTTTTAAAAGATTTGTATTGATGGATTACTACTTCTGCTACTTGCTATTTCTAAAATAACTCACAGACTTAACATGTACAAATGTCAGCTCACAAGTTGACATTTGAGATTTTTTTTCCCCTCAAATTGAGTGACATGCTTGATAATGTCAGTTCATTCATTCATTTCATTTTCTTTTCAGCTTAGTCCCTTTATTAATCTGGGGTCGACACAGCAGAATGAACCGCCAACATATCTAGCATTTGTTTAAAGGCAGCGGATGACCTTCCAGCTGCAAGCTAGTACTGGGAAACACCCATACACACACATACTCTACGGACAACTTAGCTTATACAATTCATCAATACCACATGTCTTTGGACTTTGGGGGGAAACCGGAGTACCTGGAGGAAGCCCACGTGAACACAGAGAGAACATGCAAACTCCACACAGAAATGCCAACTGACCCAGCGGAGGCTCGAACCAGTGACCTTCTTGCTGTGAGACCTTCTTGCAGTGCTATACACTGTGCCACCATGAC
>CAIGQQ010037945.1:381314-446270 GCA_903798035.1 Danio albolineatus | reverse complement strand
ATGTAATTCCTTAAGGTGTAGGTAAGCACTGAAAATATGCCCAATTCTAATAAATAAATAAATTTGACACATTTAATACAGTGTGATATATTTCAATTATTTCATTTTCAAAAAAGTAATTGATCCCAGTTCATTTTCTTTGCTGTTTATTTACAGCAGAACAAAAACACAATTGACAATAATGCAAAACTTATTACGTTCTGTTTATATCATAGCATCTCATCTGAGCGCAATAACCGTGCATAAACAATCTTTGCATCTATTGGGAAAACAAGTGATGCGACTTATATTGCAGTATGCCCTTCTTCATTATTGTTATTATTATTATAAAAGAGTGATTCTTGTAATAATTTTATTGCGACTGCATTTTTAGCCTCTTACTGCAAATGCCACTGCTTGATAGTTAGCAGAACTCATTCAACATGTTTTTCAGTGCTCTCCACCATCATTTGTTCAAGGGTATTTATCTAGTCCTATTGAAAATAATGGTCCACTTACTTTAATTTAATACGAGGGGCTACAGTAAATGACAAAATGAAATATTCGTATTTAAACACTTCATAGGGCAGACGTTCGTCTCCCTCCTCTCAAGCCGTCTAACATAAATACCTCCTTTTTTTGCGTGTGAATGGGATTTGACCTTCAGCCCTACACTTTATTTTAAAACGGATAAAGCAGGGCAATTAGCTGAGCGCAGCCCCGTCTTTCCCAGTGTCCTTAAGCGTCCTGCCTCTGCTGAAGTTCTATTAATTGCCTTCCTTTCTCATTCAGTTGTGTTGGCCCAATTGCAGAACAAACATGTTTACAATCTGGATCTATTGCACGATTCACAAAGTTTAAGCTGTCTGTTGCCCGAGTTTGCCTCTGGATGGAACCGCCAATGAACACCCGCGTCCCAGTTTTCATTTGTAAAGCATCGCACAGAGGGTATTATTTACCTCTGGTCTTGTTGAAAACTCGAGGGAGAGTTCGCCCATATGAGCTTGCAGCTTATAGACAGAGTTGTCCATCTGTTTAGACAGGCGGGATGGAAATGCATGCGATTTACAAAGCAAACCTAAAAGGGGTGTCCCCATTCTTTGCGGTTATGGGAAATTTTGGTTCCTCCTATTAGTCTTTTAGTCCCAGGGAGGATTAAGAACTTTTTTTTGTTTGTTTCTCCAGCAATATTATAGCTTGTCATTCTTAAAAGCACGTTGACCAGATTTACAGGAAGTGATACCAGACTCCATCCCACCACTGAGGGAAACGGAGGTGTACCAGTGTTCATAACATACACACCTCACTGATAGGATGCTACTTCCCTCACACAAGATGACCAGATGGTATCTTTAGTGTTGCCGGGTGGAGAGGGGAAATTGTGTAATACTCCCTCTTGCTGCTTTTGCAACATTTGTTGTTTATTTCAGCTTGAGAAATGCTGCATAAAATGTTATGTTAGCTCAAAAAAAAAAAAGTCGCACCCAGGCGTTTGGGGTTGTTAATTGAGCAGGCCACCCAGTGCTTCCACTTCTGTTTAGTCTGTCAGAAGGAGTTTACTTCTCCGGCCTAAACAGCCACCAAGTTGCAAACGAAAACCTTCTTGTCACTCTTCGGCTTTGCTGGGGCCGACATTTTGTGTTGACAGTAGCCAGAAAGTAGATGTGTTTGTGTGGGAAGGAGAAATTAAAATCTCAAAGCATGTTTCCCGCCACCCCTTAAAAACAAACTCTTTTTAAATCATATTGTTTATTTCTCTCTAATTCCATGATCTTTTTTCAGTCAGTTGACTTTTTTTGCATTCTTTTTCTGCCAAGTGTTATTTTTGGGATTTGAACTGCATGCTTCCAGAACATACGAGCGGTAGATCTACAATCTCTAATCTTTTGCAGATTAATGCAAGCAATTAAGTGTTATAATTGCACACTCTTATTCGTTTAAACACTTGTTATTATTGTAATAATTGCCACTGAAGTCCCTGTAAAACCCAGGCTTTCTGTCGGAACGACACACAGCGGGGGCACAGGAAGGAGATTTACATCAATTCATCTATAGAGATGTTGTCAGCTGTACAGCTTTGGTATTCACGTGTTTAAACATGGCACAGAAAAAGTGAAGGGGTCAGAAAGTGCTTTAAAAAGAACTAGCACTGAGGACTGGCAGGTTAAGTTGGTGAAGAAGAATGGAGGGCACATAAAGATTTTTAAAAGAAAGGCTATACTGAGAAAGGATGGCATGAATACAGTGGAGAATAGAACTTTGCTGACAGCGTTTATGTAATTTAATCTGACCATCTGGGGGAAAATCAAACTAATTTGAAGAGCTCGGGAGGGAGAGGGAGGCCGTCTCTAATCTGCTCTCACAGCCACATTGATATTCAGGAATGCACAAGTGCCACTGAAACACCGAGCCTATAACAGCTAGACACTCTCAACACTAAAAGCCCAGTTGGGAAAACACAAAAGATGCAAGCTGTGTTACAACAACGTTAAGGAAGAAGTAGAAAAAGAAAAAAGAAGAAGCTGTTTTGTCTTTTTTTATAGCTGGAAAACTACCTGTATGCAATGCTTTTCATACCTCCTTGTTTAAATTGTATTGAGTTTTATTTAAAGTATAAAGAAATACCTTAGAAATACATTTAAATTATTGTCAAACATATCCTAATGGCAGCGTGTTATCATATCAAGGCAAAATCAGTTAATATAGCTTAAAACATCTAAATACTGTATGTTAGTTTATCATTAAGTTATCTAAATTATGTAGAATGGCAAAGAATGAAATAAACAATTAGGATGATACGGTGGTGCAGTGGGTAGTGCTGTCGCCTCACAGCAAGAAGGTCGCTGGTTGGAGCCTTGGCTGGGTCAGTTGGCATTTCTGTGTGGAGTTTGCATGTTCTCCCCGTGTTCGCGTGGGTTTCCTCCGGGTGCTCCGGTTTCCCCCACAAGTGAATTGGGTAGGCTAAAATTGTCCGTAGTGTATGTGTGAATGAGTGTGTATGGATGTTTCCCAGTCATAGGTTGCATAGGCGCTGAGTAAAACATATGCTGGATAAGTTGGCGGTTCATTCCTATGGGGTGACCCCAGATTATTAAAGGGACTAAGCTGAAAAGAAAATAAATGATGAATGAATGAAAATATGAAAATTAAACTTAAGCACTTTGTATAATGGGCAACATTTCCTGTAACTCAGTGATAATGGCATTATTATTAACCTGTCATGTTATATTATGTCTGTAGGGCCTGTACATTTAGTTTTTTTATTTGTTTGTTTCTTTATTTCCCAACTGAGTGTCTCAACTGAACTAACAAACATCTGGAGGGTCCTGCGTAAAACAGAGGAGGTGCTGTTATGATGCTAAAATCAAATGGATGGCTTCAACTATTGTAGACCTTCTTGGACAGTACATGCTTGTCTTGATATCGTGGGTGAAGACACACTATGACATGGCTGTCCTGTGGTGTGCGTAGGTGCCCTTGCCTTTTGGCAATGGTGTGGGCGAAGCCTAATGGGAACAGCACACGGTGGCTGACATGACAAACGGTGGGGGGCTTTCCATAACCATGGCTTGCCGTTGATGCTGAGGGCCTCATCGGCCCCTAAATGCCTTGTTACTCCTGCGGCTTTCTGTCTAAATGCTGAGGATTAATTAGCCGCACCAAAAATAGAGACACCAAATGCAATTTTTGAAAAAAGAAAAGAGGACGGAGGAAAAAAGAAAAAGTAGAGAGAGGATGCTTGCCGTGCACTCAAGACTTATGAGGGGGAAATGGTATCGCTTGGGGCAACGAGGGCACGGTGCAGCATGATACAAATATGAATGAATAAAAGTGAATGATAGTACTGATAGTTTATTGCCAAATTTATCATGATAATTGTAAGATCCAAATGATTGATGTTCTTGATGCCATCCTGGGGTCTGTGGGCGGTTTTGAAAAAAGTATGTAAATATTTTTTTTATTTGTCTGTCTGTCTGTCTGTCTGCCTGCCTGCCTGTCTGTCTAATATGTAGCAGCTTTGACTTTACATTCAAATATTCCCTCTCTGACTATTTATCCAGAGAGTTGAGTGAAGTCTATTACTTGTCCGGCTTCACTTACTTCTTTGCCCCTCTCTGTACCCTCTGTCCATACACATATACCCCCTACCAGCAAGTCAAATGCCCATGCAGCCCGTCTCCGCCACAACCCATTACAGCACAATCATACGATCACAGACACAGCAATTTGAGCTAGCAGCATGTAGTGGAGCTGCTCTCCTCAAGTGCTTTGTGCCTTTGCAGGCCTATTGATTTTCATATCATATGGATGGGTTCATATCATCTGTGGCGAGGAGCTTCAGATATATCAGAGGTCAGTGACAAGGCTCATCTTTGAAGTCTCTGACCTGTGTTTGCAACACGCCGTATTTTGATAGTCCTCCCGTTAGATCACAAAATGGCTTCTTTTATAGTTCTCAACTCTGATGGGATAGGGAATCAGACATCTTGAAGTGCATTTCTTAACCACGTTAGGTGTAGTGGTTCCCCTGAGTCACATTCAGCGGGAACGAAAGCTCATAGTAAACTGTCAGTGTTGTTCTCAGCTCTGGAGCGGGTGAGAGTTTTCAAGAGGGTGTTTTATAATGAGAGCCGGAGAGCGTATACATGTTTAATGTTGGCCTCCCTTCCCGTATTCTCCTCTCTGATAATGCTTTCCCTTGCGCTAAAGAGCGACATTGAGAGGCGCCCACTTCAGCGTTGTTTCAGCCCTCTGGAATGTTCTATAGAGGAGGAAGACTCCATTTAGTGGCTGGAGCAGCAGCCACAGTGAGAACCTTTCAGCACGGATAGGGAAAGGGGAGAGGCTCGTGGAGTGGTTTGTCTGCTGGCTGCTTTGCTGGAACACGCTGTATTGTCCTCCAGAGACCTTTCTTCCTCGCTCACTTTGTCCTGGCATTCTCAAGAGTCGGGAGGGAGGAGTTTGGAGTGGTGCTGCAGACTCGCCCTGCCCTCTCAGTACTACACCAAGGCCCCCCATGAACCGATATGGAATTAGGGATCTTGTTTTTGAGCTACAATTGTTTGCACGGGCTGCAGGTTCGCTTGAAATTTTTCTTTAAAGTGGGCTCCCCTCAGATAGCCCTGCCCCCATCCTCACCCTTTGCATCTTTTCCCGGTGGTCTTTGGGAAGCCAGGTGTCTGGGATTGTCTCCAGTGTTTTACCTCAGCTAGCTAACAAGCTCCCCCTGGCCCTGGAGGAAGGCCTGCTTTCCCTGCTGCCCATTCCCATAATACTGTTTCATTATGGTCCCCACTGGAGCATACACAGCCATTCACAGTGCAAACTTCTGATGGCTTAACGACCGGTGCGGAAATGTTTTCTCCGAAAGATACTTTTTCAAGTGCCTTAATTTGAGTTTACATTCAAAGCCGTTTCCTTTGGGAAACTTGCCAGCCGTCCTGTGGAAACTTTTTTTTCTGCCCTTCGTGTATGAGATTGTATGAGACCAGCACTTTAAGCAATTATAACTTATCAAGCGAGATTTTTCTTTGTTATTATGGTTCATGCTGTTTGCTGTTTTTTGTGTTTTTTTTATTTCGGAGGAAACATCGAAGCCTGACAATGCTGAGATCCATTAAAAGCGATACAGAGGGGAAATTGCACACATCGCACGATTCGAGGGCCCTAATGGTGGCAGTTATAGCTCAAATATCAATCAGTTTCTGTTTACTGAAATGGATGATTCTCTTAGCGCAAGTGACTATCCATCGCCCCATTATCCTTAATGAGCAGCTGCCAGTAGACACTTTTCCCATTTGTGATTTCTTGCTCAAGAACCCCTCTTCGTCAGCCAGCAGGACACTCCCATTTTGGAACACGCATCCACTAGAATTAATTAGCCCCTAATGGTTTCTGTCATTTAATGCAAATGAGTTTTACAATTATCATTTTGTTATCACTCATGGAGTGCGCCGCTGTTCGCCTTTGCCCTCTCGGTGACACCGTTACTTCATTACCACGTTTGACGCTCGTT
Organism: Danio albolineatus; assembly: GCA_903798035.1. Taxonomy (NCBI): domain Eukaryota; kingdom Metazoa; phylum Chordata; class Actinopteri; order Cypriniformes; family Danionidae; genus Danio; species Danio albolineatus. The sequence goes on along the minus strand of CAIGQQ010037945.1, from coordinate 440,275 downwards.
CCTCAGGGCCACACCGTTGCACCAACTCCAGTCGTGCATTTTTTTCTCTGCGTCAAGCGGAGCGAGCCGTCCCCTTTTATCCGCCCGGTCCATCTCGATGCTGTTCTGTTTTTATTTGTACCCCCATGCATCAGCTCCATTAAGGGCTCAGTGCTTTCGAAATTGACTTTCTGTTGTTTCTCTTGCCGTCCCCCTGTTGTTGCTATCACAGAAATGTTGCTGATGTGTCCCGAAAATGTGTTTGCACCATGTCTGTTGACCATTCAGTGTCTGTTATTCAATCTTCACCAGAAGGTTTGGAGGAGGGATCCCAGCTGCTCGATGGCAGCCCCCCTGCAGTAAACTATCAGATCGGTGCGAGGTCAAGATCACAAAGCGCTCAACCTCTGCCATTGCTTTCCCCTTCTAGACTGCTGATGACTCTATGTAGAGGCAAATGATTCTTCAGCATCATGCTGTTCAACTTCGTACCTCCCTCCTTCCTGACACACCACTTATACATCCACCTCTAACAGACATAAGTAAAAAAAACAAATAAATAACAATCTTTGACCTTCAGTAAAGGCATTCAGGTTTTTTTATTTTGTTTGTGTTTGTCATTTCTACACAGACATTGCACTTTCTTTCTGCGACTTTGAAGTTTAGCTTGTTTGTCTGAGTGTTTGAGGTGAGGGTTAATATTTTCGGTATGATGTGGGGGCGGATCAGAGCTCCGTGTGACGCTCCAGTCTCTACCAATCAGAAGTCAAGGATGCTGCACAGACTGCAGTACCAGTTGTCACTTGTTGTCACTTGGAACATGACATACGGATGCTCAGGACCTGACGGCATATGTGACGCTGGCCTGCCAAAAGCATGCTGGCACTTTTAGGGCCCTGTTTTTTTTACACCATTAGTCACATTTTCCTCTTGGCTTGGCTTATGCCTTCTCCCCACTTTCTTTTCTGCTTTAATGCATGTGTGTGCTTGTGATTATAACCTTGCAATTCATTTATTTTCAGTCTCTTCAGTTAAAGCATTATTACTGTCATTTTTTATTGTAGTCCATTATAATTTTATTTAATTCTATATTTCACTCATTTGAGTCATGAAAAACTATAATATTCCTATTATGTGTTGTGCACAATTTTTTACTTAGTTTTTTTTTTTTACACTGATAATGTTTTGCTTTTTTCGATTGATTAGAATAATCATTAGTTTAGTCTGTTTGTTATTTATCCTGAAAAGTATTTTTTTTTTTTTACTTTTGACATTTCCATTATCTTCCACTGTTGCAAGGCTTCACAAGCTTACATGAAAGATATTGGCAAATGGCAAGAGTTTAAATTCCCCAGTCAGTTCATTTCTCTTAAGTCTTCCATAGCAATTTTACCAACCTGGCAACCATGCCCACATGCTCCGTCTGCACTGCAAAATCTTCAATAAATTGAAACCTAAATCTCAACAGTTGTGTTTGCTGATAATCCAATCTCAAAAAGCAAGTGTTTTTAGTTGTTGTTTTAAATAAAAAGCATAATTTAGAGTTATTGGACTTAATATTATGACTTTTACAATTACAATAGTTACAAGAGTTGCATTAGTTGTTAGTTTTCTTAAGGTTATATCAATATATATTATACAGTAATTGTAATAAATTAGAAAACTAGTTAAGATACTCTGCATATAATTTGTTCACTTGATGGGTTTTCTCTCAATTATAACCTCCTTTCCTTTAATTTCTCAAGGAACAGACATTTCTCAAACAGGAAAATCATCATTAATAATTGCAAATGTCATGTTTGACAAAATAATTGTGATCAATATTCATTTGGCAAGTAAAAAATAAATTTGTTAGTTTATTTAAAATCTGTTTAACTTTTCTCTGTCTGGTAACAATGTACTGCAATAAGAGTTACAGAAGACCAACTTACATAGTGTTTTTAATCTACCAATATAATCTTTTTAGTTATTTCATTATTCTGTTCAGCGTTTCAGTTATCACACTCATTTGAACGTGTCTTCCATCTCTGCTCATGTTGACCTTTGTTGAATTTATCAGTAAGCACTCAAACTTGCAGCAGACTCGTATTAATGCGCTGTTTGTTTAGCATCGTGGCATTCTCAGAATGTTCTTCAGCTTGAACAGTGGTTACATCATCATAGAACTTAATTAATGTCATAATGCACTTGCTTGGCCCGGTTGTGTTGGCCATGTGTAATATGATATAAAGACGTAATTGGTCTCTGCTGTTTTTAGTATTGCTGCGTTTCCCTTTACCCCCTTTGGATGGCGGTTGACAGATTGGTCATTACCTCTCAGAGGGCCCGAATTAGCGCCATGTTTAACGGCACTAACACAATTGAATCCTTTAATGATACCCCAGAGTGCAATGTTCTAGTGTAATGATACTGGACATGCTTTTTTTTCCCTTATACTCTGTCCCTCTTTCTCTCTCCCTCTGTCCGACTCTAATGCATTGTTGTCCTAGATAGTATCTCACATTTTGATGATGGGCTGCATTAGCTGCTTAAACACATCTGACTTGTCTATAACACACTGTCTGTTCCTGTCCCACTTGAAATAATTGATCAAACACTCAAAGGGAAGCGCAATATCAATATTAATTAGGCCTGTCTGTCGATTCAAATATTTAATTGTGAATGATCTCTTAATTTTTCCAAAGTTAATGCATTAACGCGTTTCTTTACCTTCAATAAAATCAAATGTTATGAGTAATTATTGAGGCAATTTGTGTGGATGACAGTCTTATCATATCATAGTATAGGCCCACATGTGCATGTCTAGATAAGTTACTTTGATGCAACAGTGCTTCTGTATCTCAAAACATATATATAGTTCTCAAACTACATGACAATGCATGGGATTTGCAAAAAGTCTACCTTTTGAGTGGCTTTGGCCCAATCCCCATTCTATTCTTTACCCCTACCCTTTCTCACTGGCCCTTGAAACAGAGTGGAAAGGGCTTCAAATTTTACACCTAAGCACCCCTAGGTCATCGTGATCTCACTTCATATGAGCCCAACAATGGCGACTGCTGTAGTTATTTAAGTTTTGTTCTTTTTTTTTTCTTCTTTTTAAAGTATTTGTCTTTAGGAAAACACTAAAGGCAAAGATATCATGTTATCATAACAATATATTGTGTCAATAAGCTCGTAACTGTACTCCGTGACACGAAAGCAACATTAACATTAACGTTATACCAGACACTGTAAAAAGCTAATTCCCAGCCACTAGACTTTTCTGACAGGGTATTCGAGTGTCATTGAGTGACAGATGTGAAAATATGTTGTGGGACTACTGTACAAGAGTTATTATTATAGATAGCAAAATGTAGCATTTTTTGTACTGTTTTTTTTTTTATCAGTGTATGTCAGTAAAACACGAACGTCTTTCTGAATGTACTGTATTAAAACATATGCTTGTTTGTTGTAAAAAAAAAAATCATAATAATGACAAAAATACTAGTTTGTGCATCTCCTTACTTGCTGCTGTTGTAGCTGGTGTATTCTGGGAAATTTTTGTACCCCTTCGTTTTTAGTGTAGTTTCGAGCATCATCCGGGGACACCTCTACCCCTTCATATGAATGCAAATAACATAAATAAATAAATAAATAAATATTATTTATTATATTTATATAAATGTTTATTTATTTTGTTTTATTTTATTTATTTATTTATTTATTTATTTATTTATTTATTTATTTATTTATTTATTTATTTATTTATTTATTTTGTAAACTGTCTTGAATAATTCATGTTAATAAAACAGTAATTTCCACAAACTTTATGGGTGTAATCCTGCATATACAATAAAAATATATATAAACATACACAAAGACGATAAATTCACAATTCACCAAACAAGAAAGTATCAGGAAAACAAGGAATATATAAATAATAAGGCAAAATATTACATATATACATAAAAACAATACCTACATAAAATAACATAAAAATAAAACAAACAATAGGATACAAATAAATAATGAATAAATTATATATAGATAGATAGATAGATAGATAAATAGATAGATAGATAGATAGATAGATAGATAGATAGATAGATAGATAGATAGATAGATAGATAGATAGATAGATTTTTTTACGTTTGATAAAGCTGAATAAATACATATGTAAATAATTAATGTACATATGGTGTTTTTTTTTATTGATGAATGAATGATTGCACAATCTGCTATTAATATGATGCAAAAAATATTGTATTATTGACATTAAGTGTGCTGACTAGATCAAGGAGAAATTCCTTTTGAAATTTGAAAGTAGAGGCATTGAAATCCTCACTGAAAGAACACTGCGCTTACACAAATGCAAGATGCCCTTCCTTCATTCGAATTAGGCTCGTCTTCTCTACAGCATAGAATGATCGTAATGTGAACCATGCAATTGGCAAGCAATATCGTATGAAACGCTTGCATTCTCCACTCAATAAATAAATAAATCACTATGTATCGCAATACTCTGTGCGAGGCAACACATAAAGAATTGTGATATTCCGTATTGTGATAGTGTTGCACCACAGAATCCTTGTCCATTACAGTCTATAAAGCAACAAGAGAAATGGAGCACATGCGCTGGGCTGTTTGTATAGACTGCGAGCAGAGAAGCAGGAAAGTGCACAAGATGTGATTTCGCCCCCAAAATCTATTATGATTAGCTGGGATCAACAAACTATCCACTCTATCCTACTCATTTAATGCCTGGCTCTGTCTGTCTCTCCGGACCGTTTTCCTCTACATCGAAGCGCTTGAGGGCACACATTTATGTGCTTAATGTAAGCTATCCCAAAAAACTCATCCATACCACCATCAGCCTTGAAACGTTCCTATTTTGTGTTCGGCCATGTCTCGGGCATAAACATCTCTTATTTATATGATTGGAGCCAGGCTTATATTTCCCAGTCTGGAGGTTTAGTGCTGGATGTGAATAAACCTGAGCTAAACCGCAACGGCTGGGCTCGGTAAGGTAACTCCTGTCCCCTGCCGGGAGTGGCCGGGGCGGCGGGGCTTCTGATGTCCTGCCTAATTGGTTAAGCATCCAGTACAAGCCCGCGTCACCGTGATCGGATTTCGGCACAGGCACCGATCCTCTCCTGATCAGCTCCACATGGTCTTCTTGTCTTGACAGCGCCACGGCAATCTTCCCATCTGCTTTTCATTTTCCATCCTTCCGTATCACTGCTATCTTTTTCACGGGGACATTCTTATATTTTTAGCCCCCCGAATGATTAAATGAAATGCTATATGCTGTCAATAGACTGCAACACAGCGTGAGAGCAAGTGGTTAGTGCGCACGTTCGAAAATTGAATCCTTTCATTTTTATGAGTTGTTTCTTCCCACCTCTGCAAGATTTTCCAGTTTCCCAGGTTACACCAGCCTCCTGCACTGTACAGGGCACATCAGAAGGGGAGAAAAGCCTTTGTCTGAGGTTGAGCTGGCCGAGTCAACAGCTAATTTCCCTCGGCGGCAGGTACACGCCAGCCAAGCTCTCTTACTTTTTTATATTTCATAATACATGTATTGATTTTGCTGCGATCGCCCAGCGTCACCGGGCGAATCATGTAGTCTCTACACGTCTGTTTGTTTGATCAGGCTGAGGGAGGTAATGCATACAGTAGCATCTGTACTGAGGTGTTCTGCAACGCCTGGAGGAAGCTGTCCGTTAGCGTTTATGTTCATCTCAGTTGTGGTTGTTCAAATGGGCCCCTGGAAGTAATCTGACATTTTTTTTTACTCATGGGCACTCACTTATTTTATGTGCCATAATGTGACATCATGATCGAAACATCATGAAGTGATTGCAGACTGGACGCTTTTCTTATTTCTGGGATTTTCAGGAGCATAAGTTGTCAAAGTTGGGTAAACTTCTATAGTTGCAGCCTCATTTAAAAAAAAAATGGTAAAATGAGCAATCCATTGTAATTTTTTATTGATTTACAGAAGAGAAAATGACTGATAACAGACGTCAGAGGTCAAAAGTCACCAATGCACAAGATGAAAACTGTAAACAAAATATGGGAACAAATTGCAAGTTTTACAGTAAAAACTAATGAACAAGCATCACTGCTCTACCAAATTACTTTATTTTATTTTATTTGTTTATTTGATTTGATTTTATTTATTTGTTTGTTTATTTATTTACATTTAACATGATGGTAATCTACACAAATTGCGAGAACAAAATAGGGAACATTTATTTTATTTTTTTTATTATTGTAATTATAAGATGACAATATTTATTCTTCCAAAAACGAAGTTATACAATATTTTTAATCTTCCACTGATCTTCCAAGATCATTATCCATTGTTTAAATATAATATAATATAGTAAAGTGGCTTCATACTCAACTTATTTACAAGTTTTTACGGCAGTATCTGTACATTCCTTTTTTGCAAAAAAAAAAAAAGTAAAACAGCAATTCTGTGATATCTCAGGTTGCTTTGATTAAAAACACAGATATCTCATGCATATTTGTATATGCTTTTGCTGACATGCAAACACAGAGCAGTATGGTAACAAGTATGTTATGTGAAGTGACAACAACAAACAACACCTCGACCCTGTACTTTAGTTCCGAGAGAAAAAATTAGGATTTTTGAGAAGGTTTTTGATGGTCTCTGATGCAGGACCCTTTTTTTTTTCAGACATTTCTTTTTTTCAATAATGCCTAACTGCAACAGCTAGCTACTCCATAGTGAATACTGCAGATAAAGCCAGTAAAAGGTTATCCATCCATCACCACACGCACATTGATAGAGCTGCACAGTGGGACTGAATGCTGTTGTGCGGAGGACCACAGGGCCTGAGGAAGACCCACTGCGGTTAGCTCTTACTGTACTGTATTCTCCAGGAAAGCTTTGATATACTGATATCCCACTAAGGCTGGTGCTTAGACACGCGGTCCCTGGAGTAGACGACATTATACACAACCACATGTCGCAGCGTTGGGTTTTAACCAAACAATACAGCTCGTCTTTTACCTCAAGATGTCACATGCCGAGATTTCCACTCGCCGAACGACAAAATTCACTGAAGTGAAAGTCACTGGAGTAGAGTTGACTGTTTGTTTTCATTGTTGATCACTCACTCAAGGCTTCAACAGCCACAAATGCTTTTAACACATCCACGTTTTTAGACAGAGGTCATAGCAAGGCAAAGTTTATATTTTGAGTTAACACATACTATATTTTGGAGACCTGCTGGCTGTTTTTTTCTCATGCTTCTAAACCCAAATTCCTCGATTTTTACAAACATATACTATTTCTTAAAGCACTTATGTGTAGTGAGAGGACAGTGTTAGTTTACAGTTTTTGGATTTTTTTTTTCTCCGCATGCCAACAAAAAAAACGAGTGACTCTCCAATTTCCACAGACATCCTCCTCATTCAGACAAGTGCGCTTGATGTCAGAAATAAAAGAGGCGTTTAAACAACCATTCATCAGCACACTTACTGTAGAATACAAACACACACATACAACCGGTTTTATGTTTTTCATGAGTATGTGTCTCATTCATTCATAATATTATAAAATATATTCAAGTATAAAATTATATAAAACCCTATCATACAGTAGATGAATATTATGACTGATATTATTTTTATAGTTATTTACTTAGAGCAAAGTGATCTTTTGTCCTTCTCAGTGCATTGCAGTATACATCGCCCATCTCAGAGCCTTTCCTGTTTTATATGGAGGTATTGTTGGCATTGAGACTGTCAAGTGCTACTTGTCAAAGTAGACACTTCACACTTCAGTAAAGCCCAAGCATCCTTTGCACAGTCTGAAGATGTGTTGCTATTTACGCAATTCAATTCTTACCTCTTTGCGGGTGCTTGTTTCTGCATGTATGCACTCTTTTTTTAACAGCATATCAGCGTCTTGCTCTGACAAATCTTTTTAAGCTTTTGGCCCAGATGTCCTGAGGCTCAGCCAAACTGTAGGAATCCTCCATATCTCTGTTTGATTAGATGCATTGCTGCTTATCTCCATGAACAATCACCATAACACGAGGAATCACCTCAAAGGCTGCTTATGCCAAACACTGAGTATGACAACATTTAAAGGAATAATTCACCATAAAGAAAACTATCATTATCCACATGCTGTTACAAACATAAACATAGATTCAACAAGATACTGGAAACATTCCACATTTTGATCCATATTGACATGATGACATCACACAGTTGCTGCAGATTTTTTTTTTTTTTTTGATTATGCAAAGCTCCCGTTACTCCACGTCCCAAAAATGCTCTTTTGGATTTTGATATGCTTACTTTGGAGACCATAGGAGTATTGTGAACTCATTGAGTATGTTTACATGGACACCAATAATATGATTATGGCAATACTCTGATTAAAAGTCTTCTATGTGAACAGTGATTTCTGATTACCTAATACGGCTAAAGTCATAACAGGGCTCAACAATAAGGACTGCCCGATGGCCTGGGGCCAGCGTGAGAGACACTCGGGACAGTAGACAGGATCATTACTGGCCCAATCCGGCCAGTGCTGCTTTGTCACAAAAATTTAATTTGCCTGCGTTTATTTGTCAATTGTGTGCAAATAGAGTCTTAGAATCAAGAAAGTTTGTGCTTTTAAGCCTTTAAATGTTACCTTCTCTGTGATGTCGTAAACACCATATTGCTTTTTCGATTTCTCTTATCTGATTGGATGTTGTAAGCACAAATTATGAGAAAACGTCTGTATCTAATGTCTTGGAAGCAGACATTTACGTGAGTACACATCAATAAAAAAAAATCAATAAATCAAGTGATGTTTTGCACAGTTTGCTATCATTTTGGCAAGTCAGCCCCCTTTTGTTATTAGATTGCACATTTATTAACAATTTAATAATATTCTAGATTTACAGATTTTAGTTTTGACACATTATTTAAATATGTGGCTAAGAAATGACAATTAACTTCTTTTTTGGTGGGGCCAGTGACAATTTTGACAGGGCAATAAAAATCTACACCGCTGGCCCGATCGGACCACTAGAAAAAAATCCTTAGCGTTGAACCCTGCATAATCAAAGTAATAGAAATCAGATTAAGGAGTATGCCTATTTTAGTTGTATTATTGAAGTGCAGTACAGACATCTAAACACCTTAAGTAAACTATTACCGTCGTGTAGGATTTTCGCTGGAATTTTCTGACAGGCTATTTCATGTACACACACGGCTTTTTGACACTATTCTCTGCACCTGCCGAGTCAGTAAAGGACCACAGACACCCGCATTGTGAAAAGCAGAGGGCTCTTTTTCCATTCCATTAAAACAACACTCTTCCACCAGTTCTCACTTCTTACACGCATCCATGAAATAAAATGCATGAAATGTTCCTGAATGAAAGTGAAAGTTCTAAAATAGCAATTAAAGTCGAAGATTGAGATTTACCAGACAAGTCTTTTTTTCAATCTTCTGTTGTTTGATTTTGGTGAGTTGGTGCAAGTTGTCCTGTTCTTAACTGACAGAAGTGGCATTGGTGTTCTTTTCTACTGCAACCCTTGGATGTAGTGAGAGATTATTTGAGATATTGTATGGTTTATACAGTTTTAGCTTGAACCAGTCCAGACATTCATCTCTGAACTTTACCGTTTTACTATGGGACATAAATTAAGCATGTAAAGACATTTAAGTCTAAAATTTGATCTTGATTAGAAATTTCATAATTAAATTCTAAAAATTTCTGTCAAGCTTCAGCCAGTCGACCATCAGGTAAAACAAAGAAGCATGCACATAAATTGAGCTATTTGTATAGAATAAAATATATATTTAAAAATTGTTTAAAACTAATCTGCTGTATGTTTTGGTCCAAATGGAGTGAGTTTGAACTGTCATTACATGAAAAATGCTAAATTAAGAGTCTTTATTAGCACTTATTTTATAGAACTGAATAGTAATCATACTTGAAGGTTAGTAAATAATGACAGTCATTTTGGGTGAATTACTTCAAGCTCAGTGATCACTCTGAAGCACCAAGAGAAGCGTTTTGTGCAGCGTTTTCTCTGTCTGTGTCTGTTTACATTAACTTCAGTTTACAGCCAGGAGTTTAACAATCAACAATGTTCTGCTGTGCTTCAAACACATGCTCACAATATACTCCCACACGATTTTGGTTTTCTGCATCCATGAGGGAGTATCTGTGACCTTGCTGAAAGCGACCCATCCCAGCACTTCCACATGTGTCAGCTCTCTTTCTTCCAAGTGCTAGAGGATTAATCCGACTGAGATTTAGAGGTCTTAAAAAATGTTAAACGGGTCATTCTAAGCTTAAATAAATTCTTGCTAAGAATACATGAATGCCCCTTTCACTCTATGATTCTACTACTTGCACTGGCATTAACCTAGTGAAATCTATTTTGTGACACCCCAGAAGTGTTGTCCCATTTATCCAGTAGGTTGAATGAGAGCCTCTGGTTTTTAAGGTTGCTCAGCGTGGAGTGGTTTTGGTTGTAACTTGTAGAGTAAAATGTAGTCCACAATGATCTTGGGTGTTCAACTGGACAGGTGCAGTTGTAAAAATCAACTTTGTGTTTGCAGCACTGTTTACAGAACCAGGAGGCCATGCGTGTGCGTTCCATCAGTGGCTTAAGCTGTAAGTCATGATGGCATTACACTTCTCATTATCCTGTAAAAAGAGCTCTCTAGGGCTGATTCTACATCAGATTGACTGCGATTAGGAATGATTGTGAGATTAGCGCACTGGTCACTACTGCAGCTCCTGGATCAGCCATTTGGTTGTTCAGCCTTTTAATGTGCAATCTGTTTCTTCTCAACTTCTCCATATTCTGCAGTACTTTCAAGCACTTTGTTCTGATGATTCAATTTAGTCTTCCAGAGAGCAGAAATCACACAGGACCGCTAAGCAGCAGTCAAAGGAAGTTCTTCAGAGAATAATTGTACCCTTCATGCTTCAAACTTATTGATTGTTTCATGTCTTGTGAAAATAACTGGAAGGTGGAAAGGGAGTGTTAAATTTGCCAGGGTTTCTTGTCATCACGAGCAGAACTGGCTCAGATCCGAGCAGGATGTGCAGCCGTTTCAAATCAACCCAGAACGAGGTGCACTGATGAGCAATTAAGAAAACGGTTTACATCGTTGCAATCATCAGCCATTATCATAATCAACTTCAGATTGAAGAGAGCCCTTTACCAACACCATCCTGTCCCAAAAAAGATCACTCGGTTTCACCACAAGGGGAGTTTTGCCCGTGCGTCTGAACAAAAAATGTTCCTTTAAAAAAGGTTGTAGTTTAGTCCGAGTCTAGTCCACCCTTCTCCTCTACATAACACCTTTACAAAGCCTCTGTGAGCTGCCCACATCACTGACAGCACAATGAATGAAAACACCATTTTGCTCTACTGTACTACATTATTTACTGTCTCCTATGGGTCTTCCTGTTTAAAGTGTGATGTGGTTAAATTCTGTATGACACTGAGGCTTTGAGACACGCTCCACTCAACCTCCTGCTCTGGGGTCAAGTTCCCATTTTAGAGCATCAGTCATGCTTGCCTCATTCTGGTGGCCATATTGGAGTAGCATAGGTCTCAATGGCCCATCATTTCAACGTAATGGCTGCTCCATGGGAAATTAAAGCTTAATTAAACATGCATGGCAGCGAGACACCAATGTGCTTCGATATTTGACTGCCTGTGACCTGACAGATTCATTATCTGAGAGAGTTCCTCATTTTTATGACATGCACCTCTGTGGACGCATGGGCTCTGATAAGATCTTGGTCTGCCTGCTTAATGGTCCAGGCATCATGCTGTCTGACTGCAACATGAATATACATTCGCTGTTTATGCCATTTACAGTTTGCACAATGGAGAGCAGGTTTAATTGAGTTTGAGTGGTTTGATGTGGACTGGGAGATAAGCATGTGTGTGTGTGTGAGAAAGTAAACTTCTGAGAAAGCTTTGTATACAGTGTTTGACCTACAGTAGGTTGGCAGTTATCCACATTCTTGCTGTTTTGGCTCAGAGCAACATGAGCTTTGTAAATCCAAACACAGAATCTTGCCCTCTGGTACTCGTGTACTTGCCCACATACAGAAGGTCACTGTTTAATGCAAGTGAAGTGTGATATACATGTAAATGTATGCAAATATATAACTTTTTAGTTACAAATATAGCACTTTCTAATATTATCATTGCCGAGGTTGCACTTAATGTAAAAACAGTAATGTTGTGAAACATGTTGTGTTAAATATATTATTAAATATATTATTATATTTTATTCAATTTATTTATGTTTTGGCTAAGATGAATTTGAAAATGTCTTTTAGTGTACATGATCTATTTGATTTACAATTGCTGATTTGGTTCTCAGGAAACATTTATAATTATTCTGCTAATTATTCTGCTAAATGTGATACTATTTTTCTGAATTATTGGCTGAATCACAAGAAGAATTTTCTATTCACAGTGCAACATTAGGGGCCCTATCATACACCTTGCACAATAAGGTGCAAAACGTGTTTGTCATGATTTGTTGCTATTTTTTTAGACCAGCGCAATAATCATTTTCACGTTTTGTGCTACTTTGTTTAAATAGCAAATCCATTTTGCCGGCAGCTAGCTCTCTGCAACTCACATGGTCGCCCACTGAAGCTAAGCAGGGCTGCGCCCGGTCAGTACCTGGATGGGAGACGACACAGGAAAGCTAGGTTGCTGCCGGAAGTGGTGTTAGTGAGGCCAGCAGGGGGCGCCCAACCTGCGGTCTGTGTGGGTCCTAATGCCCCAGTATAGTGACGAGGACTCCATACTGCTCTGTGAGCGCCATCTTTCGGATGAGACATTATGAGGCGGTCCTGACTCTCTGTGGTCTTCAAAAATCCCTGGATATTCTTCGAAAAAGAGTAGGGGTTTAACCCCGGCATCCTGGCCAAAACTGCCCATTGGCATCTCTCCATCATGGCCTCCTAACCATCCCCATATCATAATTGGTTTCATCACTCTGTCTCCTCTCCACCAATCAGCTGGTGTATGGTGTGCGGTCTGCCGCAAAATGGCTGCCGTCGCGTCATCCAGGTGGATGCTGCACACGGGAGGTTGGACTCCTCCCCTCCATTGTGTAAAGCGCTTTGAGTGCACCAGAAAAGTGCTATATAAATGTAAGGAATTATTATTCATTTGTGCCACTTTGTGAACTAATGGGTGTGCTGGTGTAAAAAGGAGGTGTTAAGGCACATTGTTGGCACGTTCCTATTTTGGACTTTTGACTCATCAACTTTTGATGAGCTTTTTTGAGTTTTTTTATGACAATTTACTATCATAATAATAATAATGTTGTTATTATTAGCAGTATTATTTATTATATGCATGTATATAGCCATGCTAAGTCCGCCATGTAAATAGCAAATGCACCATGACTCTTAAAGGGAATAAAAGATGCAACTCTGATTGGTTTAATGTACGTTACGCTCAAAACACACCCATAACTCATTAAGAAAATAAGCACAACCCTGTTAGACCATGTGCCGGGGTGCAAAAGTGGATTCAGACACACCCTAAATGCTTATGTTTATTGTCACATTTGATGTGTCTGTGAAATCAAAGAATGTATTTCTTTCAGAAAATTAAAATAATACTAAAGATAAAATAAAAATATCTCAAGCTTTTGATAAGTACCATGTTATTAGACTTAAGACATCATCTGTAAGTTGGAAGGTCGTATATTACTTAGAAAGCCTTACTGTATATGGATCAAGGCAAGCTCACAGCTCTTATTATTATTTTTATTTGTTTGATGCATGCAAAAAATAATAGTTTTACTACTAATAAATGGTCAAACACATTTCTCCTGAGATAAAAATGCACTATTTGAAGTATTACTCCTGAATTTCAGATCATGAGTTGCCAAGTTTTGTATTTAGGGTTAGGAGTCTGTTTAATCCTTAAGCCAAAGTATAACCAAAGTTCTTGCATTAGCCAACACTAACACCTTTAAGGTCTGTTTTAAATAAAGGTAATCACCCAAATAAACTCCTGGCCTATGATCAGATAATAGCATGCATAAAGACTTAAACACAGTTGCAGCCTGCAGCACAGACACTGTATTGAAAAGGATTTGGTTGTTAGTGGGCAAAGGCCTTTAGTGTTGTCATTGGGATTATCTTAATACTCAATAAACCAACAACAGGAAGATTAGAATGACTGACACACTGCATATGTTTATAATGAGGGGATTTACACCTTGGCTATTGTTTGCTTGTCAGGAGAGCGATTAAACACCACGGGCCCAGAGACGCTACGATGGCCTGTCTCTGCAGACGGAGCCAAGTGTATTTTGCTAACTCAGGTTTAGCACAGTCTGCGTACAACAGGGGGCTCCTTCATAATGACATTTACTTTAGTCTGGGTGGAGAACAACATTTGTTAGCAAATACAAGGCCCTACCATGCACTCAACACTATTATTATTACTTACAATGTGCAAATTTTCCCTCTTAGTTGTTGGCCAATTTCGAAAAAGTACTTTGAAGGATGTAGAGTGTCATGTTTACTAATTGCTGGTGTGTCAATATGCCATTAACTCTGTGTCGGTGCCAAAGAGCTGTTTAGATAAACTTAAACGGAATCATCTACTCACTAATCAAGAGTGGCTGTTTGGTGTTAAATGCCGGTTTGAAAATGAGTCGCTAACTGTGAGTAGCATTTTTCACTCTGAGGGGCACTGTTCCCACTCACAGACGTGACAGTTCCTACTGCTTTGCACTGCACACGTCTGTCATTCTATTGTTGTGCAGTAGTCGATAGTGAGTTTCAAGTGGATCACGCAGTGAAGAGAATTTTTTCGATGTGCATCAAATGGATGCGCCTTTCATCAACACTCAACAGGTGCTGTAAATTGTGTTTAATACATAGACATGTGCCCATGCAAAATTGAGCAATAAAAGCAAGGTGCCCACAAAAGCTATCTCAGTCGGCAGGCGGCAAACGGCCTTGTGCTTAAGGCTTCAGATTTTGTAAAGAGTCTCTCAGTCACGGATGAGTGTCATGGACCCACAGGCAAAAATGGCTGAGTTGCTGAACCAGACACTGACATTTCTTAGCGAAATTTCACGTGGATTAACAGCATCCAATATCTAAGTGAGGAAGATGACTGAATGGTTAAGACTCATTCTTTTGTAACTAGTCCATTTTAAAGGTTTCCCACAGGATTTTTGTTAAGACTGTGGTGGGTGGACCTTGGTCTCTCCAGGGGGTTGTGGCAGTTCAAAAACATTAATAGATTTCAAAGTTAAATTCATCAGTCTGGTGCTCTTTAAGAGTTCCAACGGATTTTCACTCTACAAACTGATCGAAAAATGAGTCTGTGAACTGAATGGTGAAATTGGACTCAACCCCTTTTTTAATAGATCTCAGTCTGTATTACAGTAACACTGGGGGTTTATGAAGCAAAACAATTTACTCTAGAAAATGTAAGCATTATGTATCTTAAATGTATTTCCAGGGCCTTTATTAATGACTGTAAAAAATGAATGTGTTTTCCTTCTAATCGTAATTGTCTCGTCAATCATTTCAAATCAATAATGTAGATTTAAATATTCATTCATTCATTTTCTTTTTGGATTAGTCCCTTTATTAATCAGGAGTCGCCACATCAGAATGAACCACCAACTTATCCAGCCACAACCCAGCACTGGGAAACACCCATACACACTTGCATTCACACCCACGCATACACTAAGGCCAATTTAACTTATTCAATTCACCTATACTGCATATCTTTGGACTGTGGGGGAAACCAGAACCCAGAGGAAACACACGCAAACATGGGGAGAACATGCAAACTCCACACAGAACTGCCAACTGACCCAGCCGGGACTTGAACCTGCGACCTTCTTTCTGTGAGGTGCCAGCGCTACCTACTATGCCATCGTGTCACCCTAGATTGAAATAAATATGTTTTATTTTGTTTTAAATAACTTCAAAGAATACGATCATTGAAATATTTTTAGTGGGTAAAGTGGGTAGCATGTTTACCTCACAGCAAGAAAATCGCTGGTTCGAGCCTCGGCTGGGTCAGTTGGTGTTTCTGTGTGGAGTTTGCATGTTCTCCCCGTGGTCGCGTGGGTTTCCTCTGGGTGCTCCGGTTTTCCCCGCAAGTCCAAAGACATGTGGTATAGGTGAATTGGGTAGGCTAAATTGTCCATAGTGTATGTGTGTATGGATGTTTCCCAGAGATGGGTTGCAGCTGGAAGGGCATCCACTGCGTAAAACATATGCTGGATAAGTTGGCGGTTCATTCCGCTGTGGTGACCCCAGATTAATAAAGCCAAAAAGAAAATGAATGAATGAAGGATTGTATTTTTTGTAAAAATGAAAAAATAATTATAATAATAATAGAGTCACTGTCAAAGTGATTATTATGAAACTGTGGTAGAAAATGAATATAAACTTAATAGAATTTTTATTTTCAGCTTAGATATTAAGAGACTGACATTAAACTTATCTAAAGCATGATAAAGGCTCTGTGATTCTTTAATGTGTTTAATATGAAATGCACAGTGAAACAGGCAGCACGTGTTTTGGAACTATCAAAAGTATGTTAACGTTGCTTTTTTAACTGTATCCTAAGGCCAGAAATGCTCTTTTTAAAACGATGGAATGCTTGCAAACTCCCCTCACTCTCTCTCTCTGTAGAGCCGAGGCCTCTAGAGTGGGACGACTTCATTAAACGGGCACTAGAGGACTGGGTTAATCCCGTCGCCTCCGGAGACAGACTGCACCTGGTTACCCTTCAGCATTCGAGGGAACCTATGCTTACCATAGCTAACATTTCCTCCCTTTATGCACACACACATACACACACGCGGGCCTATGTACACACAGTTCGACATAGTCAGCGGAGTCAGTTTGCAAAGAGGGATCAGATTATTTCCTGTTTCCATCTGACATGTTGTCAATTACGGCCCGGCGCCCAACCTAACAGGACACTTTAGCGTTACCAGCAAATGACCTTACACTGTTCAAACAATTAGCCCAAAGAAAACATTGTCCTCATTGATTTATCGGCCGTGCTAACGGAGAATACTCCAAGCGGTAAGAAAAGAATGCCTAGCCGTTCATGCCGCCATCATCTGGAAGTCTTTCCACATCGGGTTCACAGGAGAGCCACAGTGGTGACAGCTCTATTTAGCACAAAACTCACCATCAACTAGCGCTTAGCAAGGGATGTGTGTTTACAATCAACAGGCCCGTGATTTTTTATGATAGTGATTTCTATCTTGGAATCTGAGAGAGAGGGAGAACAAAAGTTCACTGGCGGTAAATGAAAGCCCCAACAATCCTCAGAGCTGGAAGACTGTATATCTTCAAGGATAATGCTTTATATCCGTTGCAGTTAGGGTTCCTTCCCAGAGCCGTGGACTTTGTTCCACCCATGTGTTTGTGTGCAGTTCCCAGCACTCAGGGCAAGAACACCAGACCCCCACCTTCCAACCACACCACAATCACACAAAGCCTGTTTTTCTGCACCAGTAGCCACATCTTCTGAACTTTTTTTTTTTTTTTTTTGAAAAGCACCTTACTGATCGATCAGCATCATTTTTACCCTGAAAAATAAGAAGAGAAGAGACATACAGGTGTGAAAGAAAAAAAAGAGTGTCTACTCATCTTGTGACAAAGTACTCTGAGCATCTTACATGGTGTTAATCAACAACCATAGAGCTGGCTGTCACTCACAAAAACCATGAGACAAGCCAATCAATATCAGCGCTCGGCACTCCTTTCACTGGCTGAGCTCAACTTTTACTGTATAACTCTTACAGCAACGCTTGCATTGACCAGAGAGCTCTGCTCATTGGCCTGATGCTCGCCATTATTTCACAGTTAAACTAACAGCCAATCTCACTGCCATAAAGCCAATTCGACCCCGGAGACATGCGCTCAACAATGCAGCTCAGACTGATCTCAAATATGCCACTGTTTTCATCAGCGAACATTGGCGCGGAATGAAAGATCAGAATTTGTACGCCTGCCTGTCGATAACCAAAGATGCCCAGCAGTAATAAAAGCCTGCAAATCAATGGCCGCCAACGAAAGTGTTTGTTTTCCCACATGTGCCTAGTTCTCATCTTCGCTGGATCTTGTCCTAGCTGCGGGTCTTGCCAAATTAAAAACAACAACATCATTGGCTTTGATTCTGGCGATTTGATATGTGATGATTTTCATTTTCCTTGGGGCGGTGTTTTGTGATATTGTTCTATCTGTTTTATCTGCATCAGAGCTTCTGATGTTCTGTCGCTACATTTCAAAGGGTTTTTTTTTGGTTTGTTTTTTGGTTGTTTTTTTATGTTGATTGGTGGGTTTTAGTGTGTGCGATTTGGGAATCGTACTCTAAGGAACACCTTAGAAATAAATGGATATGAAACATCCAGTCATTGATTTCTTATCTCTAGCGCTTCAAAAATGCAAATGAAACATCCATATCGCTTTGCACATTTGCTCTGGGCCTTCAGCACAATGCCCACAGACACCCTGTAGCGATTAACACTGCATTGGGCTCTCTCATCCGTCCTTGATGGAAGCAGCCCGTATGTGTCGGCTGTGAGGTCCAGGTTTGAAGGTGCACCTCTCTGAATGTGTGGATTTGTCAGAGTTTAATGAGAGTCCTCCCTGTGCTCCAGCACAGCCTCCTGCGCTGTTGACATTTGTCCACCCACCTGTGTCTGGGCTTTAATGACCCTTAGCATGTCAAGCAAGGGATTTTCACTTGAGCAGAGGCATACTGTATGCGGGACATTTTGTTGAGAATTGTGTCCTCAAAGTAGATTGAGTCTTCACGTTTTATATTTAGGTGTGAAAGCCGAGCCAGGTGTCTCCTCTGGCATACCGACTGCATTCGGTGTCTCTGTGTTGGTGGATTCAGGGGTCTTTGACATTGTTTGTTCATACCCGCTACTTTTAAATTAGTTTCCAATATTTTGTTTTTCTAGCGCCTCTGCCATGTTTTTGGACATGACTAAGGCATGTCAGGCAAAAGGCATGTTTTCCATTATGCTGAGCTGATGGAGTGAGTGAGCTCACTCCCCACATCTAAGTAATAGACCCGCCATCTAGTTCTCTCAGTCGTCTGCGTTTTTCCACCATGAATACATTGTTTTGTAGTTTATTTTGTTAATATAGAAAGCCTTTAAGGAGCAATTTCCCTAGTGAACAGAACAGAAGTCGAAATTTCCTAAACACACACACTGAACGGAATGCAAAATCAGCTCACAGGAACAACCTTATTGATCACTGTATACACACACAGAAAAATCACACTTGCAGTGGCTCATTATTTCTGGATGCTGTGTTTGTCATTGTGTGGGAAATGGGGTTTAAGTATCTGTGCACTTCAAAGAGTTGCAAATAGCTTGTGATTTTTGTCTTAGCTCATTTGTGCTTAGAGTGTTTGCATTAATATAACACAGCGCCGCCATGCTGTTTTTGATTTGCTTTTATCTACATGAATCTGTGCGTATGATTTTATAGATTCTACTGTATGCTTCACTTGGAGTATAGCGTAGATAGATGTATTACTGGAAATTAAATGGGGGAATGATCAATAATGATCGGACAAGAAGGTGTAAACACAAGATTTTGGGTCTCATACTAGTATGTCAGAGCAACATGAGCACCATTTATAATTTGGGCAAAGAAATTGAACTGAACTTTCAATTACTTTGTTTTTTGTTCTGTCTGTAATATTTTTATGGGGTTAGGGAGTGGAGAGAGGCATGCAGTTAATTAAAAATATATTTATTTGGACACTCATACTTGTTTCTTACATTTTCAAATTTGTACAAATACAGTTTTGCACTTGGCCAAATATTTTCTAGTATTTTCACTATTTTGTGGTGGTTATAAGCCGATTGTAGGAGTTTAAAAAAAAGGGAGATGTTGATAGATAATTCATAAGTGGTGTGTGTGACTGCTCTTAAAAAAGCATCAGCACCCAGTGGTGTGTTTTTGCATTTTTAAAACCAGTGAGATATTCTGAATGTGTCTAATTACGTAATTGGTAGTATACTATAAAAACTGTATATTTAGGATCTGAAGGCAGACTGTGATTGTGCTTGTGTGTGCATCTGTGTGTGTGAGATTTAGGTCAGCGCTCCGCTTTTGAGTTATGACTCTAGATTTGTGTCATCTGTGTATATGCTGTCTGTGAGTGTACTAGACGAATGTTTCTTTCTCTGAGGCCAGCACACAGACCAAATTAGCTCTGTGTATTTTGTGGCATTCGGCTTAATAAATAGGAAGGAAAACACATTTATTGTCATCATTGTTCCAGGTTCTGGTTTACATAAATGTCATACAAAAAAGACACAGTGTTGAGCTGTTTAACCCGAGCATCTGTTTCATGTTGTCTTTTGACTGAATGTGGTTTAATATCAGTTGTCATTCAATATGTCTTTTCTACTGTCATATGGGCAAATCTCACGAAAGCTGAAAATAACATGTCTAGTGTGGATTTCAGTCCACGATTAAAAGAAAACTAAATTAAGTAAAATAAATGTAATGTGTCTTTTATTGTTAATTTTATTGTTTTTTTTTAAACATTAATTTAGATTGGCCGTCCATTAAGCTTAAGGGGAATGACTTTTGAAAAAGTATTTTGTGCTTAAAATATATACAGCTATAGAAGAAAAAAAGAGAGACCTTGAAAATTCTTTGTTTCTCTGCATTTAAAGTTTTGTCTTTGAAAAAATATACTTTTAGTTAGGAGTGTCAAAATTTATTTGTTTATTCGATGCACCGCTATGGAGACACAAGGCAAACACAAACAATTCGGTATTTGTTCAGTAATAATCATAACCTGTTATTATGTACTGACGTCATTTATCACGTATGCATTATATAGCAGTATCTTACTATGGCTAGACAGGCTTGTGAAATTGTTGGACAGTCTTTCGCTGTCTGCAAGTACATCAGAATCCAGGGAAAAAATGAAAGCTGTAAACTCTCTCTCAGTCTTTCTCACGGCCTGCTGGTGTGTTCGTAAAGTAACATTTTATCTCCTCTCTCCGCTGTTACAACAATAACGTTACTTGTGGATCCAGACACAAGCGTGTCTGCAGAGCGAGTTTTCTCCACCGAGTCAGTCTCTGTAATGGATCAGCTGATCGCCGCAGCTGATTAACATCAGTGTCCCTGTCACTGTTTGCTGAACAGTGCCAGAGCCGTGCTGAGCGTTATGATTTATTCACTTTGTAGCTGCCTGTCACTCTGGGTGACGACCTGCTGCAAACACAGCTCTGTGTAGGTGAATACAGCACGAAAACAACCAGCCTCTGAGCAAGCTGAGAGAGGATCACGTGAGCTCTACTGGTGCTCCTATTGGCTGTCGTTCAAGAAAGTCGCTGTTCATTTGCATAAAGTTAAAGGATTCTCAACTTTGTCTCATCGCTCGACACGCCCACCTGGTCGCCAAAGGTCAATGTCGCTCACGTAGACGGAGGTCGTCGGAAGTCGCTTACTCTTCGTCGAAATGAACGGTCGCTTGTCGCTTTGCTGCTGCGAGTCACTCATAGTGTGAATGAGGCATTAGAGCCAATTGCAGCCTTATCTGTTGAGCGCGTGATCAATCATTTTGTTTAAGAACGCACTCAACAATGCTTAAAAAGCAAGCAGAATAATATTTACATTTGTTTATTTACTATGAATCCTCATGTTGCTCTGTCAGTGCGTGTACTTTAGTTTTGTTTGATATATTTTAAAAGAGTATTTTCTTTGAGCAGGTAAAATTAAAGGTACAGTACATATGTCTGACTGCTTGTATTAAAGGACAAAATTGTATTACAAATAATATTTAAATATATTTATAAATTGTAAATTTTAGTACAATAATTATTGTGTTGCAAGTGAAATGTCAAATTGTTTATGGAAAGCATCATCAATGCACCGAGGTATGACATTAAACCGAATCGATGACATGATAATCGTAACCGAAACAAACCGTGAGACCAGTGTAGGTTCAAACCCCTACTTTTAGTTTTCTTCTGTAAACAACTGATTGCATTTTTTCTTAATGTGAAACAACTATGTTGTCATTTAGAGCATTTTTATTAACACAATAAGGTGCCACATTTTTAGGTTTTATATTCATTTATAAGCAACACAATACAAAACAGTTGAGAAATCAATGTTTGGTGGAATAACCCAGATTTTCAATAGCAGCAAATGAAAAACTTGTTATTCTGACCAATTGTTACTTTCTGAGGAAAAAAATCATTAAATGACATTTTTTATCTATGAAAAAAAAAAAGATTTATAGATATGATCTCCTTCAGGCCAATGCGTTATGCTGTATTCATTTATGGACTGCTAGTAATTGGCTTGTTTCAATGTTTCAAAGCATTCATACAGTAGAAGCAGTGCTGTTTCTCTCTCTCCCTCTTTCTCTCTCTCCCTCTTCTTTTAATACAAAATTAGCCCCCCTCCCTATTCAGTTATAATGAGCAACCCTCTTTCTCAGAAGTCTGTTTACAGTCCATTGTGCTAAATTGCTTTTGTGTGTTTCTCTGTGTGTACGTGCCCATGTTTTTGCTCGTTGTAGTTGCACAAAACAATTTTTGAATTAATAGCGAGCCTTGTGATGAGTTCAAATGTTAACCGTGCACCGTGTTCTATTGTTTGGCCAAAGCTAAATCATTTAGCAATTTCCCAGTTTGCCTATGATAGAAATCATGCAGTGTGGTCAGTAATTTATCGCTCTCTCCCTCTCTCTGTTTGTCTTTCCCTCTCACGCAGTATTTGTTGTCTCTCATATGCATATGCACTCCAATGTGAACAAAAGTGCTTACCGTGGAGATATTTCAGACGTTCCCTCAGTGTGTGATGCATCACCAGAGCGGGGCGCAGCTGCAGTGCACACTACACCGCTGTAGTGGCGGATTGAGACAGGCCTGATCCATCACTCTCACACTCTCTATACATCCAGATGAGATGTACGGTGACACACACGGTAGTCGAGCGAATGTTTCTTCCTGCCTCTGGCTGCAAATAGGCCTCATGTAAAGTGAGACTGAGTGAATAGGTGATGGTAGCCTGTACGCGTTCAGGTTACCCTGTGTTTGTGTGTCCAGGGTTGGATGTATGGAGGGATTTAGTCAGGTCGCACACAGCCGCTCCATCTTACTGTCAGCTTGACCTCCCAGCTGTGTCCTATCACATCCCTGGCTGAAGTCGTGAAAGAGCGTGTGTGTGTTTGCAGGATCGTGCTTTTTTTAGCTAGAGGGTGAGAATTAAATCTGCATCCGTTCACTTGATGCTGGTGTTTTTACTCAAACTGTATAACTGAGATATAATATAGCAGATCTATATTAAAAAGTCTGCAGATACAAATTGATAAAATGCAACAAAAGAAACAATTTAATGTTTATTTTGGATCATTTATTTACCCCAGAATGTTAAAACACTTTGAAAAAATAATGTTATTGGATGTGTTGTCTTACTGTTTTTAGTCAATAAAAGTTAATTGTAAATTTAAAATGATAAAAACAAAACCACAATTGTGATATAATTTAAGAATCACAAGATTAAAGTCGCACTACATGAAAATAAAAATTTGATTCTAAGAAAAAAATGTGATGCATTGAGTCGCAATATCAAGAAAGGCATCACACATTGTAGAGCATAAGATAGCAATTATTAATTCAGTTGTAATTCTGAATTATAAAGTCACGAAAGATCAAATCAGAATTGATATAAACTAATGGCTGATTTTATTTCACGTTTTTCTAATCAACAGTAGAAAATTAAATCTGCCTCAAATCACTAAATGCGGGTATACACTCTAAAAAACACAGTGTTAAAAACTACCCAAATTGGGTTGTTTTAGCCCAATTGATGGGTAAATATAGGACAGAACACATCAGGGGTTAAATTAACCCAAGTAATTGTAAAATGTGTTGTTTTTTCTACCCAATAATTGGTTATTTTACTTAAATAATAGGTTAGTTTGACTTAATTAATAGGTTATATTTTCAAATGTAATTTTTAGCTTTCTTTTAAAATCATTGACCACATAAAAACAAACAAACAAACAAGTGAATATTGTATTAGCTTTATTTATTTTTTTTCCATTACATTTGTTCAGCACATTACACTCTGTAAATACACTTTGCCTCAGAGATCATACAAAACTAAATACAAATTGTGAACTGCATTTAAAATAATTTGTTTCATATTTATGGGTTGCTCATAAACATTTATAATAACAATATATTTATGTGGCATCGCAGTCAGCCCCTGCTGGGAGTTGATTTGACCCAAGAAGCTGGGTTGATATGCCTGTGTGGTGCTAGGGTTGCATTGATTCAAGTCTTAGAAATTATTACCCAGAAAATGACCAAATAAGTTTGGGTTACATAGCACTCCCCAAGACTCTGAAAATAACCCCCAAAAATTACCCAAATGCCTCAACCCAACATTTGGGTAGAAAAAATAACCCCGGATTTTTTAGTGTGTAACAAATATAATTGTGAGTAACAAAGTCAGAATAAAATCAGAATTAAAATTTAAGAGTGTTTGCAGACTAATCCTTTTCGAGCTAACAGTAGAATAATAATTCAGCCTCTTCAGTAAATGCTGGTGTTAGTTCAGAAGACTTCAGAGAGACACACATAAGCTCTGTTCCAAAAACCTAGTGAGCTTCCTCCTTATAGGCACGTTCTCGACCCGAGGGCTGGTTTAAAAAGAAGACATGTTCATTTTGAGGCTGCATCACGTGTACTTCACGGGGAGTGAATTGCTAAGAGATCATTGCACTTTTTTAGGTGGTTAACGAAGAAGAAAAAAGTGTTTGTTATATATTTGAGTAAATTTAAGGGATCAAACTGCAGGTGAACAGAGTAAAAAAAGAACAAAAATGAAATAAGTAATGTTTATCACCAAACTTGCCCAGTTGAATAATTACATTAGGAATTGCAAACACTGTATTAATATGCACTGTCTATGTACTGCAATATGCAAATGGTGAATAATTTAATAAATGTTGTGCTAATTTGTACATTTGTGAAAAAAGAAATATGGATGTGGATGTTTTCTTTATGTTACACTAAAACGAAAAAAGCTGTGTTTTGCCTTTTAACTCAATTTTTGCTCAGATTTTACATATAAATTGTCCGATACAAAAATGGATGATTGTAAAATCTAAATTCACAATAACAACAAATCCAGAATTATAAAGTAAGAATCACAAGATTTAAAATCACAATATGAAACTTGAATTGTTTGACACAAAGTAACATCAATTGACCATAGTTTTGACATAAAAATAAAAATTGCAATCATAAAAATGTTGTAATTTTGAACCAGTTGTAGGGGTATAAAGTCACAATAATATCAAAATTAAGACATACATTAAAAGGTATTGTCAAATATAAAATATGTCAAAAAGTTGTGCTGTAAAAAGATTTATATCTATATTTACCAGACTAGGATGGTGTGTTGTAAATAATTGTAAGTTAATTGGCAACAGAGTTGTTGGATGTTTCTGATCACTTGCATGCTAGGCTTAGTTTTTTTTATGTAAGCAGCTCACTGGGTTTTGGAGCAAAGCTGTTGTGGGACGTACATAACAGCATGTGGTAGACAGAGAAAGACAAAGAAAAATACAGAGAAGACAGTTTTAGCACTTGCGCGCTGTCCATTAGATCTGCTGTTGAAGTGTTGTAGGCTGATGTTAATATCCAGCAGATCTGTAAAGCTTTTCTGTACAGGGAGGCTTTGCTGCTGCACAAAGCAGAGCATAATGGAAAGCTAACACATGACCTGTCACATCAGTCCATGTGAATTCAGGTCGACTACCAGGTGACCAGGAGCTAAGAAATTGGTGCAGTCATTCAAATACAATTTATTTTTTTCTCTGAGCACCATGTCATGGCCAAATGACAGTTGACTTGTTATGGTATTAGGGTTTTATTTATTTATTTTTTTCAGTAAAGGGTATTTTCCTTTCTAGCTAAAGAAATAAAAAATAGCAGGACTGATAGTTTAATTTAATATTTGACAGTTAAATTATTTAAATTGTAAATGCAATATTAATTTTATGTAAAAAATTATATAAGTAAATGAAAAATAAATACACAGTAGAGAACATTGAATATATGGCTTTTTTATTTAAAGAAAATATAAAATAAGTGCACTGTAAAAAAAAATATTGTTGCCTTAAATCTTTTAGTAGAATTAAATTAACTTTTCTAATCTTTTCTATGAATGAGTTTTGTTGAATACTCATTAACTTATTAAAGTAAGTTAAAGCAACAAAAAAATTTTTTCACTTTTTGTCATAAATATTTTACAGTGTGGCAAATATTTATTTATTTATTTATTTATTTATTTATTAAATGGTACAGGAATGACATTTTGCAACATGAAATAAATATTTTAATGGGTTTCAGGGGGAAAAGTTTTGTTCTTAAGATCCTAAAAGGACAGTTTTTTGTATTTTGTTCTGGTGTAAAACTCATTATAAGGTAATATAATATAAAATATAATCAAAAATAGAGTGAACTGGTAAAAAAAAATCTATATTAATCATTATATTTTATTTTTACATAAATATAAGCTGCTTGCATTAACACAAATTAATCAACAAAAAACAAAATAAAGAAGACTTTAAATAAAAAAAATTACATTAATGCACAAGGGTTAAATTAGTCTAATATACACAGTTTTAATAACTGTTTATTATTTTTAAAAGCATTGTTATTCATCTAAATACCAATGATTGAGTCAAACACTTAAAAATGAAGGTCCTGTATGTGTTTGACATCAGTTTCACACACACAAAATATTTATAGCAGAAAGAGTTTTCTAGATTGATAAAATGTTCTTTGAAATAAGACCAAAAAAAAAAAAAACACCACAACATCACCCTCTTGTTTTATGACCCAGCCTTTATTTTTAGGAGTGAATGTATTTAAAATACTTTTCAATCTAAAATAATACAAAATTTAGCTGATTTACTCCGTACAATTAAATATAAATTAAAGTATAAATACTTTATTTTAATATTATTTTGTACAAATTTATAGTAAAAAAATACAATACAAATGTCATGTTCATTGATTGTTAATTTACATCCAAAACAACATTTAACATTCACTAATTTTATAATTTTATTTTATTTATAAATTTTATATATATTTTTTTCTACATTTTCTATCAGTCATAGAATTACAATAAGCAAATGTAGAAGAAAAATGGGTGTGTTTGCAGATGTGCATCAGAGACTCTGTGTGTTTTCCTGCATTTCAGTGAGTTCAGCCTATCCCAATATTATGTGTCCTTTCTGTCTCTTTTTACCCACACTTTGTCTCCAGCTAAATCCCAAGCCTGCCAGACTCTCTCAGTTTAACTCCAAACCAAGTGTCAACAGAGAATCCTTCGGGGAAGCTTTCGAACACATACACATGCACACACCTCTCCAAACATCACAATACAGAAGAAGCAGCCATTCTTTCGTTGTCAAAACCACGTAAAATCCTCTCTTTCATCCATACGCCCCGACCTATAGATGCGAGGCAGCGGGGAGCGAAGGGAACGTGGGAGACGGAGAAAAAGACTGAAAGGGAGGCTGAGATAAAGGGCTCAGTTCGCTGGTTCGGGACACTGCAGGGGTGAAGCATCGAGGACCCGGGAGCTCTGCAGTTGTCGCTTGAGACGGCCCAGATGTGTCAGGCTCCTGCGTCTCCCAGATTTCCATCTCTTTGGCCCGTAGATCCCAGCCCAGCAGGAGAACTCCCAAGCAACCACGCCGCTGCTCCCTCTACATTATTCAGCTGACATCACCCCCAGGAAGACGATGGCGAGGGCAAGTCTACATGTATGAAAGCGCAAAGAGCCCGTTTTTAGTTCGTCGACGAGTGGAAAACACAAAATGACGCACCACTGTGAAGCTCTCCTGCAGATATTTTTATCCATTACGAATTTTCACACTCACAAATTCTGTCAGAATGCGCCTGTGCTTCGTGAGTGAAGTTTTCATTGTGTGTGTGTGTGTGTGTGCACTCCTGCTGTGCTGTGATCTGCCTGTATTGAAATAGCTCCGTATCATGACCTACATTCCTCATCTGGGGGGCTGACACTCGGGGAGGGAACGACGGATGGGGTGAAGGTAAAAAAGATGACTCTCTGATGACTCGAGCCTCTTTTTGATGCACTTAGAGGATGCTTGACGAACTTACAGTATTCTCCGGGACTGTAAACCGTCTCTCGTCTTGTGTGTTTTTATAACTGTGGCATCTTAAGCCACATGCGCGGCTCGTTTGTGCTGTTGTTTATTTGTTTGTCTGAATTATGTAAGGCTCTTAGATGAGGTGAAGGGAAAGAGGGCATGACTCAAGGGAACAGTCTTAGCCCAGGCTTGCTGCCGCCACATCACCCTCTGCTGTCTCAGGCCGCAAACATCATAACGGCCAGCTTAGCTTAGCACCGACTGCTTATCTCAGAGGTTTTTCCGTCTCTCTCTTTTCTCTAGATGTTGATGTATGTAGAGAGCCAGCAGCCTTTGGAGTGTTTGTTTGTAGAAGCGGGATTATTTTCCGTCAGGAATGTCAGGGAGGTGAGTGCTCGGGTTTGTTGACGTTTAAGCTTTGCTCGCGGGCTCGGGGCTCTGCAGAACTCAACTCGGCGAATCGGGAGTGTGCGAGGCGCTTGTTTAGATGTTTTCAATTGTTTTCAGTTTGCACAGATCTTTGCTAGGATCGTCAGCACATGTAAATGTTAGACTTCAAATTGGATTTTCATTCTGTTTTCACAGATATGGATGTTAAAATAAGACACCAAAATCAAGTAAGTGAAATAATAATAAAATATTATATTTACAAAAATATTTATAATATTGAGAAGTAATATCTCACCACTTTAAAGGACTTTATATGTAACTATATCTCAATTCTGATTTTGACATGATAACTCGGTTACAACTTTTTTAGATAATTACAATTTTATATTTAACGGTGGAGAAACTATTTTCTGATTTTTCAACTTTAACTCTCCCAATTCGTTCATCGAGTTTTATACCAGTATTGGGTGTTACAAAGTAACTAGTTACTGTAATTAAAATACTTATCCAACAAAACAAACTAAGGGATTACTTTTCATGTTTAGGTCATTTGATTACAGTTACTTACAGGCTACTTGCCATAAATACTGTACATTAATTTAACAGTTCTATATAAATCTGTTCAGAGAAGCTGAGAATTTTTTTTCTTTAAAGACAAATAAATTTAGCAGAATAATTATTTTTTAAACTAAAATAACAATGACACTACAGGTCAAAGGTTTGGGGTTAGTATGATTGTTAAATGTTTTAAAATAAGCTTCTCCTGCTCACCAAGGCTGCATTTATTTAATCAAAAATACAGAACAAAATGTAAAAGTGTGTAACTGTTCAAAAGTAGTTTATAATTGTATTTATTCATTTATTGCAGTGATTTTAAAGATGAATTTTCAGCTTCATTACTCCAGTCTTCAGTCGCATGATCCTTCAGAAATCCCTATAATATTAATTATTATTAGCAGTAGTATTAGTAGTAGTAGTAGTAGTAGTAGTAGTAGTAATATTAATATTAATGATATTATTATATTGGTAATAGTAATAAAAGCAATTATGACTGGAGTAATAATTTCATTTGAAACTAATAAGAAAGCAGTTTTACTAAATTGTAATAATTTAACATTTAATAAAAGCCGCCTTGATGCACAGAATAATTTTCTTTAAAAAAATAAATTAAATAAACATGAAAAAACGGCTGACCCCAAACTTTTCACCGGTAGTGTATCTATCATGATATCATATCAGATTCTATTTCTGATTTTATTAACCATTTCCATGCATTCTGAATCTCACAAATCTAAATCTGACTATCTGTATTACTGTGCCTTTTTAAAGCTCAAGTTTTATTTCATAATTGTAATTTTCTATCTAATGTAGACAAGTATCTACAGTTTATTCCTTTCTTAAACTCATTTAATTTATGCATTTTACTTTGACGCATGAAACAGCTTTGTGGAAATGTGTAAAAGGATCATTTCAGCACACTGTAGAGAGACAGAGACTGCATCATGGCGAACTGACAGGCAACAGGCTGATTAAAATATCCGATGAGTGCCTTCAGAGAAGGGAAGTGTGTAGCCTGCAGTGACTGGAAACTGTTGACACCGTGTGATTCCCAGTAACGTGAAGAGACAGGAAGCTGCCTGTGACTCCTATGGTAGGACGAGTATCCCCTGTGCTGTGGGTGTGCGAGTTTTTGTGACTTTAGAATGGATGGATTGTTTTCTCAGGTGCTGGTAAGTGTCTTGGCAGGTTTGCCGTCTATCACAGACCGTTTCAGCCAGTTCTGCATCACACGCGTGTAACACACCGCGGTGACGTGTAGCTTTAGCAGTAAAAGCCAAATAAGCGTAACTGACCCTTTACTCATGAGCGTATTCACCTGCTTCTTGGGTAAATAAACCATGAGGTATAAACATCACGAAACTTCTTTATCCAGCTGCACGTTGAAAATGGTTTGCTCTTTATTCAATTTATGCAAAGAGTAAACATTCGGTGCAGTCATAGGGAAGAAAAAAAGATCAAGTCATTTTGCCTTTGTATGGTTTGAATTTACATATTTACATGCATTTGTCAAAACATCCAAATCACAATGCATAAAACTTTTCTTCCAAGGCTGCTTTCTGCTTTTTTCCTGGTTTTCTACTACAGTCTGCAGGTTTGAATAGAGTCGTTGATGTTTAAGTAGTTGTTTTTTAAATCAATTTAATAGCAGTAAGTTTTACTGTATTCCTTTGCTACTAAGCTGAACCATAAAACACGTTTTCCCTTTATGTATCCCACACTCTCTGTCTCCTTTACTGCCTCTTGCTCGCAGTGTATGCTTTTAATAAAGTTTTCTTAGGATAAATGGTATTGGGTAAAAATGTAGCCAAACCACATGTGTTTGCCCTGGGTCCTTATCCAGGACCCTTTCTCATGCTTCATTCTGTTAACAAACCCCACAGAAAGCCCTGAGGGTTCATGAGCTAACTACAACACTGCCATAGTACAGAACCAGAGAAGGAAAAACACCGTTCTCATGCATATTCTTAATGATGTGTCCAAGCCAAATGAGGAGTTGAGCATTAGGTCAGTCGTGGGGGGAAAGGGCTTTGATAACTCCTTGTGAGACTGTCGCAAGAATGTAAGAACCATAACTGATTTCATTTCACTCCCTGCCCTTCTTACCCGGAGTTTGCTTTAAAGCAACATAATGGCTCGTCGGGGCTGATGTGGGCTGCCCTAACAGTTGGGTTGATTTCAATATTAACAAAAGAGCGCCGTATTGCACTGGGAAATCAACACTGCAGCTGCAAATTCCCAGACTCGAGTGTGCTTTTATAGGTTGGACTCCAGGCCTGAAGCAAGGGTGGGAGAGGAAGGGGGAATCAGGCAGAATCACATCACTGTGTCCTGCCGCCCGTAATAAAGTGCTCTGGCAATCCATTGACCTGAGAGGGACGCTGTCTGATGCTTGATACATGACTCGGATGATAGACAGACCCCAAATCCAAACAGATTTGTCATAATATGATTATTTCCTCAAAATAAATTGGTGATAGATTGCTGTGTGAAGAGGAAGCACTCTGCTACTACATGCGGTAGAGGTTGATTATGAGTGCTAAAAGAGGTATTGCAACACCTGCTGCTTTCACTGTATGTGTCAGCCTGGATTTATTACCTTTGTGGGGATCAAATGATAGTGAAATATAAAATCACCATACCGTTTTTGGCATACAGAGCCAGTCGCTGTCTAATTTATTCATGTCCACCATTTTGGACGTCGGCCATTTTGAACTTGCAAAACGCTGTGCTTTATGTGCACATTAATGCATCATTATGAGACTTGGTATGGGGCATTTTCATTATTTTTTGAGGGCACAGTACAATTTTGGAGACAGGGGTTTGCTGCCTTGTAGGAATAAATTATAATGAATCAAAAAGAAAATACACTAAAGCAAATTAGACAAATTTGGGGCAAATAGGGAAAAATACAATGCTTTTTTTTCATTATTTAGTATTAAACCACCAATTACTCTTTTTTTAGTATGACTTTTGAGTAATTTTGCCTATTGAAACTGGTAAATTTGATTCCTTGGGTCATGCTAAGAACAACAATACCAATAATGGCAAAGTTGGGCAAACTTCACCATTTTGAATATCTTTAAAACATACTATTTCAAACTCCCATCAGACTGTCTGTCTGTCTGGTTTTCACCAAATTTGATTCAATTTTGCCAGAAAAGGGTTATAAATATCGTGCTGTTATCATTTAACGCATCAACGAATTTGATGACATGATGCCAAAATGAATTTGAGACTATGTCTCTGCAAGACTTTAGCATATTTACACCAAATTTTGTGTGTCATTGTCCCCCCACAGTGACCACATCAATTTAGTCACAGTGCCACCTATTGATCAAAAGTAATAAGCAATTTCGTCACATTACAAGCGATTGATGTGCTATGGTTTTGTACCATTTCAGATGAAATCATCTACAAATGGTTGCAATTTCTGTTTTGCCACGCTTGGTTCTGATAATTGCTGCTTGCAGTTATATTTATTTATTTTTTAGATTTATTATTTTTTTAAATTGCTATTATTTCTATCATCTTCAACGATTTCTTAACCCCAACTGTGCTTGTTGCAACCTAGTGTACTGGGTAATTAATACGGTTAGGTACATGCACAGATGACGCAAAGTGTGCGCAAAAGTGTTGTAAAAATCGAACTCAATGCGAACGCTCTGTGTGGAGCTTGTTGATGCCAAAATCTGTCACGCACTGGGCGCTAAATGTAGCGGCAAATGGAAAACAAGATACACTTTTGGTATTAGGGTGCAGCAGATGTAATTAGCTTAAAATCTAAACATAAAAGTCAATGGTGCCATGATATAAAAGTCCCCGCTGTGGTATAAAAACAAACTAGTGTGAGCTCTCAGCTCTGTGTGCTTTTGACCTTACCTGTCAGTGACATTATCAGCACACAGCTTCGAGACTTGTCTTTGGTAATATCACACCAGCCAAATGCATGCTGATTAGTCCCACAACACACACGCTTACACACTCATCAGACCGTGGGGACTGAGATCCTAATCTGCTTCCTGCACACTGGGAATGCAGGCGTCATGAAATTGTATATTTTCAAAATATCTGTGACTTGATACCACCGAAAGTATCCAGTATACGCACAGGCCCGCTCTACGTCTCCACTTAGTCTCTCTGCCGACTCTGAAGTTAGTCTACTTCAAAAACAAATCAAACAGAAAGAATTTTTAATCTCTTTCCTTGCACACCAACTTAAGTGCCCATGAACTTTCTACACATTCACGCTTCTCTGAAACTTTACAATTCACTTTGTTCTGCATAATCCCCCATCAATAAAAGACGACAGGTAAAGACTAGAGGAAGGCATCTAGAAGTTCAGGGGTGAGCAAAGGGCAACCTTATCTGATAATAAGCTCTAATCTGTATATTATTCTAGGCCAAGAGGCTTTTGTTATGCCGTGATTATTCTGTCCATAAGGTTCTGATCTTGTATTATGTCTGTGTAATTGAAATAACCCTCACCCTGAAATGGCACTTGATGTGTCCATAAAAAGAAATAAGAGGCTGGGTGCGTGGGAGAAAAAAAAATAAAAACACCAAGTGAGAGCGAGGGAAAGCAGAGATGTTTGTCACATTATGAAAGTGTTCTCTTGATGGTCTGTATCTCTGAGGCCACAGACCGTCGCACCTTCTTGTAGGTCAGGAATATTGTCTTCCTCTTAGAGGAAGTATTTCTGCATGATGTCTTTTGATGCCTTGCCAGTGCTCTTTTTGCACCAGCCAAGGTTTTGTCCCCTTTTCACAGAAGCCACAGAGTCACCTCTCTTGTGTACCATTAGAAGAGGATTGTGGAACGTGTATTCCCTCTCCTTCTTGTTTTTTAGGCTCCAGATTGTATTTGAGAGTGACTGAGGGTAACTGGTGTCTGATACTGTAGACAGTAGCCTTCAGCCAAGACACGACAATCCAACCATTGTCCAGCAACTGCACGGTTGAAAGTTGCTACCTAGTACTATCAGCGAGAGCACAGGGTGCGTAAATCAATGGCTGCTTTGTGAGAGGCCATGTTTCCTCCGCCCCTCTTCCCCATTGCCTCAGTAGAGAGAGAGAAAGAGCAAAGGACCAAGATCCAACCAATTAATCACCCTTCCTGATGACGTCCACCTGAGCAAAGTCATCTATGAACAGCTGCTCTGTGCAAGTTCAAAATACTGTGATGCAATGCTTCTTAAAACTGGTCTGAACATACTGGCTCTGACCCACTTCAGCTCCTAGTGTCCCAAATTATTTACAAATTATTTCATTCCTGTAAATCAAATGCTGCATCAGAGCCAGAGTAAATGTTATCGTTGTCATGACAATCTGTGTGTCTTGTTTCCTGTCTGCGTGCTGAATATCAACAAGTGATCGTCAATAACCAAGCAGATTATTTCTTTTGAGTGAATCTCTGGAAACAGGGTGAGCAATTGGTCTGACGGAGATTCAAAAGACTTCTTTTTAAATAAAGGGACAGCGGTGTTGATAGAGATGTTATTACTGAGATTCAGAACAGGCGACGGTCATATGATTGGAGTAAGTGAAGTCATTATTTTGGCCTTCCATGTTTAGTCATTTATAATTTATTTAAAATGTGTCTACAGGTTTGAAAAAAAAATCAGTGCTGTTTTAAATTAATCGGAATTCTCACCAGCTATTACTCAATTCAGAGTCACATGATGCTGTCCCTAAAAACCCTAACCACATACTTCTGAATGATAGTGTTTTCATTTTTATATAATATGCTAGTTTAACTGTTTTAATGTATATTTTTCTACTGTGTTTTAATTTTTGAACATTATTTTCATGTTGTTACACTGTTTATGTAATACACATTATTGTTAAAAATATCAAAATGATTTCCCTTGTATTATGTTTTCTTGTTTTAATGCTCTTCACACAGGGAAAAAGAAATATCATTTTTAAACTATCAGCAGCTATTCAGAATTAAATGATTATGTCTTTCCTTTAGCTTTTGCTAATTTTATCAGTTTGTAATAAAAAAGGAACCCTTCTCACCCTAAACCTTTAAATAAAAATGCATTTGTTTAGATTTTGTTTTAGTTGATAAAAACATACATACTTTTCATTTACATGAAATAATCACAATTTTATATTTTAAAAAATGATTGTCATGTTTATTTGTTTATTTTTTTTTTTTTAAAGAAATCAAATGCTTGCTCTCAAATAAAATGTGTTGTTGTTTAAAATACACTGCACAGAGAGTGAAAAGGGAGTTAAAGCATGCTTTCTGGCATTGCAATTGTTGTGTAATCGCAGGCTGTTGCTAGTGATCAATTATGTAATTGTTTAAGAGGCATTTGTTTGGTACTTTTCTCTCTCAGATGTGCTGTTGGCCTCTGGAAATCCTTGAGTGTATTCTAGCTTTCACTTTAGAGTACCTTCTAGCTTTTTATGAGAGTTAGACAGTACCAGCTTCAGATGTGAACAGAAGTATGCCGCCCAGGCTTACGTGTCTCAGTGCATTTTTGCAAAACTTAAAATACTTTACATTATTCATTGCACATGTCAGATGACAAATCCACTAGAGGGTGCTCTTTGCATTTTTGTGAATCTAAAATATGTTAAAACAGGGTACATTTTATTGTATGTCTCAAATACACATCCTTCACGTACATGTCCAAGAGAAGGTGGAGCTTTTTGTACAGATCACCTAGACCAGTTAAATTATGCAAACCCATAGTTTTATCCAACATAGGCTCATTCTAAAAACATTTCTGGAGATTACGAATTATGTAGCCAGAAGTATGCATGGCTGCATTTCGTCTTTAAAACGAACGCTAAGGGGGCGGTATGATGCTGTTCTTTTTAATGCCAGCAGCTGACCCTCTTACCTCTGTATGGACGCCTTTCCCGCTGTTACCAGTTTGTCCAGTTAGCTGGCCATGTACGTCAGCAGACTTGGAACGCAGAGAGGAGTTGACCACAATGAAGGGTTCGAGTCCGATGAAGAACGGTTCCAGAAAGCAAATAAGACAAAAAGAAATACCAAAAATAAAATAATCAACTAAATAATGGTGAGAATGTGGCAAAATCTGAACATGTGGTACAAATCAGAGATCTTTTCTTTTTCTGTATTGCTTTTCAAAACACTGTGGATTCGGTTTAGGAAAGTGGGTAGGCGCAGGTCAATCAGTGCTTTTTATAACACTATCGGTTGGGTTTAGGGTGGGTGGATTCAACAGTCAGTCATTCAACAGCGGCCTCTGGTGGATTTACGCAAAAGAGCAGGCATGAATGGCACTCATTAGAGAAATTTGAGATCTCAAATGCATATGCAACGGCCTCTGGTGGTCTTCCGAAAACAAAAACTGCAAAAAAACATAGCTCCTGGGACGTATTTTGCGATCTCCATGAATGTATATAGGGCTATGTTTTCAGAATGAGTCTGGATTGGTTTTATCATACTAAATAGTGCTAGTACTGCAGTAATAGGACTGCAGTCAAATGCATATTTTTTGCTACTTTACAAACATGTAGGCTGAATCCCATATTTCCAATGAGCATGTGCTGAAAATATGGGGACTAATGACTGCTTGATTACTACTTTCAGTCAATGCAGTATTTTTACCTTTTATCTTCAGATATGGCCACTTCTAAGTCCTCATATAAAAGTAGCTGTATATTTCAATTAAAATGTGTTTACCTCAGCATAGCAATCCAAGCAACATGGCAAGAATCATGCTTGGATCATTTCCTTTTTACATCTTTGAAAGTGTGTTGTAGATTTTAATGAAGTATTGCAGTTTTATATTTGAAGTTATATTCTTCTTCTATTCTTCGTACAGAAATAAATAAAAAAATAGAAGCTAATTCTTCTGATCACTGTCCCGAGAGGAAAGAAAAGACTGAGAGATACAGATGATGCTAAAGCCCTGCCTCACCATCCTCTACCTCAGTCTGGATCTTGTTATGAGTCTAATTTGAAGGCAAATATTCATAACTCAAATCTTCCTTTCTGATCCCTGTGATTTATACGGAATCTGTTCATTATTTAGTTGCCTCAAACAAGCCTTATTTAATTGGCATATTTTTATTGTTATTATTACTATCATCATTATTATTATTGCGTTTTCTTTTTTTTTTAAGCTGTCAGTTTTTATTCTCATTAAAATCATTATTTCTAACCTTTCATCTACTCACAGCTGCAGTTTTAATTTATCAACTTTAATTGATCAAAATAGTTTTACAATCTAATGTGATATATAATTAAAATATCAATGTCATAAATTGGTTTATTTTGTTGCACATTCAATGCAAGCGTTCTAATACATAGATATGATTTAATTAGCTATTCTTGTGTGTATGTGTATGTATGATGGCTGAAACAGCTGGATGGCTCCTCTGGCTCTCACTCTCGGAGCTCAGACGAAGCAGCTCCTGGCGTGCTGATCATCCTCCCTATTGTTTCCTGAGTGGCTTATTAAATTACTCGACCTCCCTCGTATAGTGGGAGCTGTCAATGTGCTGGCCTGCTCCTCTCTCCTGCAGGGCTCTTCCACTCTCTCTCTCTCACTTTCTCTCTCTCCATCTCTCACGCTCTCTTTCTCTGTGGCCGATAACGGGAGCTTGTATCGGGGCATTAATCCTTCAACTCTCTTGGGTGGGATTAATACTCTCTCTTTGTGTAATTATGACCTCATTGCTCTGCTCAGATAAGAGGCAGGTTATCAGGTCAGACGGCCATGGAGGGACGACATAAAGCAAGAAGTGTGTTTCGGCAGGGTTTCGAAGGACAGGGATGAAATTGGAACAGGACTGCGTGCAAAAAAAAATGTGTTGCTTTTTATGTCATAGATGGATGTCGTGGAATTTTGAAGGGAAAGAATGTGATTTTTGTTTGTGGCCTCTTCGACAAGTTGACATGACACCATTTGAGCTGACTTTCTGTGACTTTATCATAGTGGCTACAGTATGATTTGCTGTCTCACTTCACATTTCTCGTTCTCGATCTCTCTCTATTGCCGTTTTTTTTCTATTTCTCTCTCTCTTTCCCTCCCCTCCCTGGCTGCCTGCTGTTGCTGCTCTGTGCCATATGGAGCTTTACTGGAACTCCTCTTAAAAGATTCACCAGATGAATCTCTCTCTCTCTCACTCTCACTCTCTCTCTCTCTCTCTCTCTCACTCTCTCTCTCTTTCTCTCTCTCTCAGATGATGGCTTTCTCATTTAACAGATTGGCTGATGTGTCAGAGATGACTGGGTTATGCCACCGCTAAATGAGAGGAGGGAGTGAGAGACAAGTGCTTCCAAAAGCTCAGTGATGCTCCCGGGCCAGAGTTCTGTTTCATTGCTCTATCCCTGTGTTCTGCATGTTCAAGGAGCAGTCTTACAATCCTAAAAATTAAGCTATTGATGTTTCATTTGCATGAACCCTTAACATTAATGGGAACTTTCCATTACAAAAAGACACTTAGAGTATAATGGAAAAATGGTTCTTTAGATTCAGAAAATGTTCTTTGCAACAAAAAAAAAAACATGTTTTGTAAAGGATTCTTTGGAAGATCAAAACTAGTTCTTTTATGACAACTTTGAAAACACTTTTGAAAACTCTTTATTTTTGTTTTATTAATCTTTTCGTGTATGTGTAATATGTGTAAAGCCATGTCCCCTTTCTTTTTTCTTTCTTTCTTTCTTTCTTTCTTTCTTTCTTTCTTTCTTTCTTTCTTTCTTTCTTTCTTTCTTTCTTTCTTTCTTTCTTTCTTTCTTTCTTTCTTTCTTTCTTTCTTTCTTTCTTTTCTAATTATTGTTTTATTTCATCTTTATTTTTTTATTTATGTAATTGAACGATTTTTTAATTTAAAAAGGTTACAAAAGCATTAATATACCTATGATTTGCAGGCATTCCAACAGCAATATTTTATTTTATTTTGATTATTTTTTTATTTTTTTCGTTCATTCATTCATTTTCTTTTCGGCTTAGTCCCTTTATTAATCTAGGGTCACTACAGCAGAATCAACCGCCAACTTATCCAGCATATGTTTTACACAGTGGATGCCCTTCCAGCTGCAACCCATCACTGGGTAACATCTATACACACTTATTCCTACACATGCACGATGGACAATTTAGCTTACTGTATCACATCTTTGAACTTATGGGGGGAAACCGGAGCACCCAGAGGACATGCAATGCCACAGAAATGCCAACTGACCCAGCTGAGGCTTGAACCAGCAACCTTCTTGCTGTGAGGCGATTGTACTACCCACTGCGCCACCTTGACACCCGTTAATTTAATTTAATTTAATTTATTTATTTTCCTTCAGCTTAGTCCCTTTATTCATCCGAGGTCACCATCGTGGAATGAACCGCCAACTCATCCAGCATATGTTTTACACGGCAGATACTCTTTCTGCTGCAATATAATACTGGGAAATGTTCATACACACTAGTTAGTTATTAGATTATTCAGTTCACCTATAGCACATGTCTTTGGAAACTGAAGCGTCCAGAGGAAACATGGCAACGCGAAGAGAACATGCGAACTTCACACATAAATGCCAACTGGCCCAGCCGGGACTCGAACCAGCGACCTTCTTGCTGTGAGGTGACAGTGCTAACTACTGAGCGACCATTGTTTTATTTTATTTATTTATTTTATTATTAATATTATTTTTTTATTATTATTATTTATTTATTTGTTAAACGAACGAATGAATTTATCTGCATCTTGTGACATGGGCTTTGGATTAAAGACTCTAATCATAAAACTAAGCCAAAACCTCAACCTTTAATTCATAAAGTTGTGGATTATAGAAGGTATTTTGAATACGCTGCTGTCACTAGAAATGCCTCTACAATGAACAAAATGGATTATTTATTATTTTGAAAAGAGTATTTTGTAAACTTGGAAAATATGAATGCATAAATTAATTAATAAATCAATTTAATGGATAAAATATTAAGTTAAAGGAGTTATTTCACCAGGAGGGGGGGGGAGGTGGGGGGGGAGAAGAAAGTTCTAACATGACATTCTGTTGTAAAATAAGCATTAGTGATGTCTCGCATCTCAGGCATGCATGGTTGAGCTTACCATATTTGACACATCTGTAATTGATGAGGTGATAAATACCTAAATTAAATCTGTTCATCAAATAAAGTGATTGTGTCTCTAAAGAATACTTGGCTTATTTATGTATTAAATCCGTTTTATTCATATGGATTACCCTAACAAATATGTTGTCTAGTTTATATATATCATTTTTGTAACATAACCATTTTGGTGAGCAAAGGATGGAATTTTTTTTATTTAATTGTAAATGTATATGCATTCAGCCAAAATGGATCTGTTTTAAGATTAATATTAACCCCTTTAAATTATAAATCAAGTATTAATTAAATGAAATGAATACAATATTTTCTAAATAATACATTGTGAAGAAAATAAATTGTATAATATGTTTATGTGTATAGTGTTGTTTCACTCAAAGTGCTGTAAATATAGAATAAGCACATTGTGTGAGTAATTGTGGTAAGAATTGGTGAAAATAGCCTCTTACCACTCAATATTGCAGACAGTTTTGAGCTGTTAGTTTGACAGTGTGAACAGTTGTGATATCTGTGACCTCTGCATGTGCTGGTGATGTCTCTGTGTTGCTGTATGTTGCACACAGATCAGTCTCGTCTTCATCTGAATTAGCCATGAGTGTCACACCATTCTTTTGTGTCTCGGGCAGCTGCTGTCAGTGACTCACCCCATAACCTCACTAAAACCCACTGACCGCCATAAACACACACACACGCACACACACACACACACACACACATACACACACCCTAGTCTTTCGCCATCTGGAAACAACTGGGCCTCACTTGAAACACCCGACATAGATTTTAAGAAGCGGGGCTAATTTATTAGAGGCCTGTCCCACCAGCTCAAGTTTCAGTTAGCACTCAACACCGCCGTCCTATATTCACACGTCCTCTGACTGACATATTCTGCTGTCTGTTCTGACATGCCATAGACATAAACATAGACACATAAGTTTAATGAAACAGATCACCTCAGGGGGTAAACATAAATCACCTGATCTGTCATGTGAAAAATACATGCCAGATTCCAAACCATCAACATAAATGGTAACCACTGGCAACCAAGGTTAAAACAGTGCTCACGCTGCGCTATACCTATTTTGTGAGATGGAAGTATCCGAATGTCATTAAGCTATCCGAAAGTCTCAAGGCTAAATTAGAGGCATTTGTAGCATTCAAATGTGTTGCAGAATCCAGGTGTGTGTGTATGTGTTTAAATGTGCCAGCGGTGGTCTCACCGAAGGCTGTTCGTAATTAGAACCGCTAATGACGAAGTTTAGAGAACGGGCTTCTCCAATTTGGAGCTGGGTGGCATCCTGTTGACCGTGGCAGCTCAAACCTACAGCCAATCACCACAAGGCAGCATAAATCACTGAGAACAGAGAGACATATACGGCGGAGAGGGTAAACACTTCCAGCTGAAAGCATTTGGGTGCGATTTGTTGAGAGGAATGATGTCGTTTATATTGGGTGATCAGCGATGTTTAACAGACCGGCGCTCTATTTCATTTTCTCTCCGTCTCACACTCATCCCTCTTCATTCTTTTCTCTATCCCCCATACCCCCCCTCACACACACACACACACACACACACACACACACACACACACATACACATTAAACAGTCCTTCATGCCTCTGCATTTTCTCTCTCTCTGTGGGAAGAATGAGATGGGGCTGAACTCCCTGTCATTCCTGCACGTTTGGCATGGAGCGTTTGACATAGGGCACGCTGGCAGAATGACGCGGGGAGTCGTGCTGTGACGCGCTTTTGAATGTTTCTAAAAGCAAAGAGTGACAAGCATTTGAACTGAAACATTTTAATGATGCCTTCGTACTCTCAGGAAGAGACTGTAGAGAAAAAGAATGAGAAAAGTCGTGGCATGTTCAGGAGTTACTGCAAATCCTGCTTTGATGCCACCAGGCCACTGCATATTATCCTTGACCGTTCTTCTGTGAGCAGAGCTTTCATTTTGGCCGGCTGGAAATGAACTCTCGGGCTACTATCCTTGAAGCCGCTCCCCTTCTATACCTCCGCAGTTCCGGTGATTATGTAGCGACGGTGAGCGGCCGCTCGGCTGCAACGCCTTCCAAAAGTTTCAATTTCACACCATGTTCAGCCGCATCGAACCCTCCTATTCCACAAGGACCCTCTGTCAACCCCTGTAAAATCCAACCCCACCCCCCCCCCTCCCCCCCCCCCCTTTACCTACCTTGATACGTTTCCTTTTTTCTCACATCGATAGCTCCTCTGTTTCCAATTTTACCAGCCCTCACTGTCAGTGTCTGGGTGTTCTGCTGGGTGAAAAACGCTCTTGCGCTGCTCCTCTCTCTCGCTTTCTCGCCCTCTGTCTTTCACACCCTTTCTTTCTGTGTTTCTTTCCAACTTTTCATTGCGAGTGTGTCTG
The DNA here is from genome assembly GCA_903798035.1 of Danio albolineatus. NCBI lineage: Eukaryota > Metazoa > Chordata > Actinopteri > Cypriniformes > Danionidae > Danio > Danio albolineatus. The sequence goes on along the minus strand of CAIGQQ010037945.1, from coordinate 397,667 downwards.
ATGAGCTCAAGCTGTTGAGTCTGTCTCTTAACAGATCGCAGATTATTAGCATGTGGCCTGAATGTCTTGCTCCCACAGTTAAACCACTCGACTGATGGAGATAATTATTACAACTATACACACACTAACACACCCGTCTCTCTAAATACTTTGCTCGCTCCCTCCATGTTAGACTAACATTCGCTGGGCTCACTTGATTAACCCTTTGATGCATGAGATTAATCTTTAAAAGGCGTTTGTAGCTTTTCAAGATGTTAACAAGTGACCTTTTGTCCTTCAATATTATTCTTTGTGCCTCTTTTTTCTGTTGCCTTTGTTTTGTTTTGTTTGTTTTTTGACTGCACCTTTACATTTTGGTTACTTTTTGTATTTGGGTATTTTTCTGTTGTTTTTTTGTTTTGCTGTGACTGCCTCTCTCTCTCTCTCTCTCTCTCTCTCTCTCTCTCTCTCTCTCTCTCTATATATATATATATATATATATATATATATATAGATAGATAGATAGATAGATAGATAGATAGATAGATAGATAGATATATAAATATATAGATATAGATATAGATATAGATAGATAGATAGATAGATGGATGGATGGATGGATAGATAGATAGATATGTGTGTGTATATGTGTACATGTACTTTTTGTGTTGTTCCGGTGTCTGTGTGTGCGCATGTGTGTGTGGGTTTGTGTTGTTTTATTTTATTTTGGCTGCAATTCTAGGACAATAGCCTACTGATTATTTAGTTATAATATCCAATATCCCTTCACAGTAATGTTGAAATTCAGCACAACTGATTCAGCATGCTCAACTGAGAATATTTGTATCAATTTCAAGTACAAAAAAAGTGTTTAATAATAAAATATATATGTATTAAATTAACATATTAAAAATACTTGAATTCAAAATTAAAATAGGTCACACTTTATTTTGACGGTGCGTTTGTTGAATTTAAGTTACATTGCATCTACATACCAACCAATTCTCATTAAATTATAAGTAGACTGTTTGGTTGGGTTTGGGGTTAGGGTTAGGGTGTAAGTTAGTGTAGTGTAGTTAGTGTAGGTTGACATGTACTTGCAAAGTTTCTTATAGTCAGTTAAATGTCTGTTGAAAAACTGATAAATGTCAGTATCAACAGATATTAAGCAGATAGTCTACTAATACTCAACTAGACAATCAAAATAAAGTGTTGCCTTAAAATACATTAAAATAACTTTATATCTTTAAAAGTAAAAATATTTTTTTCCATTGTAATATAATAATTAATACATCAAATGGTTTAATTGGATTAAACTTTATCTTTTTCACTTTCTTTGACCAACGTAACTTGCATATCTATGTATTATGTAGGTGGCAAACATAAAAGAAAGCCAGACACATCTTTTTTTTTTTTTTTCAACTTTTAATGAGCTGCCAGAGAAAACAAACCTTCAGATTCTATTCATCAAATACCTTCACATTCAAGTACTGCGTGTCTGAACATTAAAACTTTTACATCTGATGAAAGCGTTGTGTGGGAAAGACACAACACATGAGCAGTTTCAGTCTTGTCCAGTTCAGCCCAGCACAATTCTTCAACAGAGGAGTCCCGGGATAGGAAAGAAGGAACAAGACAAAAAAGAAAAGAGCAGCCGTGTTTAGGCAGGTAATCCCTTGCTGTAGGAAAATGGGTCACTTCCATTCCAAACCTGATTCATTCCCTCTTTTAGTGTCTCCTGTCCATTCCTTCCTTTCTTCGTTAATTCCTCACTCCTTTTATCTCACCAATTCAAATAGTCATAGGAAAGATTAACGGCAGGAGGGAAAAGCTGCTTTTTTGATGATGGCATTTGTGGGATAAACAAAAGATCTCGACAGCAGCTAACACTAACTTTGTCTTTTCTTTGATCCCAATTTGCAAAACGCAGTCCCTTTATTTCTCTTTTTCACTCACTCACTCACTCTCTCACTTTTCTTTCATACAGAGCTCTTAACTTTTATATTGGACACAGTTGTGCCGGTCTGGCTTGTGTTTCTTCTCTTTTTGAGCTTTCATATCATACAAGCTGGCAAAACATAAACCTACAACCCTCCCACCGGCCAAAAAAAGAAGAAAGATGGAGAGAAGAAATTCTCATAAAAGTGGAAATGCCCAGCTGATGTTTCCAAGCTGTTGAGAATGATGGGAGTTCTGGCAGTGTTACGAAAGAGGAATATATATTTTTCTCCTGTTCGTTTTGGTTGCTTTTTAACCTTCCGAATGAAGTCATCTTCAAGTGTGCTCAGCCGGTAATTTAGCTGGCTTTCACTCTGATCGCTTCTCTATTTTCCATTCTCTCGTCCTGGCTGTTGTGATAAGGATATTAACCTGTGCATTGAGTCAGAAGAAAGGGAACATTTCAAATTAAAGCTTAAGTTTTAAAGATAATGTTTCGTTAATATAAAATTCACAAAAGGTTTAAATAATTACTAATTGTTTTTTTATACTTGAAAATGTCATGTTTAATACATACATATTTATTCTACTTAAAAATGCACTGGAAGTAGTATAGTAAATGCATGTAATGTGAAGCAATGACATAAAAATAAAATGTTACTCAATATTTTGTTAAAAAAAACAGGTCAAATGTTGCTGTTCACTTTAAATATAGGTCAAACATGAGAGACCATTTTGATAAAAAAAAATAATAATAATAATTATAATAATAATTTTCAATTGAACAGGACCCTATCATACACCCGGTGCAATAAGGCCCAAGGTGTGTAGGACGTGATTTGTTGCTATTTTCAGACGAGCGCAACTGCAATTTTCACGTTGTGCACCATATTGTTTAAATAACAAATCCATTTGTGCCATTTTGTGGACTCATGGGTGTGTGCTGCTCTTAAAAGGAGGTGTGTTAAGGCGCATTTTTGGCTCCTTTCTATTTTGAGGAACTGAAATAGATAGCGCCATTTACCATCTAAAAGCTGCTCTAAAGTCCAGCACAGAGCAGGTTAGTTAAGCAGTTATGAATTCAAATGCTTACACATTTATTAATACACACAGGAATATAGAGCAATACACATATATCTTTACATATGAAGAAAAATTAGAGGGTTAAAATGTTACAAAAAAATTCCTTCACCTCCTAGGCCTTTTTTTAGTTTATTCATGACAGTTTGCATTTGATTTATGTTATTATTTTTTGTAGTGTTATTTATTATATGTATATTTATATTTGTTTTAATAAAACAAGTTTAGATTTGTCCACCTGTCGGGTTTTGGAGATGTATGCATCACCAAATGAGTCATAAGACGTGCTTGGAAATTTAACCACACTTGTTTCAGATGAACCCACATAATGTTAATTTTATAAACCAATAGGTCATCTCTTTTTTTACAGTACCTATAAAGCAGAAGATCTGTTGCTGCATCCTCTATATCAGTGTTTCTCAACTGGTGGGTCGTGACCCAAAAGTGGGTCGTGGGAACATTTTTAGTGGGTCGCGGAGTGCGTGGTCAAAAAAAATTTAAAATACAAACATTTATTTTGCTTATACCGGACTTTTATTTTGAAATGCGCGCTCGACAACAGTTCAGTTTAGTTCGGTAACTGAACATTTCTCTACCCTAACTGCTGTTTACAGTATTTGTCGTTTTTACTTTGTAATATTTCTATAATTTGATACATTTTGTTAAATGACAGCAATAAAATGTTGTTTATTTGTAAGTCTTTGTGATTTTTTTATGATTTATCTGTCACTACTTGTGTATGTTAACAAACAAATTAATTATAATTTCTGAAATTATAGTTCCTAAATAATTGGGTCGTGGCTTGATGACCATGTAAAAATGTGGGTCCCGAGGCCAAACCAGTTGAGAACCACTGCTCTATATTATGTTACGGTTATTTCCATTTATGGGTTGCAGCTGGAAGGGCATCCGCTGCGTAAAATAGATGCTGTATGAGTTGGCGGTTCATTCCGCTGTGGCGACCCCAGATTAATAAAGGGACTAAGCCGAAAAAAGAAAATGAATGAATTTTTCTAGCAAATCTCTGTCTCCTCACAGTGTCTGTAGTCACGTGCCTGTCACACACACAAGGGACAGACAGCCACATGAAACAGACACACGGGTCACCTGGCACTGACTGAGGTCGTCTATGAAGCCAGCAGGGACATGTGCAGACATACAGGAACACCAATGCACACATTTGCACATGTGAAAGCAGTGCATATTCATCTTGGGCTGTAGCAGGTTCAAGCTGAAATCCCTCCTGTTGAGCCAAGTGTTACTTTTCTGCTTGACTTGATTTCTGCATCCGCTCTCACGGGCAAGCACACACACACACACACACATAGCCTTTCAACACTGAGTGACTAATTCTACAAACACACAATGACATATGCACACTGATTAGGGCTGTTTCTTATGCAAGGGCTTCACAGGTTTGAGCAATGTACGTTCACAACATTTTAACAAGTTTGGGAGTGTTTCGTTTTGTTTCATTCCGTTTAATTTTGTTTCGGGAAGAATTTTCTGCTTTTATTCAGCAAGGATGGATTAAATTAAGCAAAAAGTGACAGTGGATGCTTTTAAAATGTTACAAATGGCTGCTGTTTCAAATAAATGCTGTTCTTTGGGGTGTTCTTTTTATGAAAGGATGCTAAAAAAAATTCAGAACAATAACATGCATAACAACCATTTTAACGGCAAAACAGCAAATAAATGATGTTTGAAGTTTGATGAATTTTACATTTCCCCCAATATTAGAAAAAATACTTCAATTTTTATGAAGGCTGTACACGTATATCAACGATTGTCTTGAGTATAAAGCTATTAAAAAAAATTCACCGCTAAAACTACAGGCACACACATGCACACTCCAACACACACACCCACCCACACGCTTCTTTAACTTTTACAGAATAATACTGTCTTGCTAAAAACCTTTTACACCTCTGCAGAAACCTTAAGCATTAGAAAATATAAACCTTTACTTTAGTAAAGAACAAGTGGTGCCCACTGATTAAATATTGATGAGATACAGCACACTAAAGGGGGAAAACCTAGACATTCACAGAATTTGAGATGAATGATGAGGTTGTTTCTTCATGCAAAATAGATTTGAGGATTAAAATTAAATTTTGCTGCTTTATTTTAGAGCTTTAGTGAACGCGGGTTATTTTTGACCCATCGGACAAGTGAAATATACAGAATAATTATTCTAAGACCACACAAAAGTTAAGATATTAGGATAATAGTAAGCAGTACAACTGTTTTCAACAACAACAATAATAACAAATGTTTCTTAAACACAAAATCATAATAATATTTTCAGAAATTATCCTGTTACAGTGAAACTTGGAGTAACAGCTGCTTAAATTTGTTTTTCTGCCATTTTAGTTATTTACATGTTAAATACAAACACACAATGACACACTGTATGTGCACTGATTAGTACTGTTTCTTATGCAAGTGATTCAGACTCTTGGACAGGAAGTTTTGGATTGTGTTTGTTTGAATAGTTAAGAGATGAAAATGAAGGGAGGAAGGACATCAGCTGCAGCTGTTGTTGCTTGTTGAGGAGGATATTTTTTGTTATATTAACATACAAATTAGGACAGCGACAGTTGTGGATTTTCAGGTTCATCTGCTTGAGTCTTGTCGCCTCTAGCAGTCTTGAGGTCTCTGTTCTTACAAACAAGGCAAATTCAGATTTCAGTCGTGCTGTGAGCCGTCATTAATGCTCTTTATCATAAATGCTGCCCCTCAATAGCAACTAATAACAACTGTCAGATGCTCAGCATGTGCTGTCCAGATGCATGATGTAAATATTATTCTTGTCTTCTTTGTTAGAAAACACAATTTGTCATTATTTCTGCAGTCCCAAGTCAAACATATTTTGAATGATTTGCACTGTATTTTGATGCCTGGATTTGCTTCTTTTTTCTTATTATTTTATTATTAATGTTTAAATAGCACTGGCTGATTTGTGCAGGACACTACTGCTGATGTATCCACTGGAGCATGACATACTAATATATCCTCATTGATAATTTAACATTCACTCCGTCTGACTGCAAATGTAAACTATCCTTCAGTTTCTTTTTTCTTTTTTCTCTCTCTCTTAGACTCCCATGCCAATACAATGCTCAGATTACCTCAACAAACCTCTTGTAACAGTTTGCCATATTAGTGATGTCAGTGTTTTTCTATTTAAGGCTTGGTGCTAGCCATTGAACCGCAGCGATTTTTAATTAAGAATTTAATTACCAATAATGCAGTTGATCAGCTGCTCCTAATTCATTTATGAAGACAGAAAAGAATCAGATAATTATGCTGCACATATTCCTCAAAGGCAAAAGTCTTCTTTGTCAAGACAGCTGATAAGAAAACATATTTAGCCTTTTTAGTTTTTTTCTAATCTTCTTTTTTTTTAAAGAATAAAAAGATTAAATCTAATTATTGAGATGATTCGAGCATTGTAAGAATACGCGTGCTTTTTGTCATTTTGATCTTTTTAGTCTATATTTAACAACATAATAAATAATTTTATACGCTTCCACACTAGGTGCCTAAGGCTCTAATAAATATCTCTGAAGGTTTGCTAGTTATGATGGTGGTGAGAAGATAAATGGTCAATAAAAAGTGGTACTTCTAGTAACAATGTAATTCATACCACAGTGACATCAGCATATGGGCCTGAAAAGGGAAAATACTTGCTCTTTAAAGAGCAAGCTGCTCTTTCTCTTTTTGTGTGCATGTGTGTGGGTACATTTACTAGTTCATCTACTGTATATACTTGATGATAAATTTATTATAAAGTGAAATAAAATGATAACAGACTGGTGAGGTTATCATGGTACCCCCTAGTTAAAAAGGCTTATACATTTGTTTGTTAGTTTTTTAAATTGTGTATAAAAATTTTCTGTGATGCAAATGTTAATGAATAGTCGTATGGTTTAGCTACCCAAAATGTAATTAACGTCATATAAACAATGAAAGTGTGTTTGTGTTTGTGCCTTATATTATTTACATTTTGCGGACATCATAGCTATCAAAGTTATCAAAAGTCTGTATGTGTGTGAACCTTGTATTATTTATAGTTGTGGGAAAATCAAATGTATCAAAATTTGGGGACATTAAAAAAAAGTATTTTTTTGGAAAATGTAGTTTTTTTTTACTCACTTTTTAATAATGTATCGTTTTTGCTAATAACCGACATTTTTAATATGTCAGCAAGAAGTTTTGGGCGTCAGGGTGGCGCAGTACATATGCTGGATAAGTTGGCGGTTCATTGCGCTGTGGCGACCCCAGATTGGTAAAGGGAATAAGCTGAAAATCAATGAATGAATGAATGAGCAAGCCCTACACACATAAAGCTATGAAAAAATGAAGATGATTTTTATTCTGTAAACTAGTGATGACATTTTCCTTTAGATATTTTTTTTATTGACTGATTAATTGTTAGATTTTTTCCATAAAATACCCAAAAGGCGTTAGTTTATAGTCATTTTAAGACAACACAATGGCAGTGTTTTAACCTCAGACCAGTCAAGAAATCAGTACTTGGTTGAATAAATCAGAGCTAAAATTAAAATTAAAAAATGAAATAAAAATAAGAGCTTTATTTGACAATATTTTTTGTTAGAAATAAGAATTGACCAAAAGTTATCAGATATTTATAGAACTGAAAACACACACATCCACAGACACCTATATATATGTGTCTGTGTGTAGATGCTCTTAGTTCAATATATACCCTTATGGCCACATAAAACTTGTATTCTCAGAACATAAACATGTACCTGCTGAAAATAAGAAAGAGTCAACCTATACATGTTTAATGCTAGATCAAAGATGTTCACGCCCATTTTCTGCACAAACCAATAGGAGCATTGATCTGGGAAGCACCATAGAAGTCTGTCTGCCGTCTCACTCAGCAACAGAGCCCTCAAAACACTCCTTCACACTTAAGAGACCCTGCGATTACCCCTGTATTCTGCCTTTCAGTCTTCTCTTTCTTGTCTGACACATTAACGCAGAACATGGAATTAACCAGTAACCATTTTCGCCTAGTAAAACATCCAAACCCTTTATTTCTCTGGGCCCCTTGAATCTCTTGTCCATATAGGGAAGCTTTTTTTTTTTTTCTTAATATCTACGCATGCCGCATACAAAAAGAATTCAAGAGCGCGGCCTCTGAGAGAGAGTGGATGAAAGAGGAAGGCTAAAAAAAAAATGTTTGAGCATGAAAAGCAAAGCATGCATATTGGGAGGGCTCCAAAAAAGGGCCAGCCAAGAAAGAAATTAAAGTACAGCGATTATCTGGACCCAGAATTAGAAGCAGAGGGTTTTGGACTAATAAACATTTGAAACGCACCCCAGGGCCCTCACCATCATTTATTACTCCACCATCTCCCATTAATGTGTGATTTTTTATATTTTTTTTCTTCTTCCTCTCAGTTTCTTCATTTTTTTCTTCTTCATTGATTCCCAGGATGTTTTAGGTAGGTTTTATTAATTCTTGCTGGCAGGGTTTAATGAAAGGTTGTTGCTTATTTTCCCCTCCCTCACTTCCCTTTTCCAATCCCTTCCGCTTTGGATGTACTGTTCCGGTGTTTTATTTCATTCTTCTAATGACTGTGTCGTTGTTATCTGTGACTCTTGGCGTATCACAGGCCGACAAAGAGTGGTCATCAATTAACTGACAGCACCTCCTCCTCCTCACGAGTGTTCTGTTCTGACCTCTCAGCTTTTTTTAAGCTCATGAACTCCCAAAACAAACCAGACCCGCCATGGTTTTTCTCAAACAAACAGATTAGCATACTGTACATCTGCACAGACTTTTTTTTGCCGTGTTTCATGCACCAGTAATGGAGCACTGAGATCTGAAAAGACAAAAATGCACTTCTGTTGCATTTACATTCTTGGATACATTTGAAAACAGTCATATATAATTAGTCCAAAACATGATTATTTTTTGGAAATCAGTAGTTAATTGTTCAATACAGAAAAATAACTGTTTTATTTATCTAAAACTGCACTTGCTGGATATTTTTGACCGCATTTTCACACATTTTTTTTAAGATTTGTTCATTTTGTTTGTCTGTTTGGTTTTGTTTGAAATAGTTGTGTGCTTTTGTTCATCAAGTACTGTATGCAACTGACTGTAAATGCATTTTAAATATTACAGATTTGTAACTGTTTCAAATAGATGCTGCTCTTCTAAACATTCCATTTATAAAATAATCCTTAAAAACATGTCCACAAAAATGTTAAGCGCCAAAACTGTTCTTACTAATTACATTTTTCTTGAACACTAAATATGCATAGAAAAATTAATTAATCACAGGAATTAATTACATTTTAATAATAAAAAAGTTGTTTTTAATTTTTACTTTTAACAGTATTACTGTTATGCTGCATCAGGTGAATTTAAAATTTGATTACTTTTTCTTTAAACAAAACCTTTGAACTTAGTATGTATATATACATTCACAGGACAATTTAATAGATAGTAAAGAAACAAGCAAATATATAAATTAATTGTATGAGTAAGCTATATGAACATACAACTGTATCAAATGAATGATGAACTTGATGACTTTTTTTGGGGAAAAAATCTTTGAACAGTAGTATGCTCATATACATTCACAGTATAATTTAATAGATAGTAAAGAAACAAGCAAATGCATAAATTAATAGTATGAGGAAAAAAATGTGTAAACCTGGACAGAAGTGTGTGTGTTTACAAAACTAATTAATAAAACAAACAAACAACAAGCAAAAAAAAAAGTGTGTTAAAAATCATTCAAAATCTCAATGAAGGGTACACGCATGCAAACCGAGACTCTCTCACACTGTCTCATGAAAGACGTCGTCTCCTGACAGTCCAGAAAGGATTTGTGAATCCTGGAAAGATTAAGTGTACAGCCTAGTGCTGTGTGACCGCTAGTTTACACTTTTTAAAAAAAAATCTTTCTCTGTCTCTCTTTTCCAAACCCCTCCTCTCACTCTCCAGGTAGACAACAGTAAGCTCACAGTTGGGCAGAGCCTGTGGTGAGCGAGCGCTCTGATTGGTTGCCGCGTTGTGTTTCACCGCGTCATGCGGGCAGGATGGATGTGAAAGAACGCAGGCCCTACTGCTCATTGACTAAGAGCAGGAGAGAGAAAGAGCGCCGCTACACGGGCTCATCGGGCGACAGCGAAGACTGCCGCGTGCCCACCCAGAAGTCCTACAGCTCCAGTGAGACGCTCAAGGCCTTCGACCACGACTCCTCACGCCTGCTTTACGGAGGCCACGTCAAAGAGATGGTCCACCGAGAGGCAGACGAGTATAGCCGCCAAGGTGAGTCCCCCGTGACTTCACCCAGTCCACAGTTCACATGACACAAACTGGAAATAACATGTGCCTAGAAACACGCCAAGAATGCGCTTTTGGACGGATCGCGCTCAGCTAATAATATATGGGATGCACAACCATAATTACACATAATTAGAGGAAATTAAGTTTGGTTTGGCACAACCGCACGCTTTCTTTGAGAAAACATTTACTTACTTTTGATTGAAAAATGAAGCAGATTCAAAAACAAATTAGACAGATTTATGGACCCCGAATTTGCTCTGCTACTTGTCTAGTCGACAGAGCGAAGAAATAAGGCATTTCCTTCAGATTAGCGCAACCAAAACCCCCTCAACCCAGCCTCTCATTTTCACATCCGAAGTTTCCCTTATAACATATGCCCATGTGCCCCATCTGCAGTAATGAATGGTACCATAAAAAACATAAACAGCATTATTGCACTGCTCTGAAGTTTGCAGTGTGCCCGGCCACAGTTTTATTACTAATTATGAGCACAGAGGGTCCGCTAGCATTCACAAAGCCGCTATTTTAGAAACTCCCTAGCATTCGTTGAGTTGCTTTCTTTTTGTTTCTTGTGCATGTAAGGATTCATCAATATATGCACCAGGAAAGGTGAGTTTTGAGCACAAATCTAGATTTGGGTCATTTTTTTTTTCCCTCCATAGGTGTTGTGATGGTCTGTGTAGCTGTAGAGGTTAGCGACGAGTGTTTGTGTGCCCTTAACGCAAGTGTAGTGTTAAGCTGAAGGTCAGCCTAGCTGTTATCAGTCACTGGAGTGCTAGAGGCTCTGTCTGTTGAGTGTGTTTATTTTAGAAAGCACAGGAAGTGACACCAGATTACAGCAGGGGGTAAAGGAGCAGCCTGCCTCCAACCATTATGCAGGATAGCCCACTCTATCACAGAGAGAAAGAGAGAGAGAGAGATGTAGTGCAGACACCGTTGAGCTCTTGAGAGACTGCACTCCGGCCTCAACACGGTCTTCAACACTCTGCCATAATCACCCCGCCGCAGACGTCACCTAACCCAGTCTCAAGCCCTAACCTTGGCACGCAACAGCGTTCGTCATGAAACTAATTCCTCCCGAGTGATATATTTTTAGCCTTTAGACCACTGCAAAAAATAAGCCATACCTAGATAATTAATTTGTGGCATAGAAAGGACCAGGCAGGCGAACTGAAATTGTTAATTAGCCATTACACAACAATGGCAGATTGGAATTACTGAGATCTGAAATAATGCGGCCTCGCTGGGAAGTGCTGCTGCTCGGTTCCATTACAAAGTTCCATAAAGGTCATTACCAGTTCATTGATTGCTTTCAAACTCAAATTAACACTTCATAAATATTTGAGCAGAAAAGCCGTAATTGCTCAATTATCTTATCCTGTACAATTTCATCTACACTAATTGGTGTTCATTTGGAATTTATATGATTTTAATTGAACTTCGGTGGAACCCCGATTATTTCTGTAGTTAATAGCCCTTATTAATTCCTGTTAATGCAGGGGATCAATGGTTTTCTTTTTCATTTCTTTCAGTTTTTATCGTCATCCTAATAAAATGTGCAGTGATTGTTTTTACATGAAATTCTGTAGCTTCAAATAATTGTAGTCACTTAAACGTCAGAACGTTGTTAGCTTTCATTTTTAACAGTATCAGTTTAACAGTATTTACTACCGAGTGCTTGCATTGTAGATGTACTTGATTTCATTTAATTAATGTAATTAGTTTAATTTAGTATCAAATTAAAATAATATAAGTTGTTTTTTTTATATTTTTTATACAATAAAATGCATTCAAAAACATTTCATGTTTTTAAAAACCTTCTGAACCACTAAAACGTATTAGAATCTGCCTTCAAATGACTAAATTAATGATCTGTTCAAAGACCAATGTTATTGAGCCGTATATATGGTTCTCAGTAAATCTGAGGAAGTTATTTATTTTTTCCCCTTTTTCTTCTGGCACTGCGGTTTTTCAGGCCTCAGTATTTTTGGAGCCGCACACACCTATCACCATGGCAGATAAGCTCCCTCCATGGAATGCAGTCTGCTCCACGGACTAATTCTACAGAATACAGAGTTTGGGAATCATTGGATCCAGACAAAAAGAACGGGAAATGAATTATAAGTCGTAGCGGCTGCTAAGTTGAAAGTCCTTTCACGTTGTTCAAAGTGAAGATTTTCAATTTTGGATTTAATGACCTGTAAAATAATTACTATTATTCTTATTTTTTTACGTCGTAACTTTTTCTTTTTTTTGTTTTTTGTTTTGTTTTGTTTTTAGTTTGGTTGACTATTGTTTTATTTATACATGTGTTTAGAGAAAATATTCTTTTGTTTTAAATTTGTATCATTTTTTTTTGTTACTTTCAATTAAAATATTTTGCACATTTTAGCCCAGCAGCATATCATTTTGTTCAACATTTATAGTAATTTATTGTTATTTTGCATGTACTGATTTCGCATGTACTCCACGTCATATTGCATTCAATTTCCGTAAATGAACTACGGATAAAAATATCCATACATATGCAAATTTTTGCAGTTTTAATTAATTACAATATGTTTATTATTATTAGCAGTCACTACATCAGTGTTATTATTATCAATTAAATTGATCTTAAATTAACATGCAGTGCTTTATATTAATATATTTTGCACTTCAATTACACAGAGTAATTTCATAATTTAATTTCTAATATATATTTCAATATGGCTCAACTTAAAGTTCTTAGTGTTGGTCATTTTGCCTTTGAAGTCAGATATTAACAGCCCGGAGACATGTGTGAAATCATTCAAATTTAAAGTGCTAAAAGTATTGGTCTGACTGCTAACACACTATTGCATTTTCTTGTCTCTTCCATGTTTCCCCTTGCAGTTTCTTTCTTTTGCATCTGAAATGACACCTACTCATAAACTTCAAGCTCAGTCATTTCACAGGAAAAGTAATTAGATTTTAATTGCAAAATTATCTAATGATGATTGGACAAGTGAAGACTGCAGTCTGCTAGAAGTGATGCTTTTTTCATTATCATTATAGCACCTATAAATGGTGCAAACCTAGTTTTAGAATAAACAATATGACAGTTTTGATTACAGAAAATTCAATGCATATTGTGAGTCTGGCTGTGCCGGCTTGACACACATATAAATAATCCTTCATTCCAGTAGTGGTTTTCCTCTCAGTTTGAGACTTTGCGCAGCCCAAGAGACTGCAGTCAGTTCATTAAAACATTTTTAAAGAGCGTGTAACTGGCTGTTTAGACGTGTTGCTGCGGTGTTCCCTCTCACGGCTAATTGCTGCCGTTTATCTGCATCCTTCCAAAATCCATGTAGAAGGTGCACAGAGAAAACATCATCAGTCTCACTGCGAAACAGATTTTTCAAGCTCATTTTCAAGCTCACTTAGCACAACTAGGGCTGCCAGGGAACATACGTGGTGCTACAGGATAATAATTAGTCAAGTGACTGCCCACCGTCCTCAGCAAAAATGCTTCAGTTTGTTTCTGTATTAAAAATATATATATTTATATATATTTTTGTTCCAGTTGGAAGATAATAGATCTTCTTATGAAAGTGCCTTGCTTCTTCCAATTTAGATTTCTGTTGTACTTCATCATTTCGCTTTCTGTAAGTTGTTTTCTTGCTCACATTTTCCTCCAGACAAATCATGTGCAAATGTTTTGCTAGCATAAAGTATTTTTTTTAAACTGCTTGTACATTGTTTTGAAGACAGTTTAATCAAAAACGTGAACTTTAATATCGCCCCGCCTTGCTTAATTCAACTATAGCATAAGCATATTATCAACATTTAGATTTTCTAAAAAGCTTTGTTTTGTAACAATATGCATAAATTTGCCATTCATCCATTTTGTTAAGTTTTGTTCTAAAGTGTTTATATTTTCAGGTGTTTTTGATTACTTATTAACATAAAATCCCAAATCAATCTTTAGTTTAGTTGGTTAGTGAGGGAGCTATAGTAGTATACAAGTCAGTCCTTCTGGAGAGAGAATTTTAGATAAGTCCAGGTCAGAATCAAATCGTGTTAGTACATTTTTCAGGGAAAATATACCATTTATATATTTAAAAACTTTTCTTTTAAAATTTCTAATAAAATATTTTAATTATTATAATTTAATATTATAATATATTTAATATTATAATTATTATAAGTCAGAGTAACATTTTTTCCACTTTTTGTGATTTTAATTCTGGGTTATTCCATTAAAGTTAAAACATTGGTATTATGTTGTCTCAGTGTTGTCTGAATTATGAGGCATCTAAAAACATGGCACTTTTTTGTGATTTTATGCAAATAAATACTCAAATTATTAGTTTGTTTTAAATTTGGAAGACATACAGTATTATCATTAGCTTACAAAATAAAATAAAAATTGCCTCATTCTTTTTAGATCATTTATTTCACAAATAATTAGCATTTAGAGTTTATTTTCTACGACAATATTTGTCTAATTTTATATTTATATATATCATTTTATATTGTTAGCTAATTTATTCATGTGATTAAATTGACAGAAAAAATGCCACCTAGTCTCTATGTGCCAGATATTAATTTATTATATCACTGAGGGAGCCAAGTATATCAATGCTTCTGGAGAGAGAAATTCTGGTAACTTGCGTTTATATCTGTGGTTCCAAAAACCGATCAGGACTCACATTATCAGTGCATTGTGGGTCTTCGGGGAACAGACTGCTAAGTCTGCGGATATTTGACTGTCTGATGAGACTTGATAGTCTCTTTGTTCCACACATGGGGTGTTAGCTTGCCTTTCCATGTAGTGTGTGTGTGCATGTGTGTGTGTGTGTTTACAGAAGCTTTCCTTCTGTCTGACTTTTGGGTCAGTTGATACAATCTCCCATGCCAAAAGAAAAAAAGGGACAAATAAGAAAAAAGATAGATTGCGCTATCAATTTACAGCTTTATTTTTCTTTTCTCTTTTCCTTTCTTTGGAGCCGTGGATTTTTTTCAGAGCTCGACACTCCCCAAATGGCTCCCCAGATGCCAGCAAGGCCCATTTACCTGTCAGCTTGTGTTTTACCAACACTCTATGGGCTTTTCCCACCCCAAAGAACAGGCCAACAAAGAATACCTGAACTCCCATACGCACACACACACACATATGAGAAAGACTCTCACAATGAAGAAGCACTTACCATGACGTCCAGCCTGCGAGTGATATTGAGCCCTCTTAGGCTTTTCTTAGTCCCTCCAGTAAGAAAAAAAAACCTGACTGTTCTTGTGCTCATATAGTATATTTACAGTGGCCTGTGTGTGTTTTGGAATGGAGCTTCTAGTGTCCTGGGAATTGCAGAATTCTCGTTTATTTGTCATTCTCTTGATACTAAAAGTGCACTTGGCAGACATAATCGCAGAAAACAGCAGTCAGACTTCAAAATAGAACATTAAATGAGTTCTTTTTAGTGTCTGTTTGATTGATTGTTTCCTCTGCCTAACTAGGGCATGTGGAATACGTCTTACAGTGTTTGAAATGCTTGCTGCATTGTAAGTGTGTGTGCGTGCGTGTGAACTGTGTTTAAGATTGCATTTCATTATGATTGTTTAGAGGTAAAATGTTAAAATATAATTACACTGATTGATTAATTATACTGAAAGCCATTGCAATGTATAAATGTTAATACATGTAATATATGTATATTTTTTGTTTATTTGTCACTTGGTTAAGGTTATATTTTGTAATATGGGATTTGTATTACTTGAATTTATGAAGAAGCATAATTTTAAAATTATTATTATTAATGTTATTATTAATAATACATAAATTAATGCATTTATTCATTCAATCAATCAATCAGTGATATTCCTAATTAGTTATGTACTTGCATTGAGTTGATATTTCCCTAATAGTAGACAATGCTTTTTTTAAAATTTCATTTCAATTGTATGACTTTTCTTTCAAGAAATACATCACACCATTTTAATTAATTTCACATCATATTAAATATATTATTACAATTGTATATCCATATATATATATATAT
>CAIGQQ010037945.1:313843-372782 GCA_903798035.1 Danio albolineatus | reverse complement strand
CACACACACACACACACACACACACACACACACACACACACACACACTTCAGTGTTCACACTAGGTTAAAGAAAGATAAATTTCCTTTTAAAGCATAATAATTTAAAATGTCATATCAGATTCCAAAGATTCTTTTCTTTTTATTTATTTTTGTACTCAATATAAACATTTTTACAGTAGAATTTGTCAAATTTATTGCTGTCTTGGCAAAGGTGATTTTTGCCATTTAGTCTTCAGTATAATTGTTATAAGTCAGGTTAATCCTAAAATCCTAAATGTATTATTTTTATCAATGTTAAACATTTGTGCATAAATTTGTTTGATCAGTTTAATTTATTTTTGCTGTATAAAATATACTTACTATAAGAATAAAGTACACTGAAAAAAAATTCAAAGATGATTCCTTTTTTAAAGTTAAGTTGCTGTAAACCATTTATTTAGGCTGAATTTAAACAAACAAATGAATTTGACATTACTAAAAAATGTTTTTAATTCAACACAAATTGCTTGCTAAAATTTTGCAGACATCATTTTTTTCAGTGTAATGCATTTCAACTTTGTGTAATATGCTGCAAAAACTTTGTATCTAATTATCTGCCTATTAGTAAGATATTGACTTTTTATTAGTTCTTCTTAATAAGGTACATATTCTGCATGATCTGATTTTATTGGATTTGATTTGATTTGATTTGATTTATTTTCAAACAAAAAATATCATTCATAAAATATCTTTAGCAAAACAAAACACAATTCAACATGGTCGAAAATGGAGCAGGATGAAGCACAAGCTTATTATTTATATCTTATTCTATATCACTAATCCTACCTAATACCTAAACTACTAATAAACAGCAAATTATGAGTTTATTGAGGCAATTGTCATAGTTTACTAATAGTGAGCATTCTACCTTAAAATAAAGGGTGACTAAATTATTTTGTGTACACACACAAACAAACACACATACGCGCATATGTTTGTTTTTGTAAAATATGGATACATTACATAGGCTTTCATTGTTTTTATACTGTACCAACTGTATTTTGTATTGCCCTAACTCCACCCTATTCCTAAACCCAACCATCACAAGAGACTGTGCAGTTTTACTCTCTGAATAAACTCATTCTGTGGGATTAATAGGCTTTTTTTTTTTGAGAAATGAGGATGTCAACAATGTCCTCATATTTCACCACCTTCTTGAAATACCTGTGTCATACCTGTGTCATCATATAGATTTGTGTCCTAATATGTTACAAAAATATGTATACACACACACACACACATCACAGTTAAACAAGTATATTAAATATCTCATTTAAAACCCATTTTAGAAGCTAAAGGTTTTTTTTAGTATCCTTCATTTTCCTGATCTCTATTTAGATCAATATTTCAAACTACAATACAAAAGCTTTGGATCCGACAGGAAATGCTGTGCCTCCTCTGTCATTTGCAGTCGCCTTGCCATCGTATGACACCTGCTCCTCTGTCTGGATCTGTTTTTGATTTTGAGCTTGTTTGAAGTTTCTCTGTCTCACACACACATTCTCACTCTCACACACACATACACATCTGCGCACTACAGGGGGTTCAGGGAAAAGGGGGGAGAGCCATGACTATGGGAAAAAATAACCGAAGACCTCAACTGACTATTCAGGGTCTCGTTAGCATCGCTCCCCGACTGAGGTTTTAATGTGCCTCCATTTTTGATTCGGGTTATTTCATTATTTTGGGTGCTTTAATCAAAAATTGCACAGCAGATATGATGGTGTTTGCCCTGCTGTGATCAAGGAAGCAGTTGTGCTGCCATTAGTCCACATACCCAACTGAGGGAGAAAGAAACTTACAGAACTGGCGTCTCAACTCAACCCCATTTTTTAAGAGCCTGTGATGCTACATCAAAAAAAATGACAGGAACTTTTCTGTCCTGACACATTTTACTTTTTGTCCTGTTTGGAATGCCTCACTCGAATGCTCGCAGAGACCCATTTGCTTTGGGTCAAGAGCTTACTTTTTGTGCGTGTGTGTGTCTGGCTTGTAAATCCACCAAATTTTCCTCAGCAGCAGTGACCAGCGGTCAAGCCAGATTTATCGTGTCAGGACATTCTCAAGCACTCTTTTCTATTACTTGCATTGCCATAAGCACCGGTAGTCTGTGTCGCTGTTTTGCTGAATCATCAGAGGTGATAGAGACCTCTGGGAGTGATTTTCTGCTTGCTGGAGTGAAGTGTCCACATCCTCTCCTCACTTTATATATAAAGAGGGTCATAGGCGTCAACTTAATGAGATTAAGAAAAATGTGTCAACAATAATGCAAATCCTGTAACTATCTTAACCGGCTTAGTCAATCCAGGACTGCAGTTCAGGGGACAAAAAATTCCTCCATGGAGAATGTGAAGATAAACACACACACACACAAATGTAAATGTTAAAGTTACAGCATGCGAAATTGTGTACTAATAAGCATCATATCCAAACACACTGGAGCATGTTTCAATTTAAAAACTTATCTAATTACCTTCAGGTAACTTTATAAAAGTGCTTAATAAGCAATTAGATGAAAACTAGAGCCTTTTATCTTAGGAGTGTCTTAATGTATCTGGTATATGTAGTTTAGCGCATCCTACTTCCTCCTTAGCAGACTAATGCTTCTTCAGACAGGGCTGCTTTAATTGGGCGCGTGATTAAATGGGCTATAGAGAGATGAATATCTTAGGGAAAGTCGCTAGAACAACTGTGTTTTACCAGGAGCTGAATACTTCAGCGGAGAGAGAAAATTTCTAAGCTCAAGTGCAGAAAAAGGCCAAGTGTGTTTTATATTATAAAATGAGTTACTTACATGAGGGTTATGACATTCATGTTGCGGCAAGAGCGCATGTATGAATTTAAAAGTGCTGCTGTTGTTTCATTCAGTTTAAAGTGCTTTGGGGTTGTGCGGGCCACCATAGCTGTTGTCCTCTGGTGCTTGCAAAGTTACTGATATCAGTGGTTTAGTTAAGAGACTTGACGCAAAAAGATATGAGGTGCTGGAGATGGGAACGGGCTGTTGGGAAAGATTGCAGAGGAAAGGAACACCATTGCGCAACGATTGCACCAAACTACTTTGAGCCAGACCGCTGATGTGCATGGCACATAAATAAGCCTCATAGACTTGTTAAACAGCACGGCGCTCATAGAAGCATGACGAATGTTTAAACTGAAAAGATTCTCATAATTTAATGGTGACAGGTGATTTCGTGAGAAAAGCACAAAAGAGATATTTATGTCTGTGTGTTTAAAGATGTCACAATGCTTTTATAAATATTCATTATGACATTTGTTTTGATAATACGTTTTTTCTATCTGTGCCAGGAAAATGGAAATCTACAATGAATGTTTCTTAAACCATTTTCTAATATGACATTAAACCATAAAAGTAATAAGTCAGAGAATTAGATGTAAGCTAAGGTAGACTCTTCTGTAGTGAAGAAAATCTGCATTTACCACAGATTGAGCTTCAAGAGTACATGTAAATTACAAATGCAGAAATAAGAAAATATATATTAGAAATGTAATATTAAATTACTGTATTGTAAAATATACTTTTATATATACTACCTGGCAAAAATATTGTCGTTGATCCCTCTTGTAAGAGCAATAAATAATAACTTGACTTCTAGTTGACCATTTGGAAAAGTGGCAGAAGGTAGATTTTTCCAGTAAATCATCTGTCGAACTGCACCCAATCATCATAAATACTGCAGAAGACCTATTTTAACCCACGTGGACCCAAGATTCTCATAGAAATCAGTCAAGTTTGCTGAAAAATCATGGTTTGGGGTTACGTTCAGTATGGAGGTGTGCGAGAGATCTCTAGACTGGATGGCAACATCAACAGCCTGAGGTATGAAGACATTTGTGCTGCCCATTACATTACAAACCACAAGAGAGGGCACATTTTTCAGCAGGATAGCGCTGCTCCTCATACTTCAGCCTCCACATCAAAATTCCTGAAAGCAAAGAAGGTCAAGGTGATCCAGGATTGGCCAGCCCAGTCATCAGACATGAACTTTGTTGAGCATGTCTGGGGTGAAGGATGAGGCATTGAAGATAAATCCAAAGAATCTTGATGAACTCTTGGAGTCCTGCAAGAACGCTTTCTTTGCCAATCCAGATGACTTTAACAATAAGTTATTTGAGTCATTGCACTGATGTATGGATGCAGTCCTCCAAGCCCATGGGAGTCATACACAATATTAATTCTTTTTCCACTGGTCCTTGACTTTATATTCTATACTGTACATTATTTCCTAAACAAATAATTTAAAATGGGTAACACTTTATTTTGATGATCCATTTGAGTATTATTAGACTGTCTACTTAATATCTGTTGATACAAACATTCAACAGACATTTAACTAACTATAAGAAACTTTGCAAGTACATGTTAACTTACACTAACCCTAAACCTAACCCCAACCTAACAGTCTACTAATAATCTAATGAGAATTAGTTGCAATGTTACCTAAATTCAACAAACGGACCATCAAAATAAAGTGTGACCTAATAATCAAGCCATGATCTTATTTTATTTTGGAAAATAAGTGTAATCAAGAGGCCTTTGCCTTTCATACAAGCCACTTCTGATACCAAATAATCAACTAGAAGTCAGGTTATTATTTGTTGTTCCTAAAACTTGGACAGGCGACAATACTTTTGTTAGGTAGTGTATACTGTATATAAGCATATATAAAAATAACAAATGTAATATTAGAATTGAATGAAAAGCACTGCACTAACAATAATATTAGTTTCAAAACTGAGGCAAACTTTATTTGGCATTGTTTCTTAGATTATTTATATGAACACACCTTGTGAAACCAATAAAAACAAATCTTCACATACTCCGCTCATGTCTTCCAGTATCTCAGTTTCTGTTTCCTCCAGGCACATTTCCTGCAGTGCTCCAGTTGTTTAGCAAAGCCAGCAGTAGTCGACACATTTTTGGAAAACAAACTTTTGCCTTCCGGCTCGAAACGCACTACGATCTATCCACTCGTAGAGGTAGCTATTGTTTAACTCTTCTGAGGAAAAAAAAAAACATGAAAGAAATAGAAAAAAAATAAGACATGAAAGAATGCCTGCAGTTTGATTTCATCCCATGCCATGGCTGAATGGCCACGGTTTTTGTGGCATCTCCGGAGGCTAAACCGAGACGCATTGTTTTCCCTTGAGGGTCATGAACTCACCTCGGCAGTGTAACAACAGCGTGTGTGTCTGTTTTGTAAGAGGGATGAGCTATCAGGAGCTCACTCAAACACCCTTATCGCTCACATAACAGAGAGTGTGTTTACTGAGAAACACTGCACTTCCTAAGGGCCCTGTGGCTTTAGTTCTTTCAGTGTGTGTGTGTGTGTGTGTGTGAATGCAGGTTGGAATAGGTACAGTAGTAAAGTTATAAGTGCAAAAATAAGTGCATTTTCAGCATACACAGGGCGCATTCAAAGACTTATTAGAAAGAATATGTCTGCTGCGGAATGGAAATGGCATATGCCATCTCCTGACTCATGTTCTATATTCGGTTCAATTATTAGTTTGTCCTCTACTTGTCAGGTCTGTCATTTCCACACACCTCTCTCACTTCTTATCTTCTGAAAATGTGTCTTCAAAATTGCAATGAATACTGTTGTCATTTAGAATATTTCTTTTTAATATTTGTCATTTAGAAAATGCACCAATGTGTATGTAAGGTAAAACAAATATATGACTTGACCACTTCCTGGATTTATGACTAGACCTCTGGGCCTGTCACAATAATCAATATATTGATTTATTGCACAACACATGGACATGACCTCATAAATTTTTTTGTAATGGAATATATATCGCCCACGCTTAAAAAACAATTCTAGCAACATCTATCTGAATGCACAATCTCTCTATTTATAGTGGAGGTGTCAGTGTCAGAATGATTAAAAAACATAGTATTTACTACAAATTCATTCATTCATTCATTTTCTTTTTGGCTTAGTCCCTTTATTAATCTGGGGTCGCCACAGCGGAATGAACCGCCAACTTATCCAGCATTTGTTTTACACAGCGGATGCCCTTCCAGCTGCAACCCATCTCTGGGAAACATCCATACACACTCATTCACACTCATACACCACAGATAATTCAGCCTTAACCAATTCACCTATATCACATGTCTTTGGACTTGTGGGGGAAACCGGAGCACCCGGAGGAAACCCACACAACCACAGGGAGAACATGCAAACTCCACACAGAAATGCCAACTGACCCAGCCGAGGCTCGAACCAGCGACCTTCTTGCTGTGAGGCGAACGTACTACTCGCCCTTAAAATGACATATATTGTGAAAAATGAATATATTTTACGACAAATAAACTGAAATTGTGACAGACCTATAGACCCCTTACTTGATTTAATATTTAAAGTTATGTGCTTAAGTAAAACATGTTTGTTTAAAAAAAAACATCTGTCCAAGGCAATACTTGAAAATAGTTGAAAAAGCACTTTTCGAGTACCCTGTACTGATGATTTTTTTGTATATCTTCGTGAATCCCTTATCTAAAGTGCACTGACACATTAATTATTTCTGAAGCATTAATTTTGTTTAATTTATAATGTTTGTCTTGTTCTACAAACAACTAATGACCTTTATTCCCAATCAAAATCAAAATGTTGTCACAAGACTTATTGCTCTATTTTTTGAGTGTGTGTGTGTGTGTATAAATTCAGGTATTAGAAATAGGTATGATAGTAAACTTGAAAAGTATGTGATTTGTACACACAGGCAGCATGCAAACATTTAATAGAAAATGGAAAAAATAGATGCTGGAGAATGAAATGTCATCTCTTGTGTTCATGTTCTATATTCAGTTCAATTATTGGTTTGTCTACTCATGTCAAGCCTGTCATTTCCATACACCTCATTATCTCCAGGTCTGCTCACACAGTCATTGTTAAAATGCAAATATTTACATTTATTTCACCACCTGAAAAAAAAGAGGATCAGTTCTAATAATAATGCCATGTCTAGGATTCAAAGGCAGTTGCTATCAGTTTGATGAGGGCTGAGAAAACACAGTACCCTGCATGAAAATGAATGGTCTCTGGCAAATAGTGAAACGGGAGAATTAAAGTCTTTTCATGGAGCAAAAAAAGTTTATTTAAATAGTTTTATTAATCAGCAGAAAGGTGTTTTGGCTTTTGTTTTCCCGTGTCACTTTTTTAAAACTCCTTTTTATTACTTTAATTTGATTAAAGTAATTTGATCTTCAAGAAAAAAAATGCTTTTATTCCTCATCCTATTGCCATCACATACTACTTCTGTTTGATTCGGATATACTTAAATACATTTTACTGATATAACTTGGTTAAATTGTGTTGGTTGAATTGGTTAATTTGCAGATCAGCTTCAAAAGCTCTACTTGACAAACTGGATGTTATTTACCATGCAGCGATTTGTTTTGTTACTGGTGCACCATTTAATACTCATCACTGTCAACTGTATTCTTTATTGAATTTGCCTTCTCTTCAATCACGTTGGCAAATTCATTGGTTTCTGTTCATTTACAAAACTCTTTTGGGGTTTTTTTTACAGTCACTTCCTAACATTCAGAAAACATGTTGAAATCTGTGCGCTAGTAGTTTTATTAACCTTTGTATACCCCAAGTTCGCACTTCTTTTGGTCGCTACTCTTTTCAGTTTTCTGCTGCGGATTCTTGGAATCATCTGCAGCAGACCTTAAAGCTCAACACTTTTATTCCACTATCATCCTTTAAAAATTCAAAACAGTTAATAGTACAAGATTGCTATGCTTGTTTTCCTTGGTTATTATCTGCATTTCTTCACCTTGGAATTATAAGGTTCTATCTGCGTTCTGAATGATTTTGAGATATTGAGCTTTAAAGTTTTTGCATTCCATAGCAAACAGTACGTGTGTAACATTTGTTTTTTAAATATAAAGTCTTAAAAAAAAAGTAAATAATTTGTTAATTAATAAGAATATATCAATAACTCAATTTTGACAAAAATGTCAGATAGAACCTTATAATTCCAAGGTGACAATTTGTGAAATTATTATTGTATTCTGTCACTGCGGCTTTGTATCTGCATTTTATGTTACCTCTTGGCCAGGTCGTCGTTGTAACTGTTGTGACTTGGTTAAAGTTATTATTAAACATTCAAATAAATAAATGTATATAAAGGGATGCAAGTAAATAACTAAATGAGAATGTGAATGAATGAATAATTAAAAAAACTATTATCGACAACTATAATAATTATAACAATTTTACCAACCCCTAAAAGTACAACATTAAAGTAATACACACCAAGTGACAAATATATAAGTGATATTATATTATATTATATTATATTGTATTGTATTGCATTGCATTGCATTGCATTGCATTGCATTGCATTGCATTGCATTACATTACATTACATTACATTACATTAAATTACATTACATTACATTACATTAAATTACATTACATTACATTATATTATATTATATTATATTATATTATATTATATTATATTATATTATATTATATTATATTATATAAATTGAAACCACTTGAAAAAACTTGATTTTTAGTTATGTATTTTTTTTATTTATTAGTTTATTTTATTTTATTCTGAAATATACTGATGAGATTATCTTTCTTGTATAAAATAACACAACAGTGCATGTTTTCGAATGTTGTTCATATATTTTAGATGTTTCTTCAATATGTCATAATGTCTTCAGAATGTTGGATTATTTTATTGTATATATCTTTAATTTCTGCAGAGCACGAGCGCCTGCTCCGAATACAAAAATATGTGGCCAGTCAAAAATAACTATTCCATACCAAAGCACTCATTCTCGCTTCCCTGTTCTCCTGGGTACTAGAGACATACACACACACATAACTGACCCATATGGATTCAGTTTAAACACAGAGCTAATACAATGTAAAACACACAGTTACCTACAGCTCTTACAGAGAATAGGCCTGTGCAGCAGAGGGTTACTTCAAAGACATTACAATCAGCGGGCATCAAAGTCCTACAAAGAAACAGCAGTCGACATCAACTACATACTGCAGTTTCACATCCAGTCGTCTCACAATACAACCGTCCATGTAGATTCTGGGATTCAGCGTTGAGCCACAGAGATTTTTTTTTCTCTTTCTTTTCATGATCAGGTAACAAGGCTCTGTGATGAAAGATCAAGTAGAATAAAACACTGCAGACAAAAGTTCATTATTTGGACCACAAGTTGATTCTTGAGAACAGATGTGGTGCAGGGAGGAAATGCGGATAAATGCGGACAGGTTAAAGGTCTTGCATCAGGAAACATCAAATCATCCGTTCAATCAGCAAACTGATTGATGGTCCTGATTAAGCATCATTATTTTTCTGATTTGTTTCACTTATAAGGCTTGCGAGGCACATATGAGGGCTCTAGACTGCCATTAAATAGTCACATTTTGCTATCTTTTTTCGTGCCAGTGGGACTAAAATTTGTTAGAGTTGCCATTCTTTTCTGATTGAGAAATATGATTCATGGCACAGTCAAGTAGGGCTTTTTCGTTCTGCTTTTGGCACATTTGCTGTTTTATCTACTTCTCATATTAACCACTAAACAGTGTTTTAAGGTTAGGTGAAAAGCACATTATTTCAGCAACCACAAAAGTCTCAGGGATTTTAACCACTTTAAACCCAAATAAATCCAAGCTGTCATTTTCATCAGCACTGATCTGGAAGTCTGCAGAAACATTGCATCATTTATCTAGCTAGGAAGCATTTTAGTTCACAAATCAGGAGAATTTATCATGGCATTGCTATAGTAATACTAGAGTGATATTAGTATTGATAATAGTATTGTGCTACTTACATCTAATATCATATAAGTCATGTAATATACGTTTATGTTCAGGTGTATTTAATTGAAATGTCATTAGACTAATGTTTTTCAAAACATTCCATTTTTATAGTTTTTACATCCCAAAAACCTCAGTTTACTGTAAAATCTGCATTTTTAGAAGATTACACTTATATTATTTACATTACATGTGCAGAGCTACGAAACCAGTGTCAAATGTTGGTATAGATCCCTGCATTTACAACTAAATATGCACTGAATTTTCGTCAGCTGAAAATATTAGTCAAAAAATGCTATGCTGTGTAGCATTTCCCAGCAGTGTTCAGTGTGTTGTCTTCTCTCCCTCCTGTCATAATCACTGCGGGTGTGGAGCAGCTTTTCACGCCAGATGCAGGAAGCACTGCACTATGAAACCCATACATTTTAATGTCTACATGAGGGTGGTTTGTTGCTTCCCTCACCAAGCAGCGGAGCATCAGTGACTAAGTTCAAAATAGCTCAATATTCACACTGTGGATATTCTGCACATGTACACATGTATCTATGCATGAGCCTCACATGCTCACCAGAAAAGCAAAGCTCACTCAAAAATATTTGCTAACCATACATTTCTGTGTAGTATACTTTCTTGCTGCCTGCAATATTGCTGGTGGGCTGTTACCTCTCAACTCGTTCACTGTTAGTCAAATTTTGTTGTTAATAAAATAATAAACAATTATTATAAATAATTTTCCTTTTTTGTTTTCAGCCAAGTGCATGCAGCAGTTTCCTTTTCGGCCCTTAATTTCCATTTTAATGCATGCCTGTTTACATTTTTTTACCCTACATTAGAAGCATTAAGAGTGTAAACAGATGAGCAAGTAACGCTTTTAGTTGTTGTCCCTCATTGTGTATTTAACAGAACTTGCACATGTGCAAACTAATCTCCACACAGCGTTGGCAGATCGAGTGAGTGCTCTTATCTCCATAAACTCAGCGTGAATGAAAAGCAGCTGTGTTCTGTTAGCACAAGAGTGTAGTCCACTCAGAGTGGCGTACGACCCTTCTTGCCCCCCTCGTTTGCACCCCCCAGACTGGACAGATTACAAGCAGACCCTGCTAGAAGCTCTAAGCCAGCCCTGGACACTGATAAAAGATCCACTTGTTTCATTTCTGTCCAGTGGTGGTGTTGTATAACTCTCTGGTCATTCCATCAGAGCCGACCAGATCTAGTTTTGGACCCTGAACAAGCCCCTGATGTCCCAGGACCAGAAACCTGCCTTGTTGCCCCTGGCCTGGCATTCTGGCTCACAGTAAAGGAATGTGTCATTTCCTTTCCCCAACACCTGGAGGTAAAAAAAAAAAAAATCTAGGTGATCTGGGTAAAGTTAATTGCAGCTCGTAAAACAGAGTTTTAAACGAACGCCATTATGGCAGGGATGTTATGAAGCAGGGCTGGCGGCGTAATGGCATTAACCGGGCTTTGTTACACTAGCACACCGTCATTAAAGAGCACTCTCTTCACAGTGGCACACTCCAGATCCTGGCTTTGACTGACAACATGACAGTTTCACGAGCCGTGAGTGAGAGCCGCTCACAATAGGCCATGTTAAACCCGACTGCGTAATCGAACATTAACAAGCCACTTTTATTCCACCCTACCCTGACGTTTGACACCAGTCTGCATGCTGGACTCGGATGTGCTTTGAGACGGTTATTCAAATATTGAGAATTCAGATATGGTCACTTTTCACCAGCACTCTGAGTATTTGAACAGAGTGTGTGTATCTTGTGAGGTTTTGCCCTTGCGAATTGAGTGCAGCAGAGGAGTAGATTTCCCTCCGCGCTCCCAAATCGCCCTCTCAATTCAAACATCGAGTTTCCAGCCTGAGAACTTCAGCAAAAAGCAGAGCCGTGCCCTTTCGGTGTTCGCAGAGGAGGCTGATGATGTCAGCACTGGAGGGGACGTCTGAAAGGGATAAGAGAGAGATGGAGAACGATGGCGAGATGGAGAAGAGAAAAAGCTTCTAGCCATCTGTGCAAAGTATGAGCTTCCTCGCAGTAGTCCAGCAGATAAGCGCAATGGAGAGTGCCAGAAGGTTTCATTTACAATGAAGTTTTTGCATACTCGCATTCTTATGCATGCTGATTAGGGTTAATACAGAAGTGGCTCCATGTCAGAAGTTGGTCAGCGTGAAAAAATGCAGATATGCAAATGACTGTAACAGAATTACAGACGCAGACAGGAACCGAGTAATCTGATCTTTAAATTCTGTTTGGTTTTGTGCATGTGCGTGAGCCTGTGTATTATGCCTCATACTTAAAGAATTTCACAGCATATAGGGAATCTGCACGCCTGAACTCGAATGCAGTTTAAGGCTGAGTATGCCATAGCAAATTCGTAAGCAGAAGCCACTCATGGAGAGCCAGTACATCGCAATGAATCAATAGCGTACAAATCGCTTGGGGGGTTGGTGCCATATATCACAATCAGCAAAAGCTAACAATGCACCTCTAAAGCCCAAATGATATGTGCTGTTCTGTTCAAGTCATAAGAGAGGGCAATGTAAAACAGAACAGAGAGATAGTCAGGGCCTCCCTTTACTGCCGCGCATTGTTTTCAAAGTTCAGCACCATGCTAAACTCATTTTCGTAATGCAGTAGTGGTTTTTGGTTCTCTGGAGACAGCTCTGGGATTTTTTTCCCCTTTAGTTCAGTTGCAGTTCAGTCTCTATGGGATGAATTCGCTAAAGATTCTGTGTGTTATGCTGTATGTGTGCAGTATTCCAGTGGAAGGGGAAAAAAAGCTACTCCTAATCCACTTAGCCAGACAATTAATATGTTAGAATAGCACCACACTGTGTTTGTGTAAGGTTTAGGATTTTCTTTTATGTTTTGTGCAGTAATTCTGTGAACTAAATATTAATACTAATGCATTAACCACCCCAGTTGTTTTGTTTTGTTTCTTGTTAGTCACACTTTACAATAAGGTTCATTAGTTAATGTATTTATTAACATGAACTAATTATAAACAATACCTGTATATTAATCATAGGTTAACATTTACTAATGCATTATTACATTTCTAATTCATGCTTGTTAACATTAGTTAACATTAGTTAGTCAAACTAACAACAACTGTATTTTCATTAACTAACGTTAACTAACATGAGCAAATGCTGTAGTAAATGTATTGTTCATTGTTTATTCATGCTGATTCATTTATTTGAACTGTACATACCCACTGTACATGTACATTTGTAATTATGTACACACCCACTGTACATATATTTGCAATTGTTTATCTATCTGCACACTTATTATTAATATCAACCTGTACGTATAATCATTTATTGTAAATCTGGACTCATAACTAATGCAACCTGTATATAATGTTCATAGTACATCCATCTGTAAATACCACCATAGTTTTTGTATAACTGCACCTTATAATTGAATCTAATCTAATCTAGTAAATGCATTAACTAATACAATCTTATTGTAAAGTGTTACCGTTTTATTTACAAACAATCAGTGTTTGAAAAAAAAATGACTTAATGTTAAATCTGAAGAGGACTGGACAATAAATGGGCAGTTTTACTATGTCTGTCCTTGCGTTTATGTAATGATGTGAGCAATTGAGTGGTCTGGAAACTTTTACTGGCATGAGTATCCCTCCTTCTCTCTCTGTTAGCCATTAGCCAGGAGTCCAGCAAACCTTCTGCACCTTATTTAATTACCACGCTTACCAAGACATAATTTAATTACAAAATGTGGTGTAATTGCTGATGAAAGCTTGTCTAAATGTGTGTCTCTTTTCTCCCCCCACTGCCCACTGTTAAGATCAATTGAGTTTTATAGGTCACCTGGGACATTAATTTTTTGGATGGCCGGCAATCATCCTTTTTAATGATACTCAGAAAAGGCCCTCTCAATTAGCCTGTCTGTCCGAACAAAGAAATCATTCATAGCTTCTAAGGGAAGGGGGAGGGCAAAAAAAAAAAAAAGACAGGAGAAGCTGGGAAATTGCAGAAAGTATGTGAGAAAAGGGGGAAAGAGTCCAAGGAAGATTAATCAGGCTCTACATTATGAAATGAGCCACTGACCTTGTGTTATGCACGTGGATGAAGGAACATTACATAGAAGTGAGGAAATAGTGCACTGCATATTCCACAGATCACTAAATAAGCCGTAATATATGGCATAATTAACCATTTATTACCAAAGTGATATAAATCTTGCCTTAACACTAAGACTTTCTATTGAATATGTTCATGATCAGTCTAATACTTAGAATAAGTTGACATGCAAACAGTAGTTATCTGTCACAGATGAAAGTCAAATTCCTATCTGTTTCTTTTTTCAAAGCTCCTTTAAGGCAAGTCATTTTACTTGGTGGCCATCTTTGAAATGCCTCTTGAGTATGCAAGTGCAGCTCCTATGTCTTTGAAAGGGGAAACATCAAATTATTCCAAACTGTTTGTCAAGCTTACAATTAAATTTCATTTATGGAACCCACAATGAATGTCTCATTTTTGTCTTTTAACATATGAATCATGACAAAGAAAGTAAATGTATTCACAAGGAAACAAATTCAAGACACCAACCTCCGTTATGGCTGTTTCTGGAGGGCGTGATCAGATGTCATCCTGTCAATTAAACTATGTAACTACTGTTAGAAGAAGAGATCATCTGATTTTGATATGATTAACCATAATTAATTAATATTCTGATTAAGAGTCTACCATGTAAACAGAAATGCTCTGATTAAATTACCTGCATTTGAAGATGTCAAAAAATGCTAAAATGAAGATGTTATTATTTTTAATTTTAGATGTTATTTTCAGTCGGTTAGTTTTAATGATATCTATTAGCTAGTGTGCTCCAAAACAGTGACAGAAAATATAAAACTTATACAGTATAAACATCCAAAGCTTACAGTTTGTAATTTCCGCCTAAATCAATCAACAATTGTTTTCCTGTCACCTTATACATCTAATGCTGTCTAGTCTTTGAAATGCTTTGCATTTTAAAATGCACATTTTAAATCACTTCGCCCAACCTTTAAAATGGCAACATAAAAGGAACGCACCTAAATGCAACTCATGGAAAGACCTAATCATATTATTGTCTTATTCAGTTTAAAGTAAACAATTTGATTACTGGTGTTCATGTACTGTAAATGTATAGTAATTCTGAGGTGTCAAGAATAAAAACTTATTCTCATTCTTGACAAAAAAACAAACAAAAAAAAAAACTCCTAAAAGACAGCAACCACTTAAAGAAATTTGTAGGTGTTTATGTGTTCATGTGATTGCTGTCATGTGATTTGCGATTGAATGGTGGAGGCGGAAACTCATCAAAGATAATGAGATCAGATGGGAAAGTAAGAATGGGAGATTCAGTCTATCTCGCAGACCAGAGAAAATTTGCTTTAAAAGTGTAGTTGGCCCATTTAAAAGTAAGAGATATCAAGCATTATGTACAGTACAATAGATATATTTCTCATGTCTGTGAGGCAAGTATTATTTGAGATTCAGCTCTTTTTTTCTCTCTCTCATGCTGACGCATTTGCTGATCCCAGGTGCTTCAAAGCATCAGAAACTGACGCAAAGAACACATGACTGGTCCAAGCTCCTCCTCCGTAGAATCGTCAGTCTATTGAGTTCGATGTTTGGCTTATTTAATAGAAGACGGGGCTTCCTTTGCTAGAGCGCCCACATTCGCCATTACCTTTTTCCACTTTTAAAACCATACATTTGTTGTGTATTGTGTATTCTGTAGTCTCTCTATAGTGTATTCTATATTCTCTCCCTTTCCTCCCCTCAAATTCTACTAGAAAAAAAAAGTGTTCAGCTTTCCCCTTGCCGAAGTATGGGTCTGCATTTTGAGAGTCATTTTAGGATGAGAGAAAGCATTTGCCTCTTTGTTGTTTTTATGAATTGCCTGAGGGCACCAAACCTTTATTTTTTAGTCTCTCCAATGCCTGTTATATTTCGGGATGTGTTTTGTTTGTCGTTATTAAGTAATTCATCCATTAGGACCATGCCTGCATCCACGGGCCGAGCTAGAGGTCAGGTAGAAGCACTCCACCGGCAGTGTGTCAGAGAGACAAACCCAGGGGAAAACTGCCTTAACACATCCCAGAGCTGCTTTTCTACAGCCTTTACAGATACATGCACACATTCCTCCTCAAAGTCCAAGGCCTGCATTTTCTCAAAGAGTACAAAGGAATACGGCAAATGTGGCACACGCAGGAGAGCCAGAGTGTTGTGTTTTTGTTGGCTTTTTTCGGTAGACCAGGCCGATTCTTCACTGCATGAATGCGTGAAGGGTCACTGAGCTGGCTGAGCTCTTCAAGGACACAAACTCTCTCTATTCCTGTCTCTCTCTCTGTCTTTGTCCCCTGTGTGGCGCTGTGTGAGCGACAGCCCCAGAGGCCTGTGGGATGTGTATGGAGTCAGTTGTTTGGAGCAGAGGAGCTCTCTAGTGACTCAGAGACATTCACTGACATGTGACACGAGGTGACAGACCAGTACATTGCTCACACTGAGAAAGCAAGAGAGAGAGAGAGAGTGATGGGAAAAAAAGAGGAGTGCTAAGGCACAGACTGGAGAGAGGTTAGACAGAACTGATAAAAGATATAAATAAGAAAAATCAGAGGAGATGAAAGAGAAGGAAAAGACACTGTGGTGTGTCGGCTCATGTGATGTATTAACTGTTCCTGCTCCCAGAGGCGCCATTCCGCAGCCCCGCTGTAGTATCTGCTGAGAAGGAGAAAAGCCAGATATTTCTGCCTCGTCCTCTAGAGATTTCGCTATCGCTTCACATCGACTTCTCTCTCTATCATTTCATCCATCCATCCACGTGTCCTTTCACCCTTCCTTCCTTTTCTTACTGGTGCAGAATCATTAAAAAAATGTGTTAATTTAAAAAAGAGTCAAAGGTCTGTTTCACGAGTGAAGCTGACTGCATTTCTTCTGTTACTGGCACCTGAGTCTTTCTTGAAGGTGGAATGATTCTCTGGATAATAAGCGAATTAAATTCAGGATAACTGTGATTGAGAATTATTACAGTTATTGTTGTGAAATGTAATACAATTATTAAAATATTCAGTGTTAATTAATTAATTTGCATACAAATGGTAATGAATCCAAATGAAAAGAAACCCTTGCTACATTATCATTCAAAGTTAGTTTTTATTTGATTTGATTTAATTGAAAAAAAAAACATGAGCATGAAAAGTTAATGTTTGAACAACAATAAAGACAGTAAATTGCTAATAAAATTCCTCACACAAATGTTGAGTAGCCCAATTATTGATAATAACTACATTTTCAACTAAAAACTCCATGTGTGTCTGTCTGATAATAATGAATTATTATTTAATTCTTAGTTTATGTTATGAAAGAGTAGTTCAGTGTGTAATGTATGCTTTTTAAAGACAAATTACTCTGTACATAAAAAAGCATTGCAGGTTAATACACATTAAATAAATAAATAAATAAATAAATAGAATATATCACATTATATTTGCACCTTGGCTTCTGCCATGTAGCAGCCTGGTGCTTACTGTATGTGTGAAGAACACGTAATACTATGATCTGCTAATGAAGGAGCTACGATTTTGACTGTATTTTCATGCCAATATTTTCCTCTCAACGACAAGCAAACCCTGATGCGAATGCTAGTGCTGCGGCAGAACTTCATGTCCATTTGTAGCCTTCTTCTTTGTTAGCAGAACGTCAATGAATGTGGTGGAGAGCATCGCCCAAATCAAGAGTCCATGAAACATTAGAAGTACACAAGGCCTGAGAAGGAAGTGGCCATGTTTGATCCAAATGAATAGCACTGGCTGAGTTAGCATAGGCGCCAGCCGCTAATCATTGATTTTTATGCTTCTTATCAGTAGTTTAGCCAGAGAGGCCTCTTATGCTGGAGCCGCTGGTGGCACCAGCGCTGTTGCCTCTGTCTATGGGTTTTTCAGGGGCGTCCGGCCTGTCTGCCCTCCAGAGCTCTCATACACCACCTCAATTATGGATTCTGATGCTAACGCTTTTCTGTGAAATGCTATCCCATGGTACAAGAGTTCCAGGAACGATTCTGTTTGTGAAGGTGTTCTTGCACGTTTTAGAACAATTCTGCCACACACTAGAAGCAGCTCTTAATAGCCCTCCTTTTCATGAGCGAGATATTCCACAATTTGCCTGCTAATTTATTTTTATATGTAGGATAATCAGGTGAAGTACACGTAACTCTGCTCTTGCAGTTGAGAGGGGCCACTCAAGGATAAGTGTAACCTGGATGTAATCAAATTTTCATTTTCATCTTAATGCGTAGGGCACTTGAGGTCTGTCTAGGCTATTTTGAAATGCTCGTACGTGTGTGTGTCATGGGCCTTTTTGGCCCGGCTGACCTGTGAAAAAGCTTTAACTCTCTTTGAGACCCACAGGGCCACTGGAAAACCTGTTTACTACTGACTTTTGCATCTGGGAGGTCAGAGGTCATCCGTCCTGTTACTGCTGATGTTCAACAGTGTGCATAGACACCTCTGAGAGCCAATGACATGAGTTCACTTATTACATTTCAGTTTGCTTGACACATTACTTTTCTCCCCGTGTTTGTAAAGGTGCCTGAATGCCTAGAATCTGTGAATGCAATGGAAAACCCCTAGTGACATACTCCTAGTGACATACTGGTCACTTTTCCATCCCTTAGGTCCACATAGCCCAGCAGCTGTCAAGATCAAAATATTTTACAAGTTAAAGTAGCAGAGAACTGTGAGATGGCTGGCCTTTTTTTCAAAAGGGTTATTTTATACCAAGAACTACATTTAACCCTGGGTTATTGTCATTCTAAACCTAAATCTTTTCACTTTAGGTAAAGGGATGTTTCACAAGCTCCTTTTTCAATGGTATTAGCTTTGCAAGGGTTACATGATTTCACTTAAGATGTATATGATTTTAAAGGCTAATTCACACAAGTCCAAAAGAGTGATTTATTCATTAAATTCATTCAATTTTAAAAGTAGGGCCTCATGGTGGTGCAGTGGGTAGCACGATTGCCTCACAGCAAGAAGGTCACTGGTTCAAGCCTCGGCTGTGTCAGTTGGCATTTCTGTGTGGAGTTTGCATGTTCTCCCCGTATTGGCATGGGTTTTCTCCGGGTGCTCCGGTTTCCCCCACAAGCCCAAAGACATGCGCTATAGGTGAATTGAGTAAGCTTAATAGACCCTAGTGTATGTGTGTGAATGAGTGTGTATGGATGTTTCCCAATGGAAGGGCATCCGCTGCATAAAACACATGCTAGATAAGTTGGTGGTTCATTCCACTGTGGTGACCCCAGATTAATAAAGGGACTAAGCCGACAAGAAAATGAATGAATGAATTTTAAAAGTACTCTGTTGGTAATAGACACTTACTTAAAACTAAGTACTTTCAGTCTTGATTTTAATGGGAATGCATCGTCACATGGAGAAAACACAGTGTATGCCACAGACTTTGCTTTGCATTAGACACCCACTAGCCCACTGTCCACTTCATCTGTTTAGCATTGGCGTGGACAGAAAACACGTTACTAGAGTGTATGTTTAGGTGTAAATTCTTACCTCAATTTTAAATTAAACGTAATCAATTCAAATATATTCAATTGAATTCTGGCATACTCATGAGGAGGATGCATATAAACTCTCCAAAACATGAATCAAGATAAGCAAGACTTTGGGTTTAAAATGATCCAGCATCCATCATTTCATCATTTTCTAATCAATATGTGTATTTGTCCAGCACATGGTAGCTTGCCTTGGTATGGCAGGTTATTGAAAAGATAGAAATCTCTCATCCTTTTCACAATGTATCATCTTCTCCTTTCACAGAGGCCTAAAAAAGGTGTTATTAGACGACAGGAAAGAAACTTGTTGCGGTTATTCCTGAGTGAAAACTTGACACTTGCTCATGTTAAAACATTGCAGATGGAAATTAATGTCAATTAATCAGAGCAGTCGCCAGGTCTCCAGTGAGCTGGCCTTGAAGAAACGAATTTGCATCTTCTTTTTTTTCTCCCCCTTTTTCATTCCTGAACAAATTTGACCTGATCCAGGCAAGAAACTTCAGGGACTTGGGTTAATTTAAATCGACGAGGAACATCATGTTTATGGGCATTAGAAATGTCAATAACACCCTTTGGCAGATGCTAAGCCATCAAAGTGATTTATGCTAATGATGATATTTTTGTAAGGTGGCCATATTATCCAGCGAGAAGCAGTGGCGCACAAGGGTGAAGACTCTTTTGATTGTCAGCGGGATTATGTGGACGGTTTTTGAGGGTATTACGCTGGAAATGAGGTTTGTCTTGGCTGTGTGATTAGAGTAAGGCACTTAGCATTAGCCTTTTCCCTTGTTCATATTTGCCCCTGGGAGATAAAGCAAGAAGCAGACTTTTCTGTTGTAGACATTGGGGATTATTGGATTGGTTATACTAAGACAGTGAGGATGTGGTGCCTTCAAGCTGGCCGAAGACCATCGTACATTGTTTTTTTTTTCTTTGACAGAGGCGCCCAGACTACTGACAACTAAGTGCATACTCTCAATACATGATTTGCATTATTGCGTAAAGCTAAACAAACCACTAGCATTGATGTTGCTGTGTGTGATTTCATTAACAAAACTGCATAACTGGGATGAAAGAATGTACTTTTACGTCACATCATACTAATGTGCCCTTACACTAATCCAGTTATTTCCCACCGAATGGCAAACTCAGGTGGCAGAAGGTGCAGAGGTGGTGCTCCATATCAACCTCACACACACACATCCTGTGTGTTAACACCACATGCCTGCACAGTACAGTATAAAATCACCCTCTCTTCCTCTGGAATAATGCGATTAGTTAAAAGCAACTCTACAGTACTTCTGACCCCTGATGGAGTAGCCAACGACACAAGCTGTTCTATATCAAATGGCCTCAATTTGGAAAAAGAACGCAGAGAGGAGCGATAAACACACTCAAGTTTGTCTCAGATTGAGTATCACACCTCACCCCTGAAGTCCTATCACACTTTAAACAGCATGTAATCTCTCATGCTAATGTGCTGTATTGCATTGCTAAGCTGATGTAGTAAGTCCCCAGGTCTCCCATCACTCGCTGCTTTGAGGACTGCTGCTCTTTCAGTGTGCGCAGGATTCATCTGTATGTGTTTTAACTCCCTGCTGAAAAGACCAGCGTAGGTGGTCCCCAGCATATGGTGTGTTCGGGATTCTGTTGCGCTGGTGTCCCCACTAGGCTTTCTAACCTACTTAACCAGCAAGACTTCCCTGGACAGCCAGATTCAGTGGAATTTGCATGATGGTGTGTCAGATCCAATAGCTCAGTTTACTGGTCAGTCGGTTGGGGTCAGCACTCCAGAATAAACTTCAGCTATTCAGTGTTTGGTTCAGACACGTCATTTGCATTTATTATGAACACCTAAGTGGGACATATCGTGTTTGACCCAAAAAGAGAATTTGTACTATTAAGACACATTAACATATTAAGGCACACTATAGACCAGGGGTGTCAAACTCATTTCCTAGAGGGCCACTGTCCTGCACAGTTTATTTTCAACCTTGCTTCAACACATTTACCTGTAGGTTTCAAACAAGCCTAAAGGACTCAATTAGTTTGGTTAAGTGTGTTAAATTAGGGGTGGAACTACACTGTGCAGAGATGTGGGTTGACACCTGTGCTATAGACAATAGCTGTTATAGCTACCTATTGTTCTACTCATTTTGGAATATCAAATAAAAAATGCTAAATAATGGAAAGATGTGCATACATTTTGAAAATTCACATAACAATTGAATAAGCACAACTGAGTAGGATGTGCATAATGTGCAAAAACTATGATGAGAACGCTTTTATTGAATAAATTCCAGCATTCACATCAAGTAAGTCATTTGATTTTGTTTTTACAGATCATGTGATAACAAAAATGGCCATGATGGGACAATGTTGATTTACAAACCAGGGGACGGACCACATTGCACAA
Source organism: Danio albolineatus (assembly GCA_903798035.1). Taxonomy (NCBI): domain Eukaryota; kingdom Metazoa; phylum Chordata; class Actinopteri; order Cypriniformes; family Danionidae; genus Danio; species Danio albolineatus. Next base: position 350,903 of record CAIGQQ010037945.1, on the reverse strand, counting down.
CATCTAAAATGTTGTTTCGGTCATTTGGGCATTAATACCATGGGCATTATTACCTTGGAATTATAAGGTTCTATTTGTATTCTGAATGATTTTGAGATATTGAGCTTCAAAGTTTTTGCATTCCATAGCAAACAGTACGCGTGTAACATTTGTTTTTTTAAATTAAAAATCTTAAAATGTAAACAACCTATAAAAAAAACATCCCATAATGTAAATAAGTTGTCAATTAATAAGATTATGTCAATAACTCAATTTTGACAATATGTCAGATAGAATCGTATAATTCTTAGGTGACAAACTGTCTCCCAAAGAGAGGTTCAAGTAATTTATTATATAAGAGGTATACGGTTGCTTCACCTACCAATTCCAATTATATTTTAAGTTTTAATATTTTAAGGACAATAGCTGTTTACATCTACCTATTTTTATACTCATTTTAAAAAAAAAGCATAATGGAAATGGCAAGATGTGCATACATTTTAAAAATTCACATAAAAATTGAATGAGCACAACTGAGTAGGATGTGCATAATTTGCAAAAACTATGATGGGAATGCATTTATTGAATAACTTCCAGCATTCACATCAAGTGAGTAATTTGATTTTGATTTCACAGATCATGTGATAACAAAAATGGCTGTGATGGGACAACGTCGATGGACAAACCAGCGGATGCATTGCATTGCACAACATCTGAAACATTGGTTATTCTAAAATCCCTTTAGCCAATGTCTGTTATCAAAGTGGTTCGGCATTATTACCTCCAGAACTAAAAGAGAAAAGAGGCACAAAAGAGGCGCAATTTGTTAGAGAAGTAATTTGTTATATAAAAGGTATACAGTTGCTTCTTCCACCAAATCAAATTTCGTTTATAGTTTTAATATTTGGTGCCAGTTTGTCAGGAAGTGTCGATTTTGTTCTCTGTCACTCATTGGATGGTCAATAAATGTTTTATGCGACAGGTCCAGTTTGCATCTTTGAAAGGATACATAGCTACTGATATTAGACATTTGGACATTGCATGCATTAATACTTGGGGTAGTCTATTGAAATTACAGTTCAGTAGATTACACTTCCTGTTTTTCAGTTCAGGGTTCTATGGGATGTGGCCAATTCAATTCAAATTCTATTTCCTAAATTCAATTTTTTCATATGTGCATTTTTTGCCAACCCTCATATCCATTTGTCATCATTATATACATGTGCCCTTCAAACTCAATTCCCATACTCTCTCGGTGTGTCCAGGCTACAGAGTGTTTGAGTGTGTTTCTGAAGCGAGGCCATATCGGAGCATAATGGAATGATGAGGACAGGATTGAGGGCCCAGCCGACTGAATTCCTCCTGCTGTCTCACCCCGGCTTTCATGTTGAGGAGGTTTTGGCAGCTGTTTGGAGGAGTGTGGCCGAATTTTCCTGTTTTCTCAGCATTGGGTTAGCGAGGGCAGAACACAGGACGCGCTGCCAGCAGCTCTGTGAAGTCATGTCGCTCTTCTCCTCCACTTCACTCACTCATTTCTTTTCCCTCATGCTTTTTCGACAGCCTTAGGGCTCGTGTAACCCTGTCTAGTGTGGTATCAGACAGCAAGGGGGAGACTGAGTGCGTGTTGGAGTAGAAAAAGCGGGTGATAGCTGAGAAATGCGTCAGAGAAGGGGGCCTCAAAATGTGAAAATCTAAAGCGAGGGGACATAAAAGTAAGACGAGCTCCACCAAGGCTTTAAATGAGAGGCCTGCGGAGAAAAGTGGGAGGAAGTTAAATAACATGTTTCACCCCAGCATGTTCAAGCCGGTAAGGAACACCTTATGTCTCCTCAGCCAACTTTTATAACTTTAATGTCCCCTTGGCTTTAGTGTGGACGGAAGGTTTTATTTGCCTGGGCAATCGGCGGAGGGAAAGCATGTGGGCGCGGAAGGCTGGGATGAAGAAACCAAGCAGAAGGGAAGAAAAGGCGGTAGCTGCAGTTGGCCCTAATTATTTTTGCGGCTTACAGTGTACTTTGTGTCAGCCTTTGGAATGATTTACACACTTGGGAACATTATGAGGAAGCTTTGTGTTTTTCAGGGGCTACAGGAGAGGGGAAGAGTGAGAGAGAGAGAACGAGGCGACTCGCTGGTGCGCTGTGCCCTAATGAGTGTCGGCACAGCCTGCGCCCGGCACAAACTGCATTACCAGCTGTCGGCCATCTTGTTTTAATATGCCCTTAATGTTGCTGCACTCCACTTAGCGTGTCCCCCCGCTCTTCTCTTTTCTGTTTTCGTTTCATCCCTGTCTTTTTTTTTATTCTCTGTGAGGGAGTTAAAGTGCTTTGGTGGTTTTGCCTTTTTAGGGCTATTGGAAGGAGCCACCGCATTGCTTTTGTAACCACACACAGCTGGCACTGAGTCTGGGCCACAGCAATAGGGACTTTAATTGAAACACTATATGTGTTTATAGCCTCCTCCACCTCTCTGAGCCAGAGATCGTCCCACTGACGTCTTGTAATGTTTTTCCAATGCGTGCGTTTGTGTGTTTGAGACCCCGTGTGAACTGAATCAGCGAGTGTTCGTGGATGCCTTGTGTGTGTGCATTTCATGGCCCCATGCGTGTGTCTACCCATAGGAAGGAAAATTACATTATCCCAGTTGTTTCTCCTAGACGGCAATGAGATTAAATTGAGATTTTACTCCTGAGAAAAAGACCTCAGAAATCCCGGCTAAAGTTTCACAAGGGATTTCAAAAGCCTCAAAGTGTGTTTACATTTGCCAACAAACAAAATTTCATCACAACATCAAAAAAGTACTATAAACGGATCAAAAATCACAGCTCTTCACTAAATCACATTAGTAGTCTGATCAATTTTTTTTATTTTATTTATTTAATTTTGTACATATATCAGTTTGTGTTGTGTTTCTTACTCAAATACTTCTGTTAACCAATACCTCCTACACCTGAAAGGAGTTTCGTTGTATATGTCATGAAATATTATTTTTCAGGATCAATGATAAAATTAAACGACAAACTTTACTATATATTAATATTGTCATGAAGTAAAATGATTAATTTAGTGAGATTTTTCAGTACCAAAGTTTGATGAGGCAGTTGTGGGCAATAATAACTTTTGTTTCTATTTGTTTGTTCGTATGCTTGTTTTTTAAATTATTATTATTATCTTATCTTTGTCAAAAATTTGAATACCAGTAGACTAGACCAGTGGTTCTCAAAGTGGGGGTTGGGACCCCCTGGAGGGTCGTGAGACAGTGATAGGGGGGGGGATTTCCTTGGTGATTTCCGAAAGTCAAAGAAATTTTAATAAACAATTATAATTACCATATTTTATTTATAACCCACAGACGATAAAAATAGTAGTTAATAGTTACATTCAAATGAAGAGCCAGCAGTCTTTCAATATTTGTTTTTTCATAGGATTGGTGTGTTTACGTTAGATTAACAACACATCGATAATGTCAGATGCAGCAAATTGATTTTATAGCACCTGGTTAATCTTTTGGACACCTTTATGGCAGTCAAATACATTAAAAATAAATACAGGCCACAACTGAACATTCTCCAAAATTAAACCAAGAATAGATTTGTGATTATATGATTGTTAGACTTTTGCACTTTTTTGTGTTGTCAGTATGCTTGTGTTTATATAGGACTATTGTTTTGTGTGCAGTGTATGTATATTTATAACCAGCTCCAAGAAATGTGGGTAACTGGCATTGCTTTTTTGGGGTTGTGGGCTGAAAAGTTTGGGAACTCCTGGACTAGACTGATAACTGGTGGCACTGGCTGGTCATTGTGAAGGGTTTAGATTTTATTTATTTATTTTTATTTATTTATTTATTTATTTATTTTTTCATAAAACATATTATATTGAGTCATTTAATATTAAAGTGCTTTATGCTGTTTTATGTTTTTATTTTGGAATGCTGTAGAATTAAAATCAGTATTGTGATATTTTCGTTTTGGAATTATGACAACATCTACTGAACGTGTAAATAAATGTTTGTAAAGGAATTTAAGCAGAAACATCTAAGACCTCAATCAAGTGAAAGGATAAGCTAAGATCTAGTGGAAAAAGTTTTGTTTGTGATCTGCGTGGCCCCTGGTCTTCTTTGGTGAAGCATGAAATATAAACTCAGTCCAGAGATGGGCTGGATCTGAGGCAGAGAAACTGTTTACTAACTGATCATGGAGAGACGGCTTCAAAGCCTACACACAGAACACATTTCTAATTAGACGTGCCACCAGAGAAAGGACAGATATGCTACAATTAGCTGTGTGTCAGAGAAGCTCTACGTTTAAACAGATTCATCCTCCCTGTTTAGATTATTACATCTACACGAAACAACAAATTACAGGCGCTTTTCCTGTGTTGCCATCTCTGTGGGTCGTGTTTTTTTTTCTTTTTCTGCTTACAGAAATAATAGATGCACACGTGAGCTTGTGTTATGAACTTCATTCTTAAGATCAACAATGCTTTTTTTTTTAAAAAAACAACAACAACAACAACGTCAATCATATTCTCTTTTTTTCCCTCCCACTCCGCCAGCGCCAGTCCACAGTGTCATTATAAACAGAAATGCTGTATCGTTTGTGACATTTGACTACTGAAATGATTAAAAGGCATATCAAAATGAAAGCAGGGAATGGCATTTGTTAAATAACATGCAGCTGAGCTCATCTTTGCAGGACTGTCAGTGCTGTGTAAAAACCAGATGTGTAATGGTTAAAATGTTGCACACTTTTATTTGTCTCGTTGTGATCATGTTCTTGGTTCAGTAAAAGGATGCTTTTATGTTATACATATATATGTTACTGTATCCCAATAATTGGCTGATATTTTTAACTTAAATTCATCAGTTGCAAACAAAATATACTCTTGAGAGGGAAAAACATACTTTACAGTATATATGGAACTATGTAGAAAACAGATTAACTCGCTAACATTATTAAGCCAGGAGATGAACCTTCATGCAAACGTGTGGCCAGTTATATTTTATGGGATCTGTTGCACCTCTTGTAAAAGCCCACTGCTCATTAAAGCAAAATGTAATCAAAGTCCACCCCACACTGGCAGTGGAATTACACTGCTCGTATCAACCTTTCTTCTCTCTGCTCAGTGTCCAACCCTGAAGCCAGCATATCAAAGCGGACCCTAATGTAATTTGGATTTGTTTAATTCTTGAGCCCTAAGAAATGATCACTTTTAAACAGAAACATGCTCGGTCTAACTGTGGAGGAATTCATCAAGCCCAAAGCTTTAGGCTTTTTAGGTCCTACGTGTGTCCAAAACATGTTGTTTACTCACCTGTAAAACAAGGATGTTCACCTTTAAGATAGTTAAATATTCAAACTCAAATAAATCCTCACACACAAATTTATAAATGTGTATCCTGCTTTTGAGTACAATCAATCAGTCAGTACTAGTACTGATTGAGTAAAAATGTCTCAAGGGAAATGCCTAAGGGAACATTATTAGTAGTAGTTTTCTGTGAAAGTGTGTGTTATTATGCATAACACACTGATATTACATTTTTCAGGTTATCAGAAAATTATGTTATGTTCCATATTATAAATGTATACAACTTTGTTTAGCAATAAATGTATGTAGTATACTGTGTGTTACTGTACACTCACCGGCCCCTTTATTAGGTACACCTTACTAGTAACGGTTTGGACCCACTTTTTCCCTTAAAACTGCCTTAATCCTTCGTGGCATAGATTTAACGAGGTACTGGAAAATTCCTCCGAGGTTTTGGTCCATTTGACATGATATCATCACACAGTTGCTGCAGATTTGTTGGTTGCACATTCATGATGTAAGTTTCTCATTCAACCACACCCCAAAGGTGCCCTAGTGAATTGAGATCTGGTGACTGTGGAGGCTATTTGAGAACAGTGAACTCAATGTCATGTTCAAGAAACCAGTCAGAGATGATTCGCGCTTTGACTTTTTGTTCTGGAAGTAGCCATCAGACGATGGGTACACTGTGGGCATAAAAGGATGGTCAGCAACAATACTCAGGTAGGCTGTGGTGTTGACACAATGCTCAGTTAGTACTAATGGGCCCAAAGTGTGCCAAGAAAATATCCCCCACACCATTACACCACGAGCAGCCTGAACTTCTGGTAGAAGGCAGGATGAATCCATGCTTTCATGACGTTGACAACAAATTCTGACCCTACCATCCGAATGTCACAGCAGAAATCAAGACTCATCAGACCATGTTTTTTTCATCTTCTATTGTCCAATTTTTGTGAGTCTTTGTGTGAATTGAAGCCTCAGTTTCATGTTCTTAGACGACAGGAGTGGCACCCGGTGTAGTCTTCTGCTGCTGTAGCCCATCCGCCTCAAGGTTCGATGTGCTGTGCATTCTGAGATGCTCTTCTGCATACCTCAGTTGTAACGTGTGCTTATTTGAGTTACTGTTGCATTTGTATCAGTTTGAACCAGTCTGGCCATTCTCCTCTGACCTCTGGCATCAACAAGGCATTTGCGCCCACGGAACTGCCGCTCACTGGATATTTTCTCTTTTTCGGACCATTCTCTGTAAACCCTAGAGATGGTTGTGCATGAAAATCCCAATAGATCAGCAGTTTCTGAAATACTTAGACCAGCCCTAACAACCATGCCATGTTCAAAGTGACGTAAATCCCCTTTCATCCCTATTCTGATGCTTGGTTTGAACTGCAGCAGATCATCGTGACAATGTGTACATGCCTAAATGCATTGAGTTGCTGCCATGTCATTGGCTGATTAGAAATTTGCCTTAACGAGCAGTTGGACAGGTGTACCCCGTAAAGTTGTATATTTGAACGTAGCATAAATATAAACATTACAGCGCTGTACTTCCAAATTCTGTGGCAAGATGCATAAATAAAAAATGATTGTAATTTCATACTTCAGTACATACAATAATAGGGTTGTCACCACAGGTTATAAAGAAATAAATATATCTATAGATTTGTTTTTGGGGGGGGGGGGGGGTTGTTTTGTTTTTTGCCTGACTTGTGGATTTGCTTTTGAGTATATTATTGAGCTATAATTTTAGGCCAGGTTGATTTATTGTGATGGAATCATTTTAGATACTCAATACTGCCCTATCGCACCGTTTAAAGGAAACGATAAACATGCTATATACAGATGATAACAGCAACAGAATCTACAATGACTGAGCATCTCTCAAAGGGCTTTCCCCCCCCCCATCCATATGGAGGTCAAAAGGCTAAGCGCTACCACCGTATCATGCTGTAAGTAGAGTGCACTTCCATGCATGCGATATGCGGATTTGCCATCCATGTGCAGGTGTTTACAGAGAAGGTCTTTTCCCTCCAGTGGGAACAAACAGAATAACAGGTGCTGCTCTGGATTAGTGTCCCTCTCTCTCTCACTGTTTCTCTCTCTATCTCTCCTGAGTCCGTCTCACTTGTTCTTTCATTCCCTCTTTGTGTTTTGCTTGGTCACTAGTTCAAGCAGACAGCTGTCACGGAGAGAGAGAAAGGTCTGCTGAGACACAGGCTCCATTGGCTTTGGGAGTGTGTTTATGTGTGTTTGGAACTGTTTCCTTTGTCTAGACTCTGAACAGTACAATAGGGAAGTATTGAGTGCCTAAAATGATTTTGTGTTTTGTGCTTATCAGTGATAAAGTTCTGTCTGGGGAAATAAGTTCACTCCTTCTAACATCTCCAAAACTGTTTCATTAAGATTGCGTTCAATAATGTTTTTATCAGCAATAAAGTTAGGCAACAATAACATCATAATTTGTGTTCATTGATTTTCAAATCATGGCAAAAATAGGCAACTGTAGGCTGGTATAACTAGTATCTGAATTTTTCATCTTGAGTGCTGATAATTCTGTGATTCAGTTTTCCTTTGCGTGGGCTGTCTCGTCTTTTAATACAGTCTCTCATTTTGTGAGTTTTGCTTTTACTTTTTTGTGATCACACACTGAAGGCACACACACTTTTCATTAAAAAAAGTTCAATAAAAAATCAAGGTTTGTTTTGAGGTCATCCAAAATACAGTTGATTTTTTTTTCTAAACTGAACATTAATTCTTGGTTGAAACCGTGATTCTTGGTGATTATTTTAATGCACTTAAAGAGTTAAGAAAAAACACAGACTAAACTAAATTAATACCTGTGGTTCCTGACAATAATTGATGTCTGTTTCTTTCTTTATTTTTTAGAAGACTACTATGTAGTGGTTTCTAAAGCTACATGTATTCATTTTGTTCAGTCTGTTTATGCTTTTTAACTGTCAAAATGCTATGCACTTTATGACTCACCAAAGACCACAGTGTCTGCTAAAAATGGTACCTGTTGTACACCTACTGCATGAGGGACTGAGGGTGACTAAAATAACAGCAAATTTTGACTGTCCCTTTAAGAACCAATGTGGATATGTCGAAAGACGTTTTTTGAATCTGGCCTTTCATCATTCACACAGTCCTTCTACATACAGTACATATCAATATGACTCATTCACTATATGTGCGCTGCAGTCATTAAATGCACTGATTATTTCCTTAAAAGGAAAACTGCCATGTTTCAGCTTTATCCCAGAGAGAAAACACACTGCAGAGTCTGATTCGTTGTCAATGAAATGTAACCCTGTAGAGTTTCTGTAGTGGTCTGCCTTAATGCACATCTCTATTGTGCACTGTCCACTTTTCTACACTCAAAACACAAGCCCGTTTGATTCAGAGAACATTCACTTAGCAAATCAAACAATTACGCTGTGTGCAGTTGTGTGGATGTGTGTGCCAGTGATGTCCACATCCCACTCTCGTTTTCATTTACTACCAGGTTGTAATGAGTTTTCGCGGTGTTTTTGAGTGTTCCCCTCTTCTGCTGTGGGAGAAGAGAGACATTTATTTCTCCTAATCTGAGTCAAAGCCAAGGGACTCATACTTAACACGACTTTTCCTCCTGTTCGCTACCAGCGGAATTACAGATGATGGGCTTACATTTATTAAACATAAGTGCACTGCCACCCACAGCAACTCACACATTTATAATCACATTTACTTGGTGTTTAATTGTGTTTGCTTTTTCTTTACCTGTGCAATAGTGTTTTGGTCAGAATGCTTTAAATGAATAATTAGTTTTAATGAATGCAATTAAAAAAAATATATAATAAAATAAAATTATATATATATATAATTATATATATCTGTCCGTCTTTTCATTTATCTTTCTCTCTTCATATTTAGCTCTCAAAATTAATGTATTTGGCTGATTATTTATTTATATATATCAGTTCACCGAACTCACCAATGTTTACTGAGTATAACCACAGATACAGAGGCACTGGAGCATTTTAAAGTCACGATTCATCAGGGGATCGCTCATATGTCAGATTATAGACGAACCAGTTGTTCGACGTGACTTTGAAATGCTTCAGTGCCCCTCAATCTCTGTATACATTTATATGACTGCCACAAAAACAAAAAACACAAAAAAAATCAGAAAAATTGAAATGTCGTTATGGATATAACAATGCCACCACACATGCACTTGCCAGTCTATTGTTTTTGTCATCTTCAGTAATGTGTTGTTGCTGTTTTTTCCTTTTCCACTTCCTTCTAAAGTTGTGAAGCCACTGCCAGGTTTAGTGTTGACACCTTGTGGACAAACAAAGTATTGCATAAACAATTGTTTATCAAAGTGCATATGTGTGTGCTTGCACAAAAAAATATATATGTATATTACACACACATTGTTCTAATGCTGAAATTATACATTATACATGCACATTGGCATACATATTTAAACCTAATAATACTTTTTTTTTTTAAATCTAGAACCACTAGGAGTCAATAGAAGATTCCCGTAACGATAGAAAATGTCATGTGTTTGTGTTACTGAGAAAGTTAGTGAGCTAGAAAGAGAGTTAGAAAGTTGTTCTGCTTTTAGCTCAGCTGGAGAGCTCCGATTCTTGGACGATACAGCGGTCTGGCAGTGGACTTTCTTCCATTTTGTGTCACCATACCCCCTCAGTGTGGTGGACTTGGCTGTGTGTGTATTTGTGTGTGAGTGTGTGTGTGTGTGTGTGACAGCTGAATGGATAATGCCTCGGAGTTAAGGAAAAGCCTAGAGTGAAGCCAGACTCGCTGCCCTGCCATCAATCCGCCTGTCGTCTTCCTTCCCTCTCTTTATTCCTCCCTCACACTTCCTCTATTTCTCTTTCTGTTTAATGCAGGCCTAACCTTTGAGGGCTGTTTGGGTGAACTTATTTGTCACCTTCCAGGCTTCCAGTGGTAAAAGAGGGTCCAGTACCCTGTGGTTTTATTGGGAACCTGTAATGGAGAAAAAAAAGAGAGAAACAGAAGAATATAGAGAGTACAGGAACCGGAGAAGATTGAGTGAGCGAATACACATATCCATCACAGAGAACAGTCAGTGCAATGGAACTGCTGTTGCCCCATGGGGAAAAAAATGAACCCTCAGCAGCACTCATCCGTTCTGAGTGCAAGCTGCCGTTAGCCCTTTGATCGATACATGACCCTCCTGCTAGCTTAAGGTGACTGGATTTATGAAATGTATCAGCAAATCACTTGCAGTGTTATTATCTGAGAATTTCAAAATTGCACAGAGAAAAATAATCTACTTTTTGTATTCTGACCATGGTTGATGGTACTCTAAACTACATAAAACTAATTTAGAATGACAGAGTGACTGTAATAGGCACAATAAAAAATATATATATCTTAAAAGTATAATAAATATGCATGAGTAAAAACTCAAAAAAAATGAATGCAGAAGAAGCTGCTGAGATGCATCATTCTGCAAGAAGTAGCAAAAATACTTTAAATGTAAAATAATTTTAAAGAAAAACGTTATTTTATGTCATATATATTATTCATTCATTCATTTTCTTTTCGGCTTAGTCCTTTTATTAATCTGGGGTCGCCACAGCGTAATGAACCGCCAACTTATCCAGCATTTGTTTTACACATCGGATGCCGTTCCAGCTGCAACCCATCTCTGGGAAACATCCATACATTCTCATTCACACTCATACACTACGGACAATTTATCCTACCCAATTCACCTGTACCGCATGTCTTTGGACTTGTGGGAGAAACCGAAGCACCCGGAGAAAACCCACGCGACCACAGGGAGAACATGCAAACTCCACACAGAAATGCCAACTTACCCAGCCGAGGCTCGAACCAGTGACCTTCTTGCTATGAGGCGAACGTGCTACTCACTACGCCACCATGGCCCCCCTCATATATATTATATTAGGTTGTAAATAAGTATTCTAACTTTGAAAGTATACATGTTTGTACAGTACCTAACGGGTCCATTTTCTTATCCTAAATGTTAGAATGTGTACATTAGGACCTAAAAGACCCCAGAAATGTACCTTTAAAAATATACAGTGAGGTGCAGTTTGTACCTTTATTTATGAAACATTAATTTATTCTCATATTCTATAATCATTTATTTATGTTCATTCATTTTCTTTTTGGCTTAGTGCCTTTATTAAACAGGGGTCACCACAGTGGAATGAACCGCTAACTTATCGAGCATATTTTCTATGCAGCAGATGCCTTCCAGCTGCAACACAACACCGGGAAACACCAAACACACTCACACACATACACAAGGGCCAATTTAGCATACCTAATTCACCTATACCACAATCTTTGGACTTTGGAGCACCCGGAGGAAACCCACCCATGCACAGGGGGAACATGCAAACTCCACACAGAAATGCCAACTGACCTAGCCGGGGCTCAAATCATCGACCTTATTGCTGTGAGGCGATTGTGCTACCCACTGTGCCACCGTGACGCCCCAGTTGTATATGTTCATTCATTCATTTTCTTGTCGGCTTAGTCCCTTTATTAATCCGGTGTCGCCACAGTGGAATGAACCGCCAACTTATCCAGCATTTGTTTTAAGCAGCGGATGCCCTTCCAGCCGCAACCCATCACTGGGAAACATCCACACATTCTCATTCACACACATACACTACGGACAGTTTAGCTTACCCAATTCACCTATACCACATGTCTTGCAAACTCCACACAGAAATGCCAACTGACCCAGCCGAGGCTCGAACTAGCAACCTTCTTTGCTGTGAGGCGACAGCACTACGTACTGCACCACCTTCTCACCCCAGTTGTATATGTATATATTAGAATAATTCTAGTGTAATATCCAGCCTATTGTTTATTATTTCACCTTTCAAGCTGCAAAACTGGAACTTTATTGAGGACAGCTGTTCAAAAAAAGTTGAAAAAAAAGTCCACATAAAACAGAAAAAAGGGATGTCTGGTTACCCTGGACAAAATGAGGAGCTTGGTCATTCCAAAGCGATCACTGAGACCTCTCATTTTTTACTCCCCCTTGCAAAAAAATTGCAGTGCTTAATTCTATGACACTAAGGGACTGTGCTGTGATGGCTAAGTCTCTTTCTCAAGCTCTACATGCTAACCTCTTTGTCTGCCGCCTGCTAAAAGCCCCACTAAGTTCAACCAAACATTTTCTCTGGGATTTTTGTCCAGACAAAGACCCAATACCGGTCAGGCTTTTTGAAAAGCATGGCCGCTGCATAAAAGTGGGCGATTGTCCGGCCGCTGTATAGAGGCCCTGGTGTTCATGGCTGCCGTTGTGCACTAAGCCTGTTGTGTGAAACCGAGCAAGCTTCTAGATTAGCCTGCCCTGCGTCGATGCGGCCTTTTGTGCCCGCCGCCTTTCGAATCCTGCAGTCGTGACCAACAAAGCGTGAAATGAGTAAATAACGCCCCTCGAAGAAAGCCCAACATTTTACACCATTGTCCACGGTCCCCTAAGCCGCTTAAAGACTTCAAATGCTTCGCCACTTCTCTGTTCTTCCCCGCTTTTGAACAGTAAAATGATAATGACAGTCATTGAAATGTGTTTGTTTCTGTCTGTTTTTGGGCTCTCATATCTAAATGCCAAATGATATGTTCTCTGAGCATGACCGCTGCGTGCATGCGAGAATCTGTGTGATTTGCTGGAGTGATTTGGCACGTTCAGAAGTGAAATTAGTGTGGAAGTATAACAGAGAAGTGGAAACATGGGGAATCGCCGATCTCTGTGGCCCAGTGCTGAGCATGAGCTCTTGTGTGTGAACCAGAGAGAGGCCAAATAATCGGAGGCAGGAACTCCATGCCATCTGTAGCTCTTTCTCCATCAGTCGCTCTCTCTCTCTTTGTCAAACATTAGCAGAGAGACCAAAAGGATTGCCGGGTTTGCTGTGCTTGCTGGAGTAATGTAGCTCCAGCTGAAAGGAGACCTATCATGAAAATGTTACACAGATGCTCGAATGGGTTTCTATGGTGGTCCATATGGCAGAATAACACAATTAATTTCCAACAGATGCATTTTAAGAGGTTGGGAAATTGTGTCATATGTAGTCTCTGTTATAAATATACAACGAAATATAATCTCACATGACTCATGCCAAATGCACCTCTCAACACAAGGGTCATGCCCTGCATTGACCTGCATGAAAGGTGCTGTGCAGAGATGACATACAGAATATCTAATGGGTATAATGCAGTGTTTGCTTATTTGTGGATATATCTTTGAGGTTGTGTCTTGGACTGCTGTCAACAATGTTGTTGCTGAGGACAAGCTACAATATGGTGCCAATATGGCGCAATATAGGATGTTTGAAGCCTCTCATACAGTAATTCGCCTTAACAAAAATAAAGCAAATGCTGTGGATATCGTTTTGTGTGTCAAGGACTCGTTTGTCCCTCAATTCCCACACTGATACTGCATGTTTCATGATGTGCTTTCCGAAAAATCTGGTAGCCATTGGCTATGCTTTTAAAGGTCAAGTGGTACCAGGGTCAATTGTATGACATATGAGGGCCCATTTCAATGCTCAATCTGCAGATTAATTTTATGTTATTTTATTTTTATTATTCATTCATTTACTTTTCAGCTCAGTCCCTTTTTTAATCTGGGGTCGTCACAGCGGAATGAACCATCAACTTATCCAGCATATGTTTTATTTTATTTATTTATTTTTATTTTATTTTTTTTTATTTATTCATTCATTATCTTGTCAGCTTAGTCCCTTTATTAATCTGGGGTCGCCACAGCGGAATGAACCACCAATTTATCCAGCATATGTTTTATTTATTTTATTTACTTTATAGCCCTTTATTTTATCGCCTTTTTAATTATTTTTTTATATTGTTTTATTTTGTTTTATTATTTTATTTTATTTTATCAGAGTGGCAAGTTACATGACTGCTTCTTTCAAAGGAACACACTTGTAGGCACACAGTGCAATTTGCGCTCATTACCACTAATTACAATGTCAAGACGTAATGAGAGGCTGAATACTTTCACAATCAGTGCAGTTTAAAAAGATCCATCTCTTTGTGCACCATAAACACAATTAGCACTAAACTAACTTGGCTCCCTGACTTTTAGCCCAAGTTTTTGTACCCTAACTTTATCGTTAGTTTCCTTTCCGTGGGGCATTTGGAAGGGGGTGGAGTGGGGAATCCAGCTTTTGAGCGGAAATGTAATGGTTTTTCTGCTTCCCTCTCCCGCAATCGATTTTGCCATGCCGGGCAGGAAATGATGTTGGCACACCACAAATAGCCTGCAGATGACGGGAGATTTGATGCTAATAATTTGTTGGCGGAGAGAGTCATGCGGGCCGCTTGCTGATGGAGATTGAGATGCGTTTGTCAGCAGACAGTCGGAGGTGAGCAAGAGAAGGGCGGACTGTGAGTTTTCCAAGGCGGGCAAAATGATTAGCGAATGTAATGTGGCAGATAATAGACAAGAGAATGAATATTTTATTTGGCCAGAGCTTCTGACGAGAGCAATTTGCATGTCAGGAGGTGACAGGCACAACGCAGATGAATGACAGCTCTATCGTCTGCGGGTGCGTTAAGACATTACCCTCAGATATCGTCTGTTATGAGACACTCACACCCTTACGTAGCACCACTTTACACTCTCTTTCATCACAGTTGTCGCTTAGAAGGTGTGTGTGTATACAGGTGAGTGTGTGTGCCCATGTTATCTGATGAGTTTGTGCTTAGCTTTGCACCCCCTTCAGTGAGTTCTTTCCAACTGACAAATGCTTAGTAATGCAATAGTAATGCTTAGTAATGCAGAAAAACATCACTATTAGAATAATTTCTGAAGAATCTTGTGACAGACTACAGTGATGTGGCATTACAGGAGTAATTTACATTCTGTATATTACAAATTACATCTGTATATTCAGAAATAAAACATCACTGTGCTTACTGTATTTATAACAATGTTAGCAATCATCCATTTTAGCAATTTTAACAAATATATGTATATATTTTTAAATAACATGCGTTTTGTTACCATATAAAGGGCTCACTGTATGTTAAAATGATGAAATCTGTAGTTATGTGAGCCAACTTTTGCATGAATGAAAGATGTTGCCCTGTTACATTTGCCTAAAACCAGCTGTGTGGTTTAGGTTAGGGTTAGATTTAAGATCCAAGAAGTATGCGAGGCCTGGATTAGTAAAAAAAAGAAGTGCGACCTCATGCCAGAAAAGCCCTAGCCACGGTCAGCGGGCCATGCTGCGGATTTAGTGTTGGAAAGGCACTAATCCAGGTAGGTTCCAGCAGGATAATCGGGACATGAGAACATTGCCCTTAAGAGTGTTGCATTAGGCTAAGCAAAGCTTGAGTGAGAAACAGAAAAGGCGAGTAACACATACACCCTCCCTGACCTTTCCTTTATGGCAGCCAATCTGGTTTGTAAACATTAATTTATTCATGAGCGTGCATCTGGCTGTTTAAACAAGAAGCACAGCCCAGCAGCAATAAAAAGGAAAGGTTGACTGAGTCAGACACAATGCACACTGACGAAGAGAGCGATATTGAAGCGACTGTATCTAATAAATACACTTGTGCGTTTACGCCAACCCGACAGGTAGTGGCTTAAGGTTATAAATTCCCCTCCATCAATCTTTATAAGCATTTTATATCACAAACCGTTAAACCCCAGCGATATCCAATAGGATGTAATTGAAAAGCGATTCGTGAAATGTTGACTGACGTTGAGGAGAACTGGAAATATGGTGCAGAATTCATTTTACAGGTGGACTCTGGGAGAAATAGAGTTGAAAAAGTACAACAACAACAACAACAAACTGTCACCAACAACCAGATGCTTAAATCATTTAACCACTCTCTAAAAGATACTCATAACTGGCATTGATTTGAGTCTTTTTATGAGTAGCTGCCATTGTATACACATATTGATTAGTGGATCTAAAAACAAGCCACAAGAACGGCATGTTTGTTTTGGGCTATTCCTGTTGTCTATTTGTTAGCCTGCTCAGTATTGACAGTGTAAGCAGGGCATTAATTGCAAAGATGTCACTTTAAGACCCAAGGAGACAGAATGATGTAATGCCAGTATATATTTGCTTTCACTAGAGACTGTCATCACTCTCTGGGCCCAGCGCCCATTTCAAATGAATCTGCAGGTCACATTAGGTTGCTGATCAAGCCAAACTGCATATCGGCATGTCTCGTAGCCCAAGTTTTAGCCTAAGTGTGCGGCTGCACCTCCCAGCTTTGCCTGAAATGGAATTTTGAATATTGTTGTTTAGTGCTCGGAGGATGAAGCTGGCTGCATTTTTGCAGTGCTTGTCCAGTATGTATGATATGTTGGGTTCAGCAGGAGGTTGTGTTCACTTCCCTGTGGGGCGATCGCTAGCTGCTGCCATCAGCACAACTCCTGCTTATTAAGCCAGTGTCAAGACATGTGAGTTCATATTCTTGGCTCAGACCCCACCCTTTCCTTCTCCATCTGCTTGGACCTTCTTATCTGCGGCCTCATTTGTCTCGCAAAAACCTGCTATTACCTGCAGCAGGGATGGAGCTCGCAGTGTGTGTGTGTAGGTGTAGCGGTGGTTTCATTGCACTCTGCTTCCACCGCATGGACTCTTTAGCATTGCCCTCACAGTGTACCTTGATACGCCCTCCCTTCCACCTGCCTGCGAGTATGATTGGCCGGGCCCGGGGGGAGACTGGGAAATCACCTGCTCCATTTAGCCAGGTTGCAATGCTGATGGCGGGCCAGGCGTCCTGCTAGCAGGCCTTTGTGCTGTGCCCGATGCACTAAAACAGTGGGACTCCTGATTAGCGTGAATGGAGTTCTCCAGCGTGGGCCCTGCTCTTTATGATCATGGTGATTGTTGTTATTTAGCCCTTCTGTGGGTTAGATCGGCGTACCGCCGTGCTGGAAATCTTTCTGACAGCGCAACAATTATCTGTGATCTGCATGACTCGCACCACAGCAGAAAAGTACTTTAGAAAAAAAAAGGAATAAATAAAATTTGACCTCCTCCTATCGTACCCCCCTTTTCCAAAACCCAGTCTTGCTCTTTTTTTCCAGTCTCATTTCACTCTTTTTTGCCTATTTCTACCCTTGCCCTTTTCTTTGCTGCTTTTTCACTTGGTGTAGCCCCTGGCCTGAGCCCGGCAGGGAGCCATGGGCCTGGTGAATGAAGTAGCTTAGCAGAGCTGGCCTCCCTCTTTCACAAGGGTCACCCCAGGGAGTCTCTTCTCAGAAGGGACAGCAGCAGCTGTGTCTGCCCCCTGCCTACACCTCCCACCCCATAATCCAGCTTGTGTAGAGCTGCATGGGGTGCAGATATGGAGGGATGGTTGGGGAGGGAAAAAAAGAAGAGGTAAAAAATCTTCCATAGTGTGGGTGTATGAGAGAGCACATCTCCTGGAGAGGGTGACATATTGATATTCTGTTTCTATGAGAAAGAGCACTAGTGACAAAAGATACTCCCTCTTTCTGCTCACGTCTCCATGGAGGCCTGAACTGATGCTCTGTCCTCGAAGTCTCACTTCTAACAGAATCAGACAGTGAAACTCTCTGCTGACTGGTGTCTGTTTAACAGCCAGTGTTCGTCATAAAATAACTAATAAGAAGGGCTGTCAGGTTAATGTGTTTGTCTAGTTAATTAAAAATATGATAATCTATGAAGTAATTATACAGTGACCTCTGACACATTAGAAATCCTGACACCATCTTCCTGTTTGTGTGGAGCCATTTGCACAGGGCGTAGTGTTGCACTCATGAAGCAGATCCACAACCAAGGATATCACTACTTGATACATACTATGATGCAAAAGAACTGCCAAAGATATCCACTGTATAATATTTATAACTATTGACTATACTATGAGGCTTTCGAATGCATGATACTGATTGGTTAAGGAATATTCTAAGCTATGTGATTATTATCAGGGAACTCCACAGCTAAAGTCGTTCCAGGCAGGTCTTGACCATGGTCAAAAATCAAATCAAAAGAGAAAAAAAAAGTCCTTCAGCAGGAGCAGTTTAATGGGATAGTTTTTACTAAAATTGAAAATTCTGTCATTATTTACTCACCCTCCACTTGTTTAAAACCTGTTTGTGTTTCTTTCTAATGTTGAACACAAAAGAAGATGGATTCTTGGAAACATGTAACCATTGACTACTGTACCATAATATTTGTTTTTCATACCAATTGAGGGTGATTAAATAATGACAAACGTTTCATTTTAAGGTGAACTATCCCTGTAAGGAAAGACAAAAACATATAATGTCTTTAAGTATAAAATATGGACTTTAACTGTTGAATTGAACTATGAAAAACATATAATGTCTTTAAAGGGCCATGAAACACCAAAACACATTTTTTGAGCTGTTGACAGTCATATATGTGTCCCACGCTGCTATAAACACTATTAGGACACATATAATTGACTAAAAAGTGAAAATTGGTTGTTTTTGCATTATTTCGAGCAAATTCGTTTTTCCGGTTTGAAACGAATTTTTGAAGCTGCGTCACGCCGATGAGATCCTTGCGTATATTCCAGCGTGGGGAGTGGATGCCTGTCCCGGCCAGAACGTTCTGACGTCTCTGAGTGTACGGCATTAATTCATGAGATAGACTTGGTTCAAACCAACCAGAGCGCTCTATTGTGTAAGCGGCACAGCTTCATTAATATTCATGGTCGCTTCGAAGATTGTACCTTACAGCAGTTGCGGAAGACGCATCAAGCGCGAGTGATTTACATGCTAAGTCAATGCAAAGGCGCGAATAGGCATCCTGCAATGCGATATGCGTGAATGGCACCGCGCATTTGACGCGCTTAACGCCGCAATTCGCGCAAATCACTTCAGTTTGAAAATGAAATGAAAATGAGCTTCAGCGGACGTTCGCGCCGCGTTAACCAATCAGGAGCTTGCTCTTGTGGGGGTGTGATTATGACGTAGCGCCTGTTGTTATTGTCCTGAGGGAAAACTCGGCTCAGTCAGAAGCACCGCTAAACGCTTCCATCATCCAGGTTTAGTTTCTGAAGGAGTTTATGAGCTCACAGAGCTGGTGCACCTCTGAAATAATCTAGTGGACTCAGATACGGCTCCAAACGAATCGAAGCTGATTATCAGCCTTCATAAAGCACATAAAACAGTTATTCTCTCTATAAAACCCCTGTTAGCCATTTAGCAATAAAGCTACAGTCACCAAGCCATAGACAGAAGCCCTGCCCATCACGCGAATCCGAAAATAAAGAGAAAGTGCTGTTAAATCAACAAATTAATAATTTGGCAAATAATTCGATTACTGATGTCCATGTAAACACAGTCTGTGTGAAAATGACCGCTTGCACAAATGGAAACTCCCATTTTTATGCAAAACCTTCCCTCTTTCCCCTTCCCCGACACTCCTACCTTAACAGAGCTGGAGACGCCCACTTTACTGAGCTTTTCCAAACTAGAGGTGTGAAAACACCACGCTGAGACTGGGGGGTTTCGTGGCCCTTTAAGTATAAAATATGGACTTGAACTATGAAATTGAACTATGGAATTGAATATTTGACTTGTTCTTTAGATTATTAGAAAATAATGCACATCAACAGCTCGTTATATTATGAAATTATATTCACTTTTAAGGCTGCTGTTTTATGTGTTCAATGAATAGATTATCTGCCTGGAAGAAATGTAACATCTTAATTTGGAATTATTTTGATGGATTTGATCATTCAATCCATATATCAATTAATTAAATATTGCAACTGAGCGATAGTCCTCACGGTAATCTAAATTCACAATGTCTAGCCTGCCCACCATCACAGGAAATGAGCAGCGGCACCATGGGAAGTCCTTTGAATACTGTGGATGAAAATTTCTGGCAATGAGCTCCATCTGCCATCTCAAGGAGATTTTTAGATGTTTATTGCATCATACGACATAACACAAATCCCCTGCTTCCAAGCAGCGTCCCTTAGATTAGAAGGGGCTGCTCAGCGACAGTCCATCTGAGCATGCACTGTCCTCTGCTCTTTCTCTAAGTGAGGTAATTTTTGCGAAATCATTACACCAGTGGGTCAGTCTGATATATGATACCATTACAAGCCCCTGTAAATACACCCTCATTTTTTTCTTCGTTCTGTGAGCAGGAGGCAAATGTAGCACTTGATCAATGCTCACTGAGAGAAAAGAGACTCTCTGAGGGAGACGCCTATTGACTCGTAGCACGTAAGCTTTCCCTGCATATACATTCGCTTCATCAGAAATATTCATTTGTTCTGGACAGGCAAAAAAGGCAGGGGAAATGAGGCTCCACAGCTTCGCTCCCCTGTGATACCGAATCTACAGGAAAATGGGAGATCTGCGCTTAGTTTTTATTTTATTTTGCTTCTCTTGGTTAAGTCTCTGGAGACAGGGTTTGGACATTGCTTCAAAATGTAGAACTGTCTGTGAGCGGTCATTATTTGAGAATTGTGGGGGATATTAAAAGGACAACTCAGCTGTAGTTCTGCATTGGCATCATTTTCCAAGCACAGAGGGGCTGAGAAGTCTTTATTCGTGTAAACTAATATCAGTTGGAGAATAATTTTCAGCTAATACTCAATACATTGACACGCAAGCCATTTCAAGCGTAATTTTTCGAGCGTAAATCGCCAAGCCTCTGCTATAGCGCTTTTGATAATTGCATGTAATTGGACTTCTTAATAAGTTCTTTTTTAAAGTTTTGTGAATCAGTGCTTTAAAAGGCTAGCTAGCGCTGTGATGTTAATCTTTGCGTGTACCCATTAGTGCTGTGTGGCCCAAAGATATGCCTGAAAAAGAAATGAATTAAGCTCTCTAAATTTAAGCTAGCTTTCCATCAGTTTTAATGCCCTCACTCGCTAATGAAGAAATGTGCAATAATTGGCGCAGGTAGTTTCTGCAAGCACCTTCTGTTGAGAATTAGCACGTCAGAGTTGGAAACAGGTAGGAGTGAATCAACAGCTACTTTAAATGGGCGTACACTTCTCTCGCACCTCTCTCTCACTTCTTTCTCCTCCTTTAGCAAGTCTGTTCACACCTGTGCGAGGGCACGGGCCTAAATTACCTCCTGTCTTAGTTATAATTAACTACGGTGTCTTGTTTGATGTTTGAATAGAGTTGTCTGAAATTGGCGCTAATTTGCATCTAATTACGCAGAGATACTGAGACATGTTTGCCATTTCCATCAGCATCACTTTACGAGACACAATTGTGCATTTCTAATGAGTCCTGTCGCTGTGTCGCATTTCTAAACATGGTTAAGGCTATTGACTGCACGCTTTGAGTGAATGGGTCAGGACTTGTACTTTATTAATGCTTTCCAAACAAAGGCCCGCTGTACAAATCTAATAGTAAATTCACACTGCTCATTTCTGTGTGCAGCACTTTTAAAAAACAGTACTTTTAAAGCCAACCCCTACTGTTCTGCTGAGTAAAGCACCATGATCAGTTCAAAGTCTTAACAAGAAAAGAATAAGATCGTTTTTTATTATTATTAAGGCATATTAAGAATCCGAAGTCCATTAAATCTTTGACAATGTCCTCTGAGTGGTTAGAAAATCAATAGCCCATTACGCCTTGTTACATGTCATCTGATTCATCTACAGGTTTGGCAGTAACAATATCTGTATTTACCGGTGAAACACTACACTAATAGACCGTCATACCACATCACAGGAGGCTAAAATGAAAGCTGTACAGGTGTGAGTGTATTATACAGGCTTTTTTGTGGCCAGATTATCTAAACAAAATTGTTTTTTCACCACCCATTTACTTCTAGATTGATATGAAGCAGATTTTGCATTGTTTTCTAAAAAGCAAGGATTGTGTTTTTTGCCCAGGCCTCTGTGAAGACCACGCACTGATGCCACACCAGCCATGGCACAAGCAGCTGCTGCTTGGCTGTTGTGTTGCTGAGCCATCTGTGACTCTCCCACTAGCGGCATATTAATCTACAGCACTAAACTAGCTTGTCCTTGGAGGGAATTAAAACAAAAAAAAAAATCTGCCCTCTAGATAAATCGTATGTCACAGCGTGTGTGTGTGTGTGTGTGTGTGTCATATATTGAACCTTTCTCAGGAACTAAAAGCCATTTTCCTATTATTGGTTTAGGAAAAATGAATTAGTATCGGAGAATTGAAGAATTGGGCCGGTAATCTTTTTGCCACAGCACTCCTCAAGCCCAAAGTCACTTGACCCCTCGTGACCTCCAAGGTCACGCCCTGTCTTACATTTGGCTTTCGGGCCTGTCAGCATAGAGTCAGGTCTGGAAACAATGTGACATGTGCTCTGATTGATGCTGACCCCTTATTGAACTCGCACCCCACAAAGACCACTGTCCACATGGGATGGCTGGGGGTTTTGACCACCAATACCTATCAAAGTTACACACAGCATACATAAAATTGTATAAGTTTTTCTTATTTTTTTTGTCATTGTCGAGAATACCATAGCATCCATGTCAAGGGCTCAACCAGGAGGTAAAAATAAGCATCAAGTATAATACCATTCTGTTAAGAAAAAAAACAGAAGAGACAGCGAGAAGACACAGAGAGATGAGTTGCAACTGTAGGAGAAAGTTCAAACAACATGTGTGCATGTGGCTTGTTTGCACTGGGGCTTAAGAGCGCCGGTGGGGTGCTGTATTCACCGGGGGCTGCCAGGACTGGCACGGTGTGAGCAAACAGCCTTCTCTTTTCCGCGACTTGCTCTGTGGGGGCATCAGTGGGAATATGAGAATGAGGCAGAGAGAGTGAATAAGAAAGAGAATGTAATAGAGGAAGGTCCCGCTGTACATGCGTGACCCGTATTAGCATACCCACCTGTCGTCGTCCCTCGACGAAACCCCATCAGCTGTCAGTCATTCCCCACTTCTCCTCATCGGCCATGTCAATCTCTCCCCCTCCGCCAATACGAAGCACTGTCACCACGGACTGGACTGTTTACCTCATTACACAACCTTCTCGGAGATGGTAAACAGCTGGCATAGGCAGGCGGACGGGCAAATAAGCAAGCAAATAGGAATAAAAATTGAATGTTAAGTGCAGTACCTGGGGACACAAGAGAGGATAAGGCACCCCGGGTGGATTAGCGGACGGTAGGATCTGTTTTTTCCACAGTGACAGGCCCTCACACTTCACTGACTGATGGATATACTCGTCCGCGCTCTCCAACTATGCTTAATTTGCAACTTAATGATCCGGCGGCCTGCTGCACAAACCAGCGCGTACATAAACTCTGCGCAGTGCTAAAGTCAAGCTTAGCAGGCGCGTGCATTCACCAGCAGCGTCAGTGTGACGGCTTTTTATGGTAAGCAGAAACCGCACGTACACTCTTCTACGGCCGAGCGAGCTTATCCACAGAGCTTTGAACATGACAAACAATAGGACGAAAAATTGTTTGTCTTTTTTCTCTTTCTCTCTCACCTCACAAACAAGTGCAATCTGAATTGTAATGCAAAAACAAGTGATGCGGAGAAGCACGGGGAAAAAAAAACATCATTTAAAAAAGCACAACATATATCACGTCTGCGGCAAAACTATACATGCATGTATGCAGAGCAATGAGAGCGTTTAGAATTAGATTACAGCAATTATTAAAAAGAGCAATTGTTGTGTCATGCTTTCTGCGACGTGTCGGCCGCTGCGAGCTCTCCATGTGCATGGCTTTAATGAGTCCTTTGTTTTAAGCAGGCATTGAGCGCCCTTTTCATAACCTTTTCCATGCAGAAATGCCTATTAACAGTTTACCTAAACACAGATTAGTTTACAGTGAGCTGTCGTATATTAATGGATATACGTTTGGCTATACATCATTCAGTCACCGGGTGCATCTTCAAGGTGTCTTGTTACAAATCCCCATAGATGTAAATTTCAGATGAAGTGTAATCTGGTGTGGGATCATCTAACGTGTGTCTGTAAAATAGACAAGCTAACAGAAAAGGACACGCATTTGCATTCAAATATGTATGGCATGCCTTCTGTTGAAGTCTAATCTGGTGTAGGAACGTCTAAAGCGTGTGGCTAGGTAAACAGCACTGCTAACAGAAACGCATATACTGTATATTCAACTGTGTAAATAAGAACATACCATGAACTTCTGTAGAAATCTAATCAGGTGCAGACACATATATTATGTCTCTGTATAAATAAAAGTGGTATACGTTCATAAAGCTAATTAAATAAGACTAGCTATAATACTAAACCTAAACTAGTATTATTTGCTGAGTTTATGTAACATCCGGAGAACACTGCACTGTTTGTTTTTATTTATTTTATTCAGAAAGGATGCATTAAATTTAGACATTTTAATATAATAAACTATTTAATTTAAATGCTGTTTTGAAGTATGATGCTAAATATGCTTTGGAAAAAAAAAGGTTTCCACAAAAGCATCACAGCTGATTTCAATGTTGACCTAAGATTTATATTAAGGTGATTTCTGAATGACCATGTGAAACTGATAATTGATGCCAAAACACCATGTGTCAGGTCTGAGGAAATGTGATATTTAAATTTAGAAAATTCATATATATATCAATTTCATTTATAATATATTTAATTATAGAAAAACATTTAAAATCGAGTATTACTAGTTTACTGTAATTCTGATAAAATACATACATGAGACTTCTTTGAAGAATGTGAAATCTTACTGAGCCCAAATGTGTAAAATGTAATGTTTTTTTTTTATTTTTCATTAGCAGCTGTAGGAAAATTATGAGCTGAATAACAAAGAGCAGTACAAGCATTTTCACCGCAAACCAGTATGTTTATAATTAAGTTAACACATTAAAATAGTAATAGTAATTTAAGAAATACCATTTTGCAATATCAAGCAGCAAAATAAGATGTTTTGTACAGCTAAAAATGCTGAAAGTGGATTATACTGCAAGCTAAAGACATTCAGTTTACAAATGGATGTGTCTGCTCTTATGTGGAAAAATAGGGTTCATATAGTAATAGACTATAATTCTTTTCAACTGTTATTTGCATTTTAGGGGAAAAATAATTAGAAAGTTAAAGATTGGCACATCAATATCCCGCATTCTCTCGAGTCAAACAGTGCCAGTAGAACCCCATCTGGAACAATCATTTATTATTTAGTAATGGCCAGTGCAAAATACTTGTCAGAAAGCTAAAAAATACTTCTTTTGCATAGAAATATAGGGAGACTCTCTCTCTCCCTCTCTCTCTCCCTCTCTCTCTCTCTCTCTCTCTCTCTCAGTGGAGTAGAAAGGCTAATGGCCTCTCCTGAAACATGCCCGTAGGGGGTGATCATAAAATCATGCATTTATGCACAAATATGTTCCGTTCACACCGGACCCACTCCCAGCCATGCTTCTAAATCAAACCAAATAGCCCTTAAACTTTCACTTATCGGCCACTGGACTCTGAGAGTACTTCAGCTTTCTCTTCTTGTTTTGCATGATTTTTTTTCTTTTCTTTTTGATTTGCACCGAGGAAATGTGGCAAAGTGGTGACAATTTTGGCTGTGATTGGGTTTTCAACACAAGGCTGCATGTGCACAAATAGAAGCTTGTAATTACAAAGCACATTTGGTGTGAGAAGGTTGAATCTCAACTGAATGTTTGTCAGATACTGTATGTGGAGGAAGATGAAATAATTTATGAAAGAATGGCAGGATTGAAACTTTAGATGGAAAGAACTGTGTCAAGGTGGGCTGTCTTGTCCCCCTCTAGTAACAGCTGCAGACCCAGGGAGTCTGTGTTTGGGTTGAAGGTGTGTGTGAGTGTGCAGATACAGAGGGCTGACTGGGAGAAAGAAAAAAGAACACTTCCTTCAGCTTCCAAATGGTTAATGCAGCTCTGAAGCTCCTCCTATTCCCTCCCACCTCTTCTGCTGTCTCCACCTCCCGAGTGTCGGATTGACAGAGGCTCAGCCAATAGCGTGAGCAGGGACCAGCCATGCGTGACGGGGGCTCCATCGAGGACTGCAAACTTCCCAGTGCATCAGCAGCCTCTGCGATCAGCACAGCCTCTGTGTGTGCGAGAGAGAGAGTGAGAGAGAGAGACAGAGAAAGAAAGCAGCAACAGCGCAGAGTGTTAGAAAGAGAGAGATAATCAGACCGCATGATGCTTCTTTAACCTCTCTGTGACCAATCGCATCTGTCCAGCCAGCTGTCATCCTGCATTTTTCATCTTTCTTTTTCAGCTTTTTCTTTTTCTTTTGTTGTCACCTTGAGTTTTCGCTCTTCGCTGGGAACATCGGAGCGATCTCATACGTGCCGCGCGCAGGTCTGGCTGCCGTACATGTGTGTGTGAGAGCACGCTCATGTGTGTGTGTGTGGAATGGGAAGAGGACGTTAAGTATTCTGAGCTGAGTCTTGATGACCCTCTACAGCCCTGGAGTGGGGGGTTCATTTTAACCCTTCAGGTCATCGCTGGAGGAGCCCTGACCAAGGTAACATCTGAACACCACCCCCTTCACCCCCCCATCAATGCATGCTCAGAGACTGAACTGTTCCGCTGTCCGATTCTTGTTCCACGCACTGCTTCTCTCACACTCGTCTCTCAGTAAATTTAGTCTTTATGTTAGCGCTCATGCTTGCTGGGTTTTTTAGTGGTTTATGAATCTATTGTAGTTCTGTCATTTCAGTTGTTGGGAGTGAGAAAATCAGCTAGTTTGAATGAAACTGAAATATTAAGACAGAAACTCCAAAAGCTGTGTTTTGTCAGCTTTTTATTTGTTTATTTGTCTTTACCCCCTTTTTTTTTATTAACATTATTATCACCTAAATTTTCTAGTCTCACATTTAATAGGATGCTACAAGGCAGTGCGGCATTTCTGAAAATCTGTGAGCCACCCTGATCGTGATGCTTCCGATCACACTCTTAATTAGCAGATTTGTTTACATGTTATTTTCCTCTCCTCTTATTTCCCCTCCCGGTTCATTTTTTTGATTATCTCAGAGAGGAGCGAACAGAGAGCGGTGGATTGTGTGACTGCTGCGTGCCACCAATCCACAATAGACATTTACAGTGCAGCTAATTGGAAACAGATTCAGCATGGAATTTCTCGCACGCTCTGCTACCTTTTCAATTGAACCACTCGTGCTGTCCGCTTTCCACAGCCCACTTGATGGATGGTGATAGATCCGATATCCGCACCCTTCTCAAAAGTGTAATTATAGGTTTTGGTTTAGAAAGGCTCGTGATCGATGTGCTGTATACTCATTTAGTTAAGGCTCTTCAGTGTGTCACCGCTTTCTTTTTCTCTCTCTTTTTTTTTTTTGGTGGGGGGTTGGGGATACATCTTTGTTTGTTTTTCTCATTTATATGGAAGTGAGGTGTAAATGAGTGTGTGTGAGAGAGTATCTGAAGTTCTCCTGCACTTTTCAGGATGTCAGATGATTTTGAGTTGTGGAGCTCCACATGTAAAAGCAGGAATGAAGAAAAAAAAAAGTGCTCCACTGTGTGTATCAAATGCAACGCAGAGCCTTTGACCCCAGCGCCATGAGGAATAAGCTGTCAGATTGGCGATTGATTCGGGGGCCATGTGCGGAGGTGTTTAATGTCCCTTTTGCAGCAGGCGTTAGTGTATGGTTCCACTTTAAAACCTGTATCACACTCACATTTGATTTATGATCACGCTCGTCTCCTCTGATTCCAAGCCATTTTGAAGAAAGAAAAAAAAGGTCAATGGCTAGATTTTTTCTTAAGGTAGAAAAATAACAATAGAAAAGGAAAATCTTTCCTTTCTGTACCCCCACCCTCACTTCATACTACTGTGTCTCCCTATTTTTCTCTCTGTCTCATACAAATGGGGCGAAATCTCCTAGCAACCAGAGCTCCTTTTTTGCTTTGTGATATATGTTCATAGTGTGCAGTAATCTTGCTGATGGAGTGCATTACTGGAGATGGTGCTATTACTCAAAGAATAAAAGTTTCAATTACCTTTGATACCAGCCAGTAATATAAGCTGATTTACTGTGCTGTAAAACGGGCCAGGTCACATTTTCTTATCCATATATATTTTTTGTTTTATTATTTTTTATTACGCGATGGTGTTGACGAAGGGCCGCCAATAGACGGGGGGGAGAGCAGGACCGGGTCATTGCAAGAAGGTTTGAGTGAGCTCGTGTCTGTCGGTTGCTCATTTAAACATTACCAAGCCTCATATTTAATTCATGCAGGGAAAAATTGGTTTGGGTTGAAGCTGCGCATGTGGCACCTTAAATGGAAAAGCGAAAAAAGTGAGAGAAAATGTTGCGATTTACGGCCTAGGCGTCTCCACCCTCCATCTGCCATTCACGTTTTTTTAACATGTCTATAGAAATGTTTTTCTCATTAAAAGAAATATGAATGAAACTGAAATGATTTGCAAAATGTGGGATGCACGAGAATTTGAAGAAGGGATTGACGTTTTTCACACCAGATCAAGCACACTGGGATTTCTTTCTTCTTCTTTTTTCAGTTTTTTTTTTAGCTTTTATTTCTTAGCACCTCTTAGATCAATCAGTTTGATTTTCTTATCATTTTCTCTTTTTTTCTTGAAACAAAAGAGGCTGATTTATAAAGAAGAACATATAAAACGGAGTAAGTGAGAGCAAGATGGAATAAAAGATTTTGTGCCACAGAGAAAGACAAAGCATCATTTACAAAGTGAGTGACCGAGACGTATAGATTGAGATAAATGAAGAGCAAGCTGAGCAGAGAGAAAGAGTGGCTGATGAGGGATGAGGTGTGTGTGGGAAAAAAGCCAGTCTTATCGAGATGGGTGTCTAGATGAGTGGAATCTCCGTTCGCTGTCGTGCAGGAGAAACATCTAGAAGCATTCAGGTCCACTGCTGGATGGCTGAAAGGCTGAGGCTCTAACCACTGTAAACCTAGATAACATCCCAGACACTATTGATCTGTTTTATTTTCTCATCACAACCCTTGTTTTATCACAGCCAACCACTCTGATAACAGAGACCAAACACATACACACACACACACACACACACACAAACACATATCAAGCAGGCTTGAGTTATGGAAGTTTTGGAATTATTAATGTACCAGCCCTCACCCTCGTATTTATTATTTACTAAAATCCGAAAGTAAGCGTGCACACTGATAAATTTATAGCGACTACAGGAGACAACGTCCTGAAATGTTCTTTAGCTCTTTCCTTGAATGACTTTAATGAGTTATAGGGTATTTATTAATCTCATTCAATGAATTTATTGTTATTAAAATAATTAAAAAATACATTCATATTTGTTTAAGACTCTTCTCTGTTTTATAGTTACATTTACTTTACAACTATAACATTCACTATGTTTTTTCCCCATTGTGCGTAAGTACTTTGTTTTAAAAATCAAATTGTGGTTATTTAATTTTAGTTTGGTTCTGTTTCATATATCGCTGCCTTTTTATTTGTTGAATCTGTTTCTGTTATGTAATGTTATGCAATATTCATTGGGTAAAATTATAGCCTTGAAGAATCTTTTTTTCTAAAGGTTCAAAGCCTTATTAAATTTAGAATCAAACGCACTGTATTCTATTGATATTTACACATCCCTTCATGAATTCAGTAGAATATCTCAAGATGTACCAGAATGATAAAAGTGTTCTTTTTTCCTTTCAATTTCATTTTTTCTAATTAAATCAGTAACTTTGATTTTGTAGATACTATTTTGAGACAGAATTAATGGAGCCTAGTTTAAACATTGGATAGTGTGTAGGAGTAGTTTTGTAGGAAACACACTTGGAGAGAGAGAAAGAGAGAGAGAGATAACACACACATATGCACACACTAAAGTTTAAAGGGTCTGAAAATTCAATGTCCAAAAAAATGAACTTCGGTAAATTTGATGAAGTTAATTACATTTTCAAGTGAAATTAATCACGCAGTTAAATAGTCAATTAATAAATCAATTAATAAATGTACAAAATATAATAATAGGTCAAAGAATAATCTATTTATATCATGTTTTTTTGGGGTGTGTGTGCAATGCATATCAACCTTCGCAACCACTGAACATAAACACTTGAACAATGAATAAATTATTCATAAGTTATTAATTTGTAACATTATTCATTTTTTATTACTCTAATTTATCATCACAATTTGTGTTGTGTAGCAGTTTGTTAAAAGACTAGTGCAGTTCTGTAATTGCTTTCTGTTTTGTCTGTAGTTTTTTCACAGGCAGAAGTATACTGAAAAGCTGAAGGATTTTCTATTTTAGTTTTCCCAGCACTGTTCACAGCGGACTGCTGGTGTTCATAAGTGTGTGTGTATGTGTGTGACTCCGGTGTGCCGGGTGCTGGACTATGACAGAGTGATCAGCTTAGTGAAGAAGAGAGGCTTCTAGGCTGCCGGTAATGGCTGCTGAGGGAGAACGAGAAAGACGATTCGTCAGCGCTGAATGAGGGGTCAGAGAGGTCAGGGTCCGGAGACACAGCCATTTGCCACAAATGCTTGTATGCATTCTCACACACACACACACAAATGCTGTTGTAGGTGGAACTCACAGTGCCAAAACAAGGATTTACACTAGCAATTTTTAACTTTTTAACCTTCACGTATAGCAAAAATGGCTGCGTATGTCATTTTTCCTCCTATCGATTTCTCCCCAGATGGGGAACGAAGAAGAGTTTGTTCATCTCTGTAGGGGTTATCTGTTGTAGTTTATCCCTGTCGGTTTATATTTACTGTCAGCTCACAGAACTGCATGTGTGTATTTTTAGTGCACAGTATCATCCGGCAGCAAAACGTGCATTTTTCCAGTTTTGTTTGCCCCCATATTGGACTTTTTTCCTCTTTATCTTCCGAAATGCATGTGCACATATGTGCCGCACAGTGGTGGTGGCGCTCTTATGTGGAGCACCACAAATTGGTTTATTACCAAGGAGACGGCGGGAGGAAAATCTCTTTGTCAGCAATTCGACACCTCCATTGCTTTCGGCAGGTGATGTGACCTAACCAGATTATAGTATGTCCACTTTACCCTCAGTGTCCTTTTTCTATCTCCTGTCTGTTCAACTCTTTCAACAAATACCGCTGCATCTAGTGCGGAGGAGTGAGGGGGAAAAAAAGAAGAACACAAAGAAAGAAACTATTCAATGGCACATCCACCGAGCAGCACAGTCATGTATAATGAAGCAGAGCCGCCGCCGAGCGAGACTAGCGAGTGTGTTCAGAGGTTTTTGAATGTGCCTGCTGAAGGCAGTAAAACAGATTCCAAATGAGATTACACTGACACGGAAGAGGAGAGAAGGCATTTCATAAGCATTCCAGCTACAGTTAAACGACTGCGGCCACACATCATTGTTCTTACCGTTCCACGCTCTCATTAAGGTGATTAAATGAGCATTACTGTCAATGGGACGCAAGGAGAACTGGGCTGGGCTGATAGATGCGACCTCGAACACTATGTTGACGCTATCTGGGGCACTTCTGGGTTAGAGTACTGTCCTTTTCCCCTTTGTGTGTCAGCAAATCAGCCTCCAGAATTGGCCACAGGGGGTTTAGGTGCAGACAGGCGAGAGACCCTGTAGTAAGTAGCTGATAGTAGATGGGTGCGAAATGTTGCCTCTGTCCCCTACAATCTCTTTATACTCCAGCGTTTATGGGAGGTGTCAGGACTGAGCGTGCTTCCGGATCTTTCAGAAGATGGTTGAAACAAAGGTCACGAATTTAGTCTGATCGTGTGTTGTGTGATAAACACTGCTCAAGTTTGAATTATTAACACAGACTTTGATTTCATGTAATGGTTTGTATGTGAGTGGGAGTGTCTGTTTCTGAGTGTTACAGAAAGTCACATGCTCTGGTTGTGTTCTTCATGAAACCCAATGAAATTTAAAAGATGGACACTAACATTCAAACGTTTTAGACAAGTATTTTTTAAATGAACTTTAATGAAGGAAATTAACCATTAAAAATAAAGCTAAAAACAGCAAATGTACATTAAATTATTCCAAAAAATGGCGTTATTTTTGTAAGAAATGGTTTACACAATTATAAGTGGTACTTTTTATGTTATGGTTTTTATTCATCTTTGTTAACGTTAGTTTTTTTCGAAGTTAATGTTCATAACTAATGTTAACAAGCACAACTTTGGATAATACAACTTTGCGCAATAATGCATTAGTTAATGTTGATTAACTATGATTAATAAATGCTTTGCAATGTTATTAATACTTCTATATTGTTAGTAAATACATTAATTAACATTAACTAGTGGGTAGGCCCACACGAAATCTACACTCACAGAATTCCACAGATTTTTAGTCCATCATTGATTCTTTTTATTAACTTGTGTAAATTCATATTCAGTTTTTAAATTAATTTCAGAAATATTATTGACTAGTATGAAATTATTTATATGATTTATTTACAATGTAGTTTGTAAAGTCATATTTTCCCTCTTTTAGTTGATTTATTATATAAGAGACTTGCTTTGTTTACCAAATGAAGTGGATCTAATTGGATTTGCATTGTAAACATTCAATACAAGTTAAAAAGGTATTACTTTTTATTTCATATATTAAGGTTTTAGTTTTGATGCTCTCAAAATCATTCCACATAAATCCACAGATTTTTATCAAAATTCTACACAGAAATAGCAAAAAATTCTGTCTGGCCCTACTAATGGGCCATTATTCTTATTTTGGATTTTTTTAGACTGTTTACATTCAAACTATTTGTGTTATGTGTTAAGCACCACAGCATTCAAATGACTTTTTACTGTAATATTTCATCAATTGATTATTGACTACAGACATGAGACTTCTAACAGAAAAAGATAGTTTTACTGACGTCAGTATTTTAGAATGGTTGTGTTTGTCTTTACTCATATTATTTTAATGCAATGTATAAGAATAGAAAGTATTAAAATCATAAAACATCTAAATCAAGCATGACTCTGCTACCGCTGCTGCTGCTGCTGCTGTGGCTGTTCTGGGAAATCTGTCATCAGACTGTTCTTATAATTTAATTCTCTGTTTATGTCTGATGGGATGCAAAGAGCAAAACCACCGCCTGTTAATTTATAGAAAGATGACGAAAAGGTCTATATATCCATAATGAGGGAGCACCAGGCAGCATAACAGGAAACGTAGCTTTAGTTACAGTATTTGATGAAGCTTAAAAATAAGTAGAGGAGCGCTGTGACAGAAATAATGGACCACAATCACAGGCATTCTTCTTTGTGTGGGATTTGATTTCTCAGAGGATGTCTGATTTAGCAGAAAAACAGTAGGTAATTTTCGCTGTATTTTTATCGAGGTTTTCTTGTGAGGAAAAACACAGGCATGTTTAATTCAGGCGGGATAAAGAAATCATAAAATGCATCTGTAAAACACAGTCTTACCTTGCCTCCTCAGGGAAAACTGGTCCCGTCCAAATAAAGCTTAAGAAGCATGATTTTGCACTTCTGAAATGAATGAGCACGGTCTGGATAAAAACACACCTATTTGTTAAACTTTTATTAACGATGGGGGTTATTTTTAGTAACACTAGTTTTATTAAAGTGCTCTCTTTCTCTCGCTCGCTCACTCTCCCTCAGCGCCTGTTTGTCCTTGTTGTAGGTTGAAAAAGTCATTTTGGTAGTTTATGTGTGACAGTGCTTGAGCGAATCTGTAGTTAGTGCTGTCCCTCCTTCACTACCAGCAGCTCTATAAATCAAACTCTTCCTCTTTCTATCTTTCTCTATTTCATCTTTTGTAGTAAGATAATGCTGTGCTGACCTTTTTTATGTGGCTGGGTATTTATTGTTTGTTCGAACCTCAGTCGGCTGGCTGAAAGCTTTGAAGCTGCAGTGCATTTTTTTTTTTCAGTATTTTTTATTTATTTATTTATTTATTTATTTCATTTCTGTTCTTGTTAACACATTCTTCTTTTAACAAAAGTAGAATCGCACATACCATACCAAATACCCATACCAACATCTAATGCATCTCAAATTGCTTTGAAGTCTGTAACATCATTTTGCCAAACAAAATTCAATTCAATGCCTATGTTGCGGTACATTTTATGTAATTACTGTAGCTCATTGACTGCACTGTTGAACACTGTGTATTTAGATGTGGCCACTGTGTAATTATGTTCCAGCAATTTACTTGATACAATGGAGGATGATAAAACCAATATCAGAGTGAAGGGATTCTCAGAAAATACAAGTCATGGTCTCTGGCCGTTTTACTTTCAGATGCCTGTTCAGTATGTATTTGAGGACACACACACATACAGAGTCTCTTTCTCACCCTCTTTTTCTTTCTCGCTATTTGAATTCAGCTGGGCACTCCTGCTGGTCCAACACTGAAAAAGAGGGTCTTTTGATAGCTCCAGTTAAATATTTCTTCCTTCGTTGACGAAAGCAGCCTCCATTTTAATGGGGAAGCTAAAGACGGGTGGTAATGTTCTCCCACGCGGTCACCTCAGCTGGTCAGCACATTCGGAGGTGTGCTTCACTTTGTTTGCTAATGTTGTTTGTCAGCGAGGGTAAAGGTTCTCACTGCTGATGCCCGCAATATCACCACTACTGTGTTTATTTACACTGACCTTTAATAGGCAGTGTGTTGTATAATTAGACTGAAGTCTGGTTAACACTGATCACACACTTTTCTTTGGGGAAATAATGCATATTATAAACCGCTAGATAACATCTTTTTAAATTGATGGTACTTTGTAATTACAATGTATAGCCAACATATTTGTTTGTTGTTGTATTATAACAGATTTTTTAAGGAAGCCTTTTGTGCTCACCATGGCTGCAATTATTTAATCAGAACAAACTGTAATATTGCAAAATATTTTTAAAAAATGATTGCATTTATTTTTATTGATCAATGTTTTCTATTTTAATATGCTATTATTAATAATAATATTAATAATAAATTATTCCTTTGATGAAAAAAAAGAATTTTAGTATTGGCACTCCAGTCTTCATGATCTTTTATTTTTGGTATTTTATTAAATATAACAGTGTTGTTTTGCAGCTTAATATTTTTTCAAGATCCTTTGCAAAAATAGTAACACATTTATATGTATTTTTGTTTTGTTCTGTAAACCTCTGATGACATTTCTTCAAAAATCAATTAGTTAATTAATTAATTAAAAGTATGGGACTTTAAGTATGGGATGGAAAATTTAATAACAATGGTCAACATATTTTTTAGAATTGTTTATATTCATTTTTCGACAACAGAATACCAATGTTTTAACATCAGATAAGCTAAGAATGCAATATTTGGTGTGAATATCAGACATAATAAATCAGACATAATTATCAGACATAATAACATTATCAGACATTATCAGACATAATAAATAACCAATTGTGATTTTTTTTTAATGATTTTATTTTTAAATGTAAAAAATTTTATCACACCTTAATAAAATTATAAAAACTAATCTAAAATTTTACTCATACCTATGCATTAGTAAGTCTTTAAGTGGTCTTCATAGTCTTTCCATTGTTGTATATGTAGTATGCACATTTATTGCACAAATTATATCATTTAGGTAGGTGAGAGGATGCTGAAACTGTCTGTTATCTGTTATCATTTTTCAGGCTCTGTGGGAGACAAAAAAAATGAGGATGATGTCATTTCATGACATTTCGAGTCATGCTAGGCAAGAAATAATAATGATTTAGAAGAGAAGGGAGCAATCTGTAATGCTTACCATTTACAATTACAGTAATTGAGAATGAAACATGATTCCACGGATCTAAAACAATAGTCTTTCAAGTTGGTTTTCCGGGAGAATGTTGAGGCTAAAGCCGTGGCAGACCTGGCTTAAACGGCTGCACATGTTCCTTCTAAAATAGATTCATTACAGCATAATTCATTACAGAAAATGAAGGCAAACAAACATACGAGCATTTGGCAAGCAGGCTGTAGAACGAACATCACAACCCCATTGGGTTGTCGTGTCCACAACACACTGGTTGCAGATTTACCACGCAGGGTGCGGCAGAAAGTGTAGCCAAAAGTTTTCGCCCACATTGCCGTACAAAGACAACCGCTGCATATTACCATAAACCCTCAATAGGACTGAACACTGCATTTAACCAGAGCTCTCTTTCCACATGATGAACATCTAATCCTAACTCTAAGACTATTACACATTCACACTCAAATATGCACAGACATCCCCAAAATGCCTTTTCCATTGTGGGGTGACGTAAGTGGTTATTATTCATGTTTGGAAAGTAGCCTGGTACTGTGGAATACAGTTGGTGAGAAAAAAGATATGTGTACTGTATATGACGGAAAATGCTTTGGAGTTAAATTTAGTGGAGCAATTAAAGGGTTAGTTTACCCAAAATTAAAAATGTATTTACAATTTATTAATTTTTGAGTTGTTCAAAGCCTGATGGCAACAGCTGACTTAATCTACACAGGGGATAAAAATACTATGGAAGTCAGTGGTTACCACAAACTTTTTGGTTACCAACATTTTTCACAATGTAAATTATTTTATTTTTTTTTACTAATTTTCCAAATTTAATATGAATGTATGTCATCACCAAACCTATTTTATTTTCTCTCCAAAGAAGATACTTTAAAGAATATTGAAAATCAGTAGCCATTCCATAATATCTTTTTTCGTACTATTAATTTTAAATCACTTGGTGTGAGTGAGTAATAATGAGTAAATTTTCATTTTTG
This sequence comes from Danio albolineatus, assembly GCA_903798035.1. Taxonomy (NCBI): domain Eukaryota; kingdom Metazoa; phylum Chordata; class Actinopteri; order Cypriniformes; family Danionidae; genus Danio; species Danio albolineatus. Next base: position 313,956 of record CAIGQQ010037945.1, on the reverse strand, counting down.
GCATGAGCTATCCCTTTAATAAATCCACAGTATTTCATATTTTAATATGAATATGATGGGGAAATCACAGTATAAATTATTTAATGTTATTGTATGTATTTGTAGATTATTTA
>CAIGQQ010037945.1:292155-313443 GCA_903798035.1 Danio albolineatus | reverse complement strand
TATATATATATACATACATATATACATACATATATATATATATATATTATTCAATTATATTATCAAATAGCTCTGCACAGTCTGCATGCAGTGTACAAAATCTGAAATGTTTATGACAAATTATGAACATTCCAATGCCCATTTTGTGCAAATGCAACGTTTATACATCAGGCTCCAGCTCACCTTCTCAAGGTTGTTTGTTTCAATACATCTTCTTTTAGTCAGCAGATTAGCTCTAAGGAAGAGTCATTCATTATCATGATATCATGCAAATATAGCTTGCAGGAGCATAAAAAATGTGGATACTCTGTAGACCACATTAATTACAGTCCAAATGCGGAGCTGGATGGTCTACACTTACACTGCATACAATAGTTAATGGTCATATAGTTGTATTATTGTTGCTGTGCCCTATTTGTTTATAGTTTATAGATTTTTTTTATGTGGTAGTGATTTTCATGTTTTGTCCTGTCATTCTTTCCGTCACTCGACCGTGCATTCTTCAGACAAAACACCATGCTAAAATTCTCACACTTCTATTCAGCAGTGCCACAACACCACTGAATCTACAGTGTGAAGCAAATTGTGTAATCATATTTCCAAACAAATGTGACTTCTGAGGCTCTTATTTGTATGTTTTATGGAAGACATTTCAGAATGTTTGAACATTATTAACTGAATCAATGTGACAATTAATGATCTGCAAGTTCATATATTTGTTAAGAACTATTGTGTGACTTAGGAGTCATGAGTAGGGCCACACGGAATCTGCACACGCAGAATTCAGCAGATTTCCGCAGATTTTCAGGCCATCATTGATTCTGTTTATTTACTGGTGTAAATGTGTGAAATTTATATTTATTCAGTTTTTTTATTAATTTCAGTAATAATATTGACTAATATGAAAACATTCATATGATTTATTTACAATACATTTTGTAAGGTAATATTTTCTGTCTTTTAGTAGAGATTTTATACGAGAGACTTGCTTTGTTTACCAAATAAAGTGGATCTAATTGGATTTGCATTGTAAACATTAAATAAAAGTTAAAAAGGTATTACTTTTTATTTAATATATTAAGCTTTTAGTTATGATGCTCCCAAAATCATTCCACATAAATCTGCAGATTTTTAACTAAATACTCCGCAGAAATAGTGAAAAATGTCCGCAGATTCCGTCTGGCCCTGGTCATGAGATTTCATTTCATGTTTAACTCTTTAAGTTGTCATCCACCTCCAGAATTTTTGACAGCCCTCAGTATTTTTTCTGCTTTGAATATACAGTATGAGCATAATATATATTGTGCATTCAAAAGCAACAGTAAAATAAACATTAATAATTATAGCATTGGTCATAATCAGTTTAATTTTAACAAAACAAATGCATTTTTCCTATAGTTAAGAGTAGTTATTGCATTTATGGCACTTCTAAAAATCATAAAAGTGCTGATTAACACTTTTTAACTGTACATTTGTTTTTGATATGAGATATCTGTTGTTTTGACATCTGGAATTATCTGTTCATCTGGCAACAGACGGGGCCGACAAAGCAAAATATTCCTCAAATATTTCCTCAGAAGTACTAAAAGAATTTTTAATGAAACAGAATCATTAGGAAGAACTGAAACCAGTCATAATATATCTTACGACTCGCTTCCCTGCTGGCTTTACAACCACATACCATCCATTAGCGGTATGAGAGGATCTGTCTTGGGTCGCTAATAGTGTGAATTCCCTCAAACCTTCCCCCCCCAAAAAAACCCAGACAAACCATCATCTTGCTCTGTTTGTATGAAGAAAAAAGCACTCCATACTTCTGCTGACATCGCAAGCATTCCGTCCAATCTGGTGTCTGGCAACAATAGCCAAAAGTCAGCCCGCGGGACACAGGTAATGACAGAACAGAGATAGAACAGATGAAGGAATGATGGAATGACAAATGCTCGGCTGCAAGCTAGAAAAAGAAGGAAAGAGAACAGAGAAGGAATCGCTCCTGATGGCGTCTGCCGTGGCACCTCAGCAGCGTTTGAGGAGCTCTCATGGAACAATCCCCAGATGTCTTGGCTTTCATTCTCTTCTGAGGTGATGAAATATTTTGGGCTCTCGGTTTCTACTGTGGGATTGTCTATGCATGTATACGTGCCCTCATACAAGAGTGGAGAAGATTCAGATGAAATGTAGTCATAGTTTCTTCTTTTTTTTTTACTCGTCTTCCCAAAAAAGGATGTGGGAAAGAAAGACGAGGAGACAGAAAAAAGGGCCAGCCGAAGGATGGATTGTGGGATCAGGTTATTTTTAATCCCACAATTAGTGAAACTGAGCACTGAGCTATGAATGCCATCTAAGATGAGCCTTTTAGAGAGCGGCTTCACGCTTTGACTTCTCACTCCTCACAGACACAGACAAAAATACCAAACAATTACGGACACCATTGAATTTTTTATAATATCAATTTACAATTCAGGCTGCTTTTTCTTTCGAAATTGTCGCCCTATAGAGCCTGGCTTAGAGAAATTAATATGCTAGAACTGGGGGGGCATTAGCAGGGCCTTGCTGAATCTGAACACCTTTTTTGAACATTTAGAAAAATATTGTTGCACAATTGTCAATGCTTCTGGCTATAAATTCATGTCATGCTCTCAGCTTTAATACATTTGACTCTTTTATTCCATTATTCCAACTCTTCTCAGGAAATTTCTTTTTATTCTGGGTCTAGCTGTTAAAGGAGTGGTCCAGAGTGTATTTCTAAGGCTTGGTTGTATTTATAAGATACAAAGTGTGTGCTCATGCTTCATTTGTGAAAAATCTGGTTATTTTTTTCATATACCTTACTTTGATTATATACAGCTACTCAGCTAACATGAAAACGACAATCATTTTTCCTAGTTCCTCTGAAAGTCTGCCCTCAAAAGGCTCTGATTGGTCAACTAACATAATGTGCTGTGATTCGCAGATTGGCTCCACGTCACCAGGAAGGGTCATGTCCAATCACTAGCATGTACTGTGCCTCTGCAATGTAAATACTAGCTGCGTCCCAAATGACACACTTATACACTTATGTACTTATGCACTTACACACTCAACAGCATAGTATATGTATGTAGTGTTGTTCCAAATGGAACACTAATGCCTTTTTTACTAAGCAGAATTTCAAACTGTTTCCCAGATAACTTTTGACGGTGGCCAAATTAGTGAAAGAAATGACCAAAATACCAAATAATACCTGGCATGAGTATAACTACATTCACCATCGGGAGGCGCTATAATCCCTCTCATAGGAGAATTTTGCTTTCACAATCCAAAATAAATTAAGTTTTGCAACAAGTGTGCCTGATAACTCCGCCCCTTCCGCTATGTGCGCAAAGCTGCGGTCGTTGAGTACGTGAAGTGTCCATCATTACACACTTCAGTTTACCGGCTGAATGAGTGCATCATCCGGGTAATTAAAGTGCACTTATTATTTTTAGAGTTTTCAGTGTGAACGCACTACAGACACTATTTATACTACAAAATGGCTTAGAATAGTGCATAAGTATGCGATTTGGAACGCACCTACTGTCAGTCAGTGCAGCTGTATCAGTGTCAGCCTGGATTAGACATAAAATGAAGAGGACTCAGCTGAACCTCATGTCTGCTCTCTAAAATAAATTTTGACAAGTGTCTTTCACATATATTTGGGTTATAAGCATGTGTAAGTAATATGAAACGTTCACATATCTTTGCAAGTTTGTTATTTGAGATGTAGAATGCATGTAACCTGAAGTGTTTGTGATCTCACTAACCCGGATGTATTTTTTTGTAGTCCCCAAACTTCATTCGCTGTAGGTTTTGCTAAGCTAACTCTGTGAAAGCCAATGTCTCTCTTTGCATTGAACTTGTTAAATTCAGATATGGTATTTATGTTCACTCAGCTACATTACATATGAACTAAAGTTCAAGATGTCGTAGTAGACCACCCCTTTAAATGCAAGATTCTGTGTAGTGCAGTAGGATGATGCAATGCCATCATACAGTTTTGTCAGTTCTTGTCATTTTTACAGTTAATGCAAACAGCTTTATTTTGAAATTGTTCACCCTCATTTCATTTAATATATCTATTCACTCAAATTAATTGTTGTCCTCTATCTACCTTTTAAAATCCAAACAAATGGGTTAAACAGTTTCTGTTTATTTGAATTGCATTCACTTTGTAAAGCATTTATACAATGGAGATGAATTGATCTGTCAGTATCAAAACAAGAGGCACCCAATCTCTGTTCACCTGTAGGTTTGCAGATTTACAGAAAAGACATCCTTTCATCAATAAAAAAAAAACCTTTAAAATTCAAACAAACATGTAGGATACAGTAACTTTGTAGTGTGGACTGTTGGATTTCAGTGTAAGGAAGTTTATTATTTTCACCGCTACATGTCTTTGTTCAGGGTCACATTGCTTTGGTTGAATTGTCTTATCTCCCTTTTTCTATAATAGTCCTTTGTGGAAAGAAATTACTGTTTAAAAAAAGTATTCTTTAAGACTTCCAGACTTTTGTATGAAGCTGCAGAAATACCTCCAATAGTTTAAAGATCCAGTTTTCTTTAAGTTCACAAGAAGCTTTGTAATGTCAAAATAAAGAGTAGCTCCGGATAATCATTCTTTTATCTCAGCTTTGGTGGGAGTAGAAGAGTGGCTCGATCAAGCTTTTAAACTGTTATCCAGTACCTTTATGAAGAAGAGAGACAGTTTTAAACCCGAGACATAACAGAGCACTTCTGAACAACTTCTCTCGGGTGTATGGAGATCCTTTGCGCTATTGAGAATGTGAATGTGTCTGTTAATTAAAGTTTGTTTGCCTTTGCAAACACCAGGTCAGCTGGTGAGATCGGGGTCGTCTGCCTTTCTGAAAGCCCTTTTGATCAAAACAAAAAAGGTTTTAGGTAACAACCGACATTAAGTGCTTACACGAGCGACAGAGAGGGAGAAAATGGAACGAAAGAGAAAGAATCCTTATCTTTCCATTAAAATGCTAATACATTTAAATGATCTGCCAATTGAAGTACCGCTTGTTTTATTTGCTTTATTTGTTTTAATCCCACACTTCACAAGCCACACTGACAGTTAATACACTTGAGTGGGACCGATATCGCGCACACACACAAACACATACACATTCACAGACATGATATGAATCCCTAACATGCGATGAGACAGCACTGCTGGCATTGACATTTTAGCGACTGACCTAATTGGCCGGAGGTGAAAAAAGGAGGGACTGTTTGAGTTGACACACTGAGACAATGTCAAACAACCCACGTCACTTCAGTGACACACAGGGTCAATGGCCAAAGTTTGGGATCTTGCATTTGTATCTAGTGTTGCTGTTTGGCTGTACTTGCACAGCTTCTGCCTCACTGCATCTCAGTGCTTCTGGCTTTCATCAGCTTTAAAAGCACTTGGGCTGCAGAGGTCAGGACGCATAGAAAAGCAGACGTCTTTTCCAGTCTTCTGATACAAGTGCACATGATAAAGCTCAAAGAATAGGAGGCCATTTTAGCGGCCTCTACCCTTAGGGTCACTGAGTGGTTTTTCAGAGCCTATTGCCTGAGATCATATGGAAAAACGGCAAGCTCCTACACTTTACCCTTACTGTGTCTGGATGTGTGTGCGTGGGGGTGTTTGTTATTGTGCTCGTCTTGACCTGAGGTTATGGCGCTTCAGGGAGTAAATGTAGTCATGCATATCCATATAATCGTTTTTATTTATTTATTTATTGTTTTATTTTTATAACCACACACAGAAAATAAAAAAGTTTGAGTAGATTTAAGTTTTGCACATATTTTTTAAATTTATCCACATCTTGGTGTCTCCATCCAGCAATGTATACAGGGGTCCCTCGCTGTAATATGGTTCACTTTTCGCAGCCTTGCAGTTTTGCTGATGTTTTAATGCAATTTGACATGCTTTATTCTACAATGCATCGTGTTCTGCGTCCTGATTAGGGCATTAGGGCTGTAGACCATTGTCAGTCAATCTTTTCCATGCTGTGTCTCCTGTACAGTATAGAATGCGTTCAGCTTGCTAAATTTAACTAAATCTACAATCGCTAGCAGTGTGACTGAAGTGCTGTACTGTATGCACCCGATCACAAAAACTTCTGGACATGCTAAAGGAGGGTAGAAGTTGCATGGCTGTGGGGTGTCATTACGAAATAAATAAATGAAGATCAGATGGTATTGATCTTTGGTTTTATTCTATAATACTGGACTTATTTTTCTACGAAGGTTTGAACTTTGAGGGTGTTTAAACACGAAAGAAAAGTGTGATAATGTCAATGCCTGTCTGAGAAAAGTGTACAAAGTGGTGTTACAGCCTTAAAATTCATTCATTTTCTTGTCGGCTTAGTCCCTTTATTAATCCGGAGTCACCACAGCGGAATGAACCGCCAACTTATCCAGCATTTGTTTTACGCATCGCATGCCCTTCCAGCCGCAACCCATCTCTGGGAAACATCCATACATTCTCATTCACACACATACACTATGGACAGTTTAGCTTACCCAATTCACCTGTACCGCATATCTTTGGACTGTGGGGGAAACCGGAGCACCCGGAGGAAACCCACGCAACCATGGGGAGAACATGCAAACTCCACACAGAAATGCCAACTGACCCAGCCGAGGCTTGAACCAGCGACCTTCTTGCTGTGAGGCGAACGTGCTACTCACTACGCCTCCGTAGCGCCCAGCCTTAAAATATCTATAATAATTGTAAAAAATAAAGCTGACTACTTTGCGGATTTTTCCTATTGCTGGTTATTTTTAGAATGTAAATCCCACGAATAACAAGGGACCACTGTATCCTTTAATGTAAGCACAATGAAGTGAATGGTAAGAAAACACCCTAAATTCTTTCCTAGATGTCTGCAAATCAAAACTTATTACAATAGATATTTTCATCAGTTACCAAGTGACCTAACGATTAAGTTACTTATTATGATAGCAACATATGATTATTTGTTATAATAATAAATTATTATTTTTATTTAAACCTGTTCATCTCTAACTTTAACCAGTTATATTGTAATGTTTTGTGATGTATTACATTGTCACAGTAATTGTAAAGCCCTGTCATATTACTGCATGCATTTTTGTGTATATTTAAATAACCTAAAGAAAAATCCAGAGAAACATCTGAGGCACAGTTGACGTGACTAGAAAAATTAATTGTAAATATAAAAATGAATATAAACACTTTTATTACATTAATACAATAAAAAGTTATAACTATTAAGTGCATTTTTTTTTATTTAAATCAAAAAGGTTACAATTTATTATAGCGATCTATATATTACTTTCCCCCAGACATTGCATTAATTACTTGTTTGTGATTTATTTGTTGATTTATATAATTTCCCTCAATCCATTTAAGCGCAATCCAGCAGTTCTTAGTGCATCTGTGAGATTCTCTCATTTCGCTCTCTCTTCCTGACAAGCTAAGCATCTCACTTGTTTGGCGCTGCTTCAATCCCGATCCAATTATGATTCTGTGATGTATCATGTCATATCGAATCATGCCACGTGCATCACAGCACATATCATATCGTAAGGTGGATGTCGATACCCAGCCTGAACGTATCACGCAGTTATCACCCACCAAACAGTCAGTTCAAGTAAAGCTCATGTTTTGCTCTATTGAGTCATCTCTTTAACCGTTTGTGCCAGCATCAAGCTTATGCCAGCATTCACACAGACTCACAGGTGTTATCCGTCTTTCTTTCCCTCTCTCTTTTCCCTTTTCTATCCCCAAATAGCTGTTCAGTCTATTTCAGTGTCTTGTCCTCATAACTCTTTTCTCTCACACTGTGATTGCTGACTAAGTCTTCTGTTGTGAGCTGGGCTTTAGTTTTGCGGTTAATCACCATCTGTTTACAGAGTTTCTTGAACACACAGTGTCCCAGTAACGTTAAACAGCCCAAAAACATCTCCTTGGCTCCGGTCGAGAGTGCGCCCAGGGACTTTGTTATGGCACATCCTGCTCAAACTGATGGCTAATTAACATTTATTTAAGCTTTCTAAAGGCCCATTGTGTCCTGTTTACCTTGCCAGCCTGTTTGCTGTAAAGGTGTGTGTGTATGTGTGTCTGACTTTGAAGCGGGGCTGGAAGACGGATGCTGATGGCTCCTACAGCTACTGCGAGTATGGCGTTTTCTTCTCTATTTCTCTCTCTCTTTTAGTAATGTGTGTGAGGGGCGCTGGCTTGGGGACTGGCGCGGTGTACAAACTGACATTGTTATCATGCAGAGGAGAGTTGTGCCCCGCATTAACACCCGACACCTCCATAATGAGGGACGAATCAGAGGGTGTGTGTGTGAGGTGTTCAGGTGCTCTCATTAGTCAATAGTTGGGAACTGGGCTTTGCCCCCTTCCTAATGAAGGCCACACTTTATTTGCGGAGGCCAGTCAGTCAAGTAGTTGTTACAGAGTGCTCTAACTCAGCCCACCAATGGCCTTTCAACTTCATACCATTAGAGAGCAGAAAATAGACCTATCGCCCTATCAGCACAAATCTGTATTTTTAACGCCGTTTCATCTCAGCAGTGGTGCCATTTCAATCTATGCACTGAAAAACAAGTCATGGCCATAACTCTGGCTGTTGTTTTGTCTCTGATGTGTGTCTGGCTGATGTTTTTAAGCAATGAAAGCCTGAAGCTTTTCCTAAACACATTGAGCTGCCTGCTGTCCACATAGGCATCTACATTTACATTTATTCCTTTAGCAAATGCTTTTATCCAAAGCGACTAACAAATTAAGAACATGTTTTAGCATAAAAACCATAAAATTTGCAATAAAGAATGACAAGTTTAAGTGCAAGCTAAATTTGCACATAATAGTTTGCTGTTAGCATTTTGCTAAGGTAGCATTGTGAGCCTCTTTTGCACCTAAAAATACATTGATCTGTGTGCTGTGAAATGGCCTGAATTTTTAATTAGATCGAGCTCAGTACACTACCTGACAAAAGTCTTGTCGCCTGTCCAAGTTTTAGGAACAACAAATAAGAACGTGACTTCTAGTTGATCATTTGGTCACACTTTATTTTGACGGTCCATTTGTTGAATTTAAGTTACATTGCAGCTAATTCTCATTAGATTATAAGTAGACTTTTGGGGGTTAGGGTTGGGGTTAGAGGTAGGGTTAGTGTAAGTTGACATGTACTTGCAAAGTTTCTTATAGTCAGTTAAAAGTCTGTTGAATGTCAGTATCAACAGATGTTAAGTAGACAGTCTACTAATACTCAAATGGACCATCGAAATAAAGTGTTACCGGTCATTTGGTATCAGAAGGGGCTTATATGAAAGGCAAAGGCCTTTAGATTATGCTTATTTTACCAAAATAAAATTTGATCATGCCTAAATATTTAATTAATACAGAGGGGCCTGTCTTTGCTTAGACAAAAGTCTTGTCACTGAACAGAAATAGTGAACAGTATAGAATATAAATCATGGTGCAGTGGAAAAAGAAATAAAATTGTGTATGACTCCCATCAGCTTAGACGAATGCATCCATACATCTCTGCAGTGACTCAAAGCTCTTATTAATAAAGTCATCTGGAATGGCAAAGAAAGCATTCTTGCAGGACTCCCAGAGTTTATCAAGATTCTTTGGATTCATCTTCAATGCCTCCTCCTTCATCTGACTCCAGACATGCTTAATAATGGTCATGTCTGGTGACTGTGCTGGCCAATCCTGGAGCGTCTTGACCTTCTTTGCGTAAGGTGAGAAGAAGTGCTATCCTGCTGAAGAATTTTCCCTCTTCTGTGGTTTGTAATGTAATAGACAGCACAAATGGCAGCACTCTGCAGATCTCTTGCACCTCTCATACTGAATTTAACCCAAACCATGATTTTTCCTTCACCAAACTTGAATGACTTCTGTGAAAATCTTGGGTCCATGCAGGTACCAATAGGTCTTCAGCAGTGTTTGCGATGGTTGGGATGCAGTTCAACGGATTATACATCTGAAAAGTCTACCATCTACCACCTTTCCACTTTGAAATAGAAGTCAAGTTATTATTTGTTGCTTTTACAACTGGGTTCGACAACAAGACTTTAGTGAGGTAGTGTACATTGCTGTGCTAAATGTATTTCTCTTGACTAATCTGCAAAGGAAATATGTTATGTCATCTTAGCATTTAGTGAAATTGTCATAATCATCACGCTGCCTAGAGTTTGGAACAGATGCCTTCAGATGCTGTCTGAACTAAACAGCTCTGTAGGTTTTGAAATGTGTGTGTTTAAAATCAGAGCTATTGACAGTGTATGTTTATTATGTTTACCTGGGCACGATCTCAAACTTCAAACTCAGTCAGCTAGACAGGACAACAGACTTATTTCACAATAGGAAAAGTGCATTTTTAAGGGGTCTAATAATTATCGGGTTGACTAAGGTTGTTCATATCCATATGCATGAATGCATTTCATCATATTTGTGGGGCTGCAGTTGGGAGCTCGTGAATCAATCAGGTGGTGCAGGTAGAGTTTCATATTCAATCAAAGTAGCGCTTTAGGCCTGTGCGTATGTGAGAGCAAGTGAGGTGAGACTGCGATATTTCCCACATACTGTAGCTTCTGACATAAACTATTTCAGCTCTTCAATTTCATCAAAAAACCTATTGGAAATTTTCAACTCTGTATCCTGAAAATGAAGCAAAATGCACACTAATAAATAAGGCATAAAAGCATCATACTGTAGTTATTCCACTGGTCATCCGGTGGTGTAGATTATCCCTGAGACAACCGCCGCAGTGCTTTTGATGAAGGAATTCAGGTCAGCCAATCAGGTGGACAGAGACAGGCATCAGATGGTCTGCCTTTTTTCAATGCTCAGAGGTCACCCAAACCCTCCAGCCACACATGCTCAGCTGTTCATGGTGTGTGTTTGCTTGTGTCTTTTTATTCTAGTGTGTGTTTGAGTTTGATAAAAAGCTTCATTCTTAGATATTAGCTAAAGCACTGCATATACCTGTATGTGTAGGTGTTTTATAAGCAGCATATATTCAAAAGACCACACTTGGTACAAAGGATTTAACTCACTATTAATTACAATAGGATTATACATTAGCTTTATAAAAGAGCTTTACAGAAAAAAAAAAATCAATGGATTGCATTCTTAAGCATCATTTAGTGCTGCATTATATTTAGGCTAATTTTTAAAGGTGCTTATGCTGATGATTTTGAATCATTTTGCAGATGAAGCCCAGCAAATAACTTACATGATGGATAATCATTTACAAAAAGAAAAGTTGTTCATGTGGATTTGCCTCACTGACCTACTGAAATCTGCGTTTTAAACTTTTTTTAAACACATAATAGTACTTTTTTTATTTGCAGATGTCATGCTAATGTGACTATAGGTTAGAACAAACTTTCATTTTTAGTTTTGACCTTTCCTGTACTGCAGAAATCAGATTTGTTTTCATATTAATCTTTTAATCTACGACTTTTGGTTCCATCAAACTATTGAACAGGTTGTGTTTGCCTTGTTCAAGTGGCGCTCTCTTGACCTGGATAAAGTGAGGTTTAACTGCAGAGTTACTGATGTGATGTTAACCCGAGCCTAAGGAACCTGCATCATATTGATTCTCACACACTTGAGCAGATTTGTACCGCAAGGCTTTTGGGGTATTGTGGAGCATCTGACAAGCATTCCAGCCTTTAGGACAAGCCCCTGCCACTCAGCAGCCAGTCATGTTCACACACTCCTTTCCATGTTCGCACACACAGAGAGGGTAATTTGGAAATAGGCCGCTGAGACTGACATGTCTGCACCACATGCATACCACCCCCCAACTCAAGAAAATCCATGCAGACAGAGAGGCTGTTGTGTATGGGCTGCTTTCTGCAAACTCCCCCACCCCAACCGCAGCTCCTTAGCTTTTCATTGCCAAATACAGCCTGCAGGTATGAGTGGTATCCGGTCCACTGGTCACTGAATCCATCTAGCACTTGCAACAAAGAGCACAAGCATACCAGTGAATTTATATTCCATTTAATTACCATTAAGTTATCAATGCAGCTAACGATTGCTAAGTAAATTCAATTTACTATACTGGGAAAAGAGAGAAAAGACTAGAGGCATTGTATTTAGAATGAGGGTGGAATTGTAACCAAGGTTAAGGGAGTTACGGCAGTGGAAATTTTGTGTTTTTCGAGAAAATGGAGGGAGCACTGGGAGAGACCTTTAAAAAGCCAGAAACCGAAAAGAAAAACAGATCCTTTCAGTAGCTGTAACAAGACCTGAATCCCCTACAAAAAAGAACAAGCAAGAGAAAGGAAGAGATACACAAAGGTGAAGAGAAAGGCGAGCAGTGATGCAGGCTCTTATCTGATGAGGAACCGCTATCGTAAATATCCAGCTCTGCCTTTACAGGAAACACATATGCACATGTTGATCTAGAGAGCACTCGGTCAAAATGAAAACGAATCCCTGAACGGGATCTGATGTCTGATATACTACTGGGTGACGGGGATCAAAGAGCAGAACGGGACATTGATTCATTCCAATTTTTATTCCCCTCCTGCAAGAAACAATGGCAGCCACATATTGTTTTCCATTTTCTACAAGCTGTGGGCATGTGAGCAATGAATGCAGCTCGCCAAGCCTGTCAAGAGAATATCTTCCCATTTCAAAATTATATTTCACAGTGAGAAAATAAAGCCTATTTTATGTTGAAGATAATTTGCTATGTTATGCAAAAATTATTTGGATTATTACTAAATAGTTACACTTTTGCTGTGCAGTATTACATAAGCCTCTTCCAGTTTGTTTCACAAGTTGATGAATCATTATTTGTGTGTCTGTGTGTGTGTGTGTGCGCGTGCGTGTGTGCGTGCGTGCGTGCGTGCGTGCGCGTGTCTGTGTGTGCAGAAACTTTTTTGAGTGTGAGCAATTTGACAGCCATGTTGTTTGTTGTTGGGATAAGCTGTGTTTTGAGGTTGTTTGAGGAGAGAGAGTCTGCGCACACACATATAGACATACACATCCACACCCGCGCAGATGGGCTCTTTTGTGGAGAGCTTTATCTAGGATCTGAGGCGTGTTTACTGCAGTTGTCTGACAGCGGCTCTCTAAGCCGTGGATGTGTATCTGAAGGAGTGTGCTTGCCTGGATGTTTGGGGGCTCAGTGGCCGCAACTGAGATCCAGGCCAGATGCGTGGGCACGCAACACCCGCCGTTCCATCTGACGCCCAGCATCAGCCCTCGCTCTCAGTCTTTGCCACAGGCACTCCACGGGGAAGTGTACATATTTTTTTGGCGTCATCGGTGGGATAAAAGTCTTGCATCTAAAGATGGTAAAAGCATCCTGCTGATGTCCTAGTGCCTTCCATCCCTCTTTGTTCATCTCTGGCCAGATGTGTTGTCTCCCTGTTGTTGGTCTGGGTGTATGAGGCAGGTCTCTTTTTGTTTGCTGCCCAATCCGCCATCCTCTCCCTTTCTCTCCCTCTCCCTGCTCTCAGTTGGTGCCATTTGAACATCTGCTCCCAGAGAACAGCCACCAACCATTCAATAATGACACAACATTTTCCTGAAAAGCCTCTGTGGCAAAATGCAAAAAAAGAAGGCACTCTAACACCTCCTAGTGAGTTGAGCCAGCCAGCTGAGATTGACCCTGAGGGGGCTTGACTGTACGGATAAGCCTCTGGCCTCCTATAAAGCCATCTGACACCTTCAACTGACCCAGTTTAGATTGCATTACTATTACCCGTCCATTCACCAAACTAATCCGGCTTATTAAATCTTCTCTCTGAGACCGTGTATTCATCGCAGCCAATTAAAAGTGAATGTTTAGAGTTTGTTTGGCTGGTGAGATTGATGTATTTATAGATGTGTAAATGAACGTGTATTTTCAGTAGTAAACACCACAAAAGATCTCTTCAGTGAGTGATTGTAATGTATGAGCTCAAAACCAGCTTTTTGATATGCTTTATTTGAACAAGATGGAAATTGAGAGCCTAATTTGTTTCCTGGTTTGCAGCTCTGCGCTCAGGGACTAAATTGCTCCTCCATATACAATGATTTTTGATTGATGAATTCCCTTGACACCTCAGCTGCACCATCTCCTGGCCTGTTGTCCCATGGTGACTGTCTTCACACCTCTGATTGGTCCCTAGATGTGGTCTCATGCGGTAACAGTGTGGCAGGTGTGCTGCGGGTGTTGGCTGGTGGCGAGCCCCTTCGCTGATTTTGTCATCACTTGGGATGAGGATAATGAAAGGCCTGGGTGTTTGTGTATGTCTATGTGTGTGTGTGTGAGATTACACCCTCCGAGAGGCCTACGCCTGCTATTTTGCCCAGGAGGTAGCACTGGCAGTGCTGGTTGGCTTAATGCTGAGAGATTAGGCCTCTACGAAGAGGTAATTGCTCACAGCACGCTCTATTAAAGACAAAAGGAAGGAAAACTGCTATCTGGAGCAACAGCTAATTTATTATGTTCTGTCCGACTACGTCTTCATAGTGTAGTGACTGTGGAGCCATGTGATCACGCGAGTACCAGCACCATTGTGAAATATGAAAGCCACTAGCCTGTTCCATTTTAATTAGTGTAGTGTTTGTGCAAAGAAACGTCTTTGACAATGTCACAGGAACACGATGAGCTTTTGTTCCTGGAAAAATGTGTTTTTACCGAATGCTTTTTCCCATCAGCGGTTGAGGGTCGGTTCCCAGCACTCTTAATGACTCATTGAAACATACTAAGCGCTGCTCACTCACACTGAACTTATTCATCATTATTGCAAGTACACCTTTGGTAATACTTTTCTTAAATTTCAAGAGTGTTTACTTCAAGGAAGGGTTTGTTTTGGTTAACAGTAATAACCATGCAAATAAATCATCACATGAAGAAATAGCTATGATAATTATGGCCTTTTGTTTATTGATTTGCTTGTGTGTGTGTGTGGATGTAGCCATGTGGCATTGTGGAAAGAAAGTGGGAGCGGGTAGATAGCAAGATCAATAGCTAAGAATTCTAGATGTGCACATATTCTCTTCTTGCCTATCTTTTTCACTGCAAGCACGAAAGCCTTTGTCCCCACTTATTTCCAAACTCCTTTTCTTTTTCCATCTTCAACAAGCGCTGGAGTTTTTTAACGGCATGAAATTGCCAGCTAGCACAATGCCCTTGGTGTAAAGAGACGTAATCAGCGTCACTCACGAGTCTCTCTTAAAGTTTATTTAACGAGTCATTCATCTTTGTTTTGTCTCCAAAAACAAGCTCGTGAAAGAAGGTGCTGCTTAACAGCACATGAAACAGTGTCATAAAAAGGCTGAAAGCAAATGACGATCAGCCACTTTCTCTTCTTCTCACTCTTTGACACAGATGTGTCAGTACTTTCTGTCTTTCTCTCAACTGACCCTAATTGTTCTTTTGATAGTTTTTTTTCTGTTCAGTTTTTTTTCCTGACCTCTCCGATCAACCCTTCACCTTTAGAGGTTCAGGCCTTTCACCATGGCTTAACTACTTGAACCATTTGATCTCCCTGTGCATCTTCTTTGATGGTGTCCATGTCTTAGGAAGCCTTAGGCTGGCTTTGTATTATGCGGTGTGCTTTTGAAATGGGAGTTATTTAAGTCAATTGTTATGCAAGTCTATGCAACATAACACCGTAAAAAGAAACTGTTGCCATTGGCAGGATGAGGTTATTTTTCTAGTTTGCTGGGGCGTGAGTGGGTCCGAACCCTCCGGAGGAGGTGGTTTGCATGCTGCACTGGAGAGGAGATTGGATTTGTGGGTGCAAAGGTCAGTGTGTGGGGGTTGTGGCCTGTGGACCAAGCTGACCTCTGAAACTTTCATCGTCCTACTCATTTCACATTTTGAATATCTATCTGTTCTCGTTTTCTATTTATCTTTTTTAAATCTTGAATTACCTTTTTTCCATCAATCCATTCATCCATCTTTGTCTGTCTGTCTGTCTGTCCGTCCTTCCATCCATTCCCCTATCTATCTACAGTATCTAGCTGTCTGTCTGTCTGTCTGTCTATCTATCTATCTATTTATCTGTCTGTCTGTCTGTCTGTCTATCTAACTATCTATCTAAATATTCACCAACCCATTCATTGTCTTAACTCAAGTCTCAATTGTCAGCAAACCAGCACTTTCCACTATCATTCAATTCAATTCATCTTTATTTGTATAGCGCTTTTACAATGTAGATTGTGTCAAAGCAGCTTTACATAGAAGGTTATAGTAAATTGAAAATGTCAGTTTAGTTATTAATGTTTGAGTTCAGTTCTGTTCAGTGTTGCATGACATAAGCAGTCATAAGCATGACATTTCATAGATTCTACCTAGTGCACATCCACACATACCACGCCTATACTCTTAATATCTTCCTCTGGATACCAGTTCATCAGGCCAGCTTATCCTCAGCTGGTGTGGATTGCACCTCTTTGGTTAACTACTTGAGCTGAACCCAGTCACATATTTTTGCATTCGTTTAAATCCTTTACCCTGGCACGCTGCTGAATCACCCTAACACGACTCTGAAGACCTCTGTTCCCAGCTCATTATATACCACGATTGAAGGACTCTTCCTACACACAGCCTCTTATGTGTGTGTTTATAATATCTGCATATCTAAGATCAACAGCATTGTCTGTAACATTCTCAGCCAGAATAATCCGCTGACAAAGAGCGCTCGGCTAGCCAAAAATTCTCCCACTCTTTTCTGCCATTGCAACAACTAACCACATGTGACCCGTGGAAGGACCCTGCCCGCACCCCTCATTGTAATTGGCCGTGTGATTATGTGTGCGTGTGTGTTAACAGGCTCTCCCTCAGCACCCTGCTGTTCCCATTTGCTGGTTACAGCCATAAACTGGGCAAGCCCTGGTTGTTTTAACAGTGCATGTGTTGATGAGCTCTCTTTGGCGTTCTCGCATAAGAAGGACCCAATTAGACTCAAGGCAGAAGACTCTGGATGGAGCCTTGTGAGTACTGTAAGTGTGTGTATTTGTATGTATGATTTTTCTCAGTTGTTTATAAAATGTTGAAATGACCTTGCTATTTAGAGGTGTTTTATGCTTGTTTATGATGGCAGTCGAGAGCCGCAGCATCATTCGGTGAAACCCATTCAGGCTCAGTTCTCCAGCTGACATCTTTTCAACTATTTTTTCCTTAATAATCCTGCAGATCTTTATTCTTTTTTTTTTTTCAAAGGTTTTCAGTATGGATGATTGTTGTCCTTCCCTTTCTATGTACTGCAAAGACATTTTAGACAGATAGATTTCTTAAACCTTCTGCACATTAGACATATGCCAATATTCATAAATTCAATATGTTGTGATAATGAACATGCTCAATATTGCTATTGTAGCCACTTCAAAATACAGTGAATAAATATTTATCATTTAAGCTTTAATAATACCTTGTAGAAATATTCAGATTGATGTATTTGCAGTGGTTGTTCATCAGCACCAAATAGGCTATTTATTTTTCCAAAATTATCATGTTTTTCTGCCCTTTGACCTTGAAAATTGTGTGAATATTTATAGGAAGGTAATCATTTTATAAAATGGAGTTAATGAATAATATAATACAGTTTATATTATATTATATTGTTATATTATATTGTTTTTTTATTATCTTTAACATATAACTTTAATAAGGCTATTTCTCTTTTTTGATTTTAATGGATTAACTAACATTTACTAATGAGTCTTTAATGTACAGTCTTACCTAATTTACTTTTAAATTATTTTGCAATTGAATGTGTGTAAACATTTGTTCACTCTGAACATGCCTATATAACACATCAATGCACAATATATTTTGCTAATTATAACTGTTAAAGTAATCTTTTTGCAGCTTAAAATGAAAAAACATTGCATACCACAATAAAAGCAATTAATCGCAACATTTGATAGAAACCTACTGCACATAAAACCTTGCATTTCAATGTAGCTGCAGCTTTATGCATAACGTTCCATTATTTGTTTAATGTTGATTGTTTGAGAGTGAGTGTGTGTGTGTGTGTGTACGTATGCGCATGCACTAAGGTTAGCTGGTTTTTAAATGCTACCCTCCGCAATACACTTCCGTCTGCACCATTAACATTGCTGCGGCATGAATCATTGTAAATCGAATAGTGCACTTTGTGCGGGAATGAAACACGGCTGTCTCCGGATCATAATGGCGGAATTATAGCTCTCCCCCCATCATCACGCACGCGCTGAAGTCATCCCAAACCCAATTAAGGAGAATCCGTCTTCATTTGCTGGGTTTTGGAGGCTGACAGGCAGAGTGTCAGAGACGTGCTTTGGATTGTTTTGTTTTTGAGGCCAGGCGGAGGCTCGGGCTCGTGGGGTGATCGATCACAGGAAGCTGGCCAGGTATTGAAGGGTGTTGTTGCGGAAGGGGCGAAGACCTTAGATAACATCATCATTAGCCAGCAGACTGACACTTATGTGCGCATCATTAGAGGCATCGCTGTGGATGGTGTGTGTATCATCATGGGTATAATGGTTTCGATTTTTTTTTTTTTTTTTTTTTTTGTAAAGTATTGTGTTTTCAAATGCAGTTTGACTTTTGCTTTTGTAAATAAAAAATGTAATTGTACCAATCAAATGCCTGAAACATCATCAAGGCTTTATTTACTTTTTTACTTACTCATCGTTTCCAGTTTGAGTTTTCTTTGGAAGAATGTTTGAAACCTTTTTCGGTGAACTATCCATTTAAGTTTATTAAAAGTAATTATATATCTTTTTGAGACTTTAATATTGTTGTTTTACATTTGAATAATATTTCAGAATATTACTTACTTAATTATGATCATCATATCATGATATAACTCATCTCATATCCTGAAATACTCTACTGCTGATGTTATTACCATAGGACAACATTACTAATGTTCGAGTCTTTGTGAGCAGAAGAGTTATTTTTTCCAAAACCTTAATGTTTCTGTTGGGAAAAAACGAATATATTCTTTATTATTTTTGTATATTTTTTATTCATTGCACAGTTGTATTGGTATTGCTTGAAGTAGAATATTAAATGGGCATCTTTGTTGAGTCTGATAAGTTTGCATATTAATGATGCATTTTTGCAGAAGTAGAGATTTCCTGTCATTCACTGGAAAGATCATACTTAGCTTTATGTTCTTAGAGGTGTGAAAACAGAATGTTGCAGACCATGTCTTATCTGATCAAAGGTTGCAGATAGAGGAAGTATGATTGTTTGTGGCCAATGGAGGACTGGAGAATGATTGACAAGTGACGAATTTCACTAAACTCCACCTGTTGATATCGTCTGCCTATAAAAGTTGGAGTCAGAAAATGAACTTTGTTGCGCACCTCCTGAATGTAACTTTGCATTGCATTGAGGATAACAGAATTTTGTGAATCAAATTATTCATTCGTATCCAATAAATTGTTATGATGTTTGGCATTGAAGAAAAACCTCTCCTGACCTTTTTTATTGAACACGCATGGAATAGGTTAAATATTGCAACATTTCCAAATCTTTTATTTCATCTCATTTTGTAGTTTCTTAACAAAGACATACTACACTTAACAATTTAACTACACCCCTGTGAAAATAATCACTTCGTGATGGCAACATTAAAGTGTAAAGTTTTATTTCAGTCAAATTCATAATACCAGCTGCAGCATCGTGGACAATGAAATACACCAATAAACGTGTCATTGCTGCTGCATTTAGTTGTAAATTTTGACTACCATCACTCTGGCATCTCCGAGGCATTTATGATTCAGCAACATGGGCTGCATCCGTTCAGATCTTAAGCCAGTCGGCCCACTCCAGAAAACAGCTCGTCCCTGGATTTCTTTTTGAAGCACATGGCAAAGAATGTTTGAAATACTAAGGTTTTGTGGCTATTCAAAACTCCACATTTGTTGTATTTACAACAAAACACCTGCATCACTATTCACTCAACTTTTTTACTGAATGCTGCATTATTTTATATGAAAAATTGTGCTATAGTGCACATTTGCAGTTTCAATTCAGCAGTCGATTCATTTCCGCAAACTCCCTCGTTTTTATTGTAGGTTTCAGCTGCTAGTCTTTGTTTTTGTAGTCATTTTAGTCGGTGACATTCTCGATCAACACGCACATGCATTTTTCTGTCTATGAATCCTCAAAAAACACAAACAAGACTATGACCAGCTGTACTCTGGAGAGAAAAGAGAGGAAATGAGTGCTGAGAGGGAGGAAAGAGAAGGGAGATGAAGTAGAATGAGATGTGCTGTGATGATCTGAGGGAGGACGAGCGGGAGAAAGATTGAGGAGGTGAATGTGAGAGGAGAGAGAGAGCGCTATTGGTGTTTATAGATTTGGTCTCTTTTATTTCTGTAGCAACAAGGCGTTTCTTGTAAAAAGGGGGGGGAACGCTGGAGAGAAAGAGCATGCATGAGGGAGCCTGAACAGAGAGCTGAGGCATCAGAGAGAAGCAAAGATCCAGTGCTTTTTGATTGCTGCTGAAATATTGGCATTTGCAGACTATGGTGTTCGGTAATGAAGTTTAAACCAAGTTCAGCTCAGATTGATCATCCAACTCGTCACCTCCAGGCTTACCTTTAGCACTCAGTGAGTCATCAAATATTTAGACGCTCATAATTATTAATGCGGTTTATGATGGATCGCCCACCTTTATCATTGTTTAATTAACTTGTTGGCACATCAATCTTATTTAAATCTAAAGTTAACATGAAACTGCATTTAAAACTAGCTTTTGTTTCATTAATTGTCACACATATTCAGAAAATTTAATGTTAAATTAATGATTTTTTTCACAGCTGTGTTCAAAAGATAATGTGAAGATTATAATTTAGTTTTCTCTTGTTTTCGTGTTAGAATTAAAATAATATATTTACATATTCATATGTAATGTAATGTTGGCCATATGTTTATATAATGATATTTAGCATTAAAAAAATTTATTTTATATGTAACACATTTGTATAGCATTTTATGTCAGTAAACGCTGCATCATGCTTTACAAATAAAAAAATATGTTTAGTTAATACAAAAATCTAAGTTTGTAAAAAGACAAGCAAATATACATTAATATATTTTTATAGTTTTATATATTTAATATAGTTAAATATATTTTATATAGTATTAATTCATATTGACTTCACATTGACATATTTTCACTTGTTTCATCCTCTTTCTTTGATTTAGTCCTTGGAGCACCAGATTGACGAATTAGGTTATTTATTGTAACTTATTTTAGGTAGTGTTTAATAATAATAATAATAATAATAATAATAATAATAAAAATAATAATAATAATA
>CAIGQQ010037945.1:240775-287403 GCA_903798035.1 Danio albolineatus | reverse complement strand
AGTTGAAGTCAGAATTATTAGCCCCCCTGAGTTATTAGCCCCCCCTGTTAACATTTCTGTTTAACGGAGAGAAGAATTTTTCAACACATTTCTAAACATAATAGTTTTAATAACTCATTTCTAATCACTGATTTATTTGATCTTTGCCATGATGACAGTAAATAATATTTTACTAGGTATTTTTCAAGACACTTCTATACAGCTTAAAGTGACATTTAAATGCTTAACTAGGTTAATTAGGTTAACTATGCTGGTTGGGGTAATTATGCAAGTTATGGTTTGTTCTGTAGACTATCGAAAAAATAAAAAATCTTAAAGGGGCTAATGATTTTAACCTTAAAATGGTTTTTAAAAAATCAAAAACTGCTTTTATTTTTGCTGAAATAAGAAAATAAGACTTTCTCCAAAAGAAAAAAAGCTGCTTCTCATGACTTCATATTTAACAAGCCAATAGTTGTTGTGTTACCCTACAGTAGTAACTATAGAATTACCACAACAAATTCATTAAAGTACTTTAATTTGTGTTATTTTTCTTGCATGTAAGTACTCACTCTTCACTTGTCACAAACATGTTTCAGTTTCTTTCTTCTGTTGAACAAAAAAAATATTTAGAAAAGACAGGCAGCATAGGACAGAGTTACAAAAAATACATGTCACAACACATAGACACACACAAAAATAATATAAACCATAATCAATTGTTAAAACATATGCACTGCTCTAAATTGACAGTCTTTAAAATATTTTTTAAATATAACGATAGATGGTAAAGATTTCATTTGTAGTACATCTTGAAGCTTGTTCCATACATATGAAGCACACTTAAAGAATTCAGATTGATCTAACTCTGTGTGAAAAAATGGCATCCTAAGTAAGAGTATATCTGCTGATCTGGTAATATAAGTATTTGAGCAGTGCTCCAGCAATCTAGATATATTCTGTGACAATTTACCAACCAAAGCTTTAAAAATAAAAAATAAAATATGCTGTTTTCTCCTTGACTGTATTGAGGTCCATTCTGTCATTTTATATAAATTACAGTCATGTGTGCGTGCGTTTGAACCACTGACAAACCGTAAAGCACTATGATAAACAATATTTTTAATTCAGCGGAGTGTGAGATAAAAGTGATAGAAAAGATAGAAGTGTACTCTTAACTAAATGTTTTCGATCTGTGAAGGAGAAACAATTTTTTAAACGAAAATAAAAACCTAATGTTGGTCTGGTTTTTTTTTTGTCAATATGAAAACTATAAGTCAACTTATTATCAAGCCAGACACCTTAATATTTATAACATGCAGCTTTGTGTGCCATTTAACGTTTTCATTTTAAAATAATGTTTTGATAATCTGGATTGTGTAAAGATCATAGTATTTGGTTGTTGTTTTTTTTTGAAACAAGCAAAGAAACTCATAAAGGATTGAAAATAATGGATTATATATATATTGAACCTCGGCTGGGTGAGTTGGCATTTCTGTGTGGAGTTTGCATGTTTCCTCCGGGTGCTCCGGTTTCCCCTAAAGACAAGTTGTATAGGTGAATTGGGTATGCTAAATTGTCTGTAGTGTATGAGTGTGTGTGGATGTTTCCCAGGGATGGGTTGCAGCTGGAAGGGCATCCGCTGCGTAAAACATATGCTGGATAAGTTGGCGGTTCATTCTGCTGTGTTGATAAAGGGACTAAGCCGAAAAGAAAATGAATGAATATATATAAAACAAATCAAACTTGTATGATATAATGGATATGGGTTTGAGAAAAATCTTAATATTTGTTTTATTCTGTACAGAGCAAATTCCAAATAAATATAAACTTTTGCAGAAAATGACAGTTTGTCAAAAAAAATTGCTGATAATTGTGTTTTCAGCAGACCAGTATTACTTTGAAATGCTTTTTTCTCTCTCTTACAAAGTTAGTCACATTCAGTGTCATACATTTATTCCATTAGATAAAGTGTGCTCTAAAAATAATAACAATTCAGAAAGAGAATTATTCACAGTATTTTGAAGTGCCTGTAATAACAATATTGTGCATATTATTCATTATATTGTATTATTAAATACCAGCTTGTGCGTGTGTGTGTGTGTGTGTGTGTGTGTGTGTGTGTGTATGTGTGTATGTTCAGATGGCAAATACTGCATTAAAAGCATAGAGCTCCAGTTTAATGTGTGTGCAGTGGCATTTATTTGCCTACTCCAGGAGTTTATGAAAAAAGATAATTTTGACTCGAACATTAGCTTGGATGAAAAACATTCAAAGCCTTTGTGAAATAATGATAAACTCACACCTGTGAACGTTTTTTATTAATCCAGAAGATGATGTTGCTGGGCAACCATAAACCACCTATAATTAGACTAATGAATTATATTACTCAGCGGAAAACGTTTTTACTCAGGTTATTAATGTTAATAATTTATTTCACTGCACGTTATGTCAAAAAAAGAAAAAGTTTTGTGTGCTCACATTTTCTTGTCAGACTTTTGATTGATTTAATACTGCTGTTTATTACACTTTGTTGATACTGGCAAGCGTAAATTGCTGAATTATTTCTCCAGCATGAGAGTACTCATTGGCTTCTCTTTCCTTTCTCTGAAATAATCATGTTTATGAGTTGGTTTATTTGTGCACTGAAAGAGTGGAGAAAATAACACTTCCCGTTCTGGCATTTGAACAGCAGTTTCATCTCTTCTTCTTTCAGCGCTGGGCTTTAA
This sequence comes from Danio albolineatus, assembly GCA_903798035.1. Lineage (NCBI taxonomy): Eukaryota > Metazoa > Chordata > Actinopteri > Cypriniformes > Danionidae > Danio > Danio albolineatus. Next base: position 284,695 of record CAIGQQ010037945.1, on the reverse strand, counting down.
TTGACAGCTGCACTGGATTATGGGCCGTGTTCAACTTCTTCGTCTGCTCTCATAAATCATTACATACGGCAGAGAGGGTCAATCTGTGCTTGATCTCCTTACGTTTGCGTGTGTGTTTGTTAGAAGCAGGCAGTAGAGAGTGCTGATGGAGCAGGTTGGAATGAAACCACAGACAGAAGTGAGGTTATCGCAGGGAGAGGCGACGAATGAAAGTGGGATGAGAAGCGAAGAGATAGAGGAAATGAATTTGAAAAAAAGCTGCGAAACTGGGATTACACGCTACCCTCTGCATACTTACTTCCCTAAGTCTGTTCAGCAGATTAATTCCTCACCATAAAAGGCCTGTGTGCTTCAAACCTTCTGAAGGGCTTTTTTTCGAAGTGACTTTAATAGAATGCTTTATTGTACATCAATGTCAAATGATTAAGTATGATGAGTTTTTTTGTGTCTAAAATGTTTATTGCTTGATATTATTTAATCTCTTTCATGAGAGCAATATCAAACAAACACACAAAAAGGTGTCAAATCACAGCCTAAATAAATTAGTTTGTGTAATATTGTTTTAAAAAGGCCATTCTTTTTGGATTACTAATATGATACACATTTAAAGCAAATGTGCTCATTAATAATTTTAATGACTATCGTAGTCCATTTAATGCTCAACTTATTTCACCTTTGAAATATATTTTAAACACACAATTAACACCCCATTTATATGTTATATTATATCATACTTTTTAATTATATAGCTGTAAATAAAGTAATTATTAGTTACCTAACATGGAAGTAATTTTTAATGATAAGATTTATTGCAAAGAGTGTCACTAATGAATAATTAGACTTACGCCTGACTTTTGCTAACTTATTTTTTTTTAATTTTGACCTTATTGTAAGGTAATATAACACAAATTAGAATCTATTTAATTACTATCGCACTATTCACATTTATTCATGTGGTTTAAAACACACTTTCTTAACTACTGTTAATTTGTACATGATAGACAAATACAGTACAAATTAAACGTTGTACCTTTTTAAGCAGATATTACTACTGAAAATGCAAAGCAGCCATATACTGTATCAGAGCAGTTTTGGGTTACTTTTGAAAGTAATGCATTACCAATATTGAGTGACTCCCCCAAAAAATAACTAGTTTCGTTACTTAGTTACATTTTGCGTTAAGTAATGCGTTACATTACTTTTGCGTTACTTGATCTTGATCGTCTTGATCTCTTTCAGAACTTTTTACTTCTTTTTTTAATAGAGGAGCTCTGCACTTAACAACGCACTGTATAACCTACACCTTCATTTACCATAAAAAAACACATAAAAAAATAATAATTAGGATGTTATCTGAGAACTTCCTGACCCCAGAGTTATACTGTACATGCTGTATATACAGATTATTGAAAGTTTAAAGCAACGTTTTTGCTACTTTTGTGCTATTTGTCTTAAGTAAAATCACTGTTAATTAAGACAATCCCCCTTTCATTTTCTTCAATGCATTCAAAATAATGAACACATTCTCTTATTGATGCATAATGCGGCGTGACTACTTTCATTTTAATTCAGCAATATATATTTTAAAAGCCAATTAATCAAACTAAAAAGTAACTCGTGTTACATTTTCCAAAAATGAACTCAAATATTATAACTTATTATTTAAAAGTAATGCATTACTTTACTCACTGCTTAGAAAAGTAATATTATTACCTAACCCGCGTTACTCTTAACACTGATTAAGTGTGCACCATTGATTCAAAGAAAATAGTTATAGACATTGCAATTACAGCTGCCACAAATAATTATTGGTGAAAAAGCTTTCCTTTTTTCAGTGCCTGAACATTGTAACTAGTCACAGATAGGCGGCTGTGTAATGAATGCAGTGAAACAGGGGCCGTTTAATGTGAATCTTTATATCAGTGTTCAGTCAAGAGTGAACACTTTAGTGCTTTCGTCAGTTGGTCTGTGCTCAGCACGCATGCATACACTCAAACACACACACACACACACAATGCTGTATCAGTGGCAGCACATAATGTTAATGGCACTTAATTTGTTGGTTAGGATGGGCAGGCTGGCGTGAGCCCTGCTCCCAAAGGATCTGCCTGTAATTGTGTTTCATATCATAAATAAAGCTTGCAATAATTACAAAATAATAATTCCCCCCCTCTCTTTCAGCCTTGTGGTTTCTTTCTCTCTCAGTATAATCTACACACACACACACACACACTGGCTTTTTTATACTGGACATCCTTTCTTCATTTCTCTCTCACAATGTAGTGCAATATAAAGAGTAGGAGGTAATTAGGATGTGTGCAGGACTCCAAAGCCACACGCCACAGAAGCAGAGGTGACTTTGCTCACTGTCTCACGAGTGCGTCCAGACCCCTGACAGGGAGCCGAGGAGCCAGTCAGCTTAATTACCGTTCACTCACTACCCCTCACCCTTTACCTTTGACTGCTCTCAGATCAGGGGTCCTTGACCATGTCTGATAAGCTGTTATTATATGCTAAATGCTGGTGCTGAGTCCAGGTCTGTGTTTTTCGGTGGTTTGGCAAGGTGATCGTGTTTGTGAGATCAGTTTCAGAAAGATGTGAGCGAGGGAAAGCGCAAAGCTTTTTCGCATAGTAAAAAAAGACTCTGAAAATGTGGACTAGATGAACTAATTAAAATGAAACATGGGGGCTTTTTCACTGTACAGATTTGGAGAGAATTAACCACTTCAAAGGTTTGATGCTGGATATCTCATTAATGCGTTTTTAGCAAAGTCTTAATTTGTGTTTTATGTATTTTATAAACTACTGATGATGTGACTTCAAATTTTCAGATGAGAATATTATCAATTAGAGCATTTATTCAGAGGGAATACCAGCTAGTATGTTTTCAGACTTTACATTTTCTGGAAATACAGTGCTCAGTATATATAAGTACACTCCTTACAAATCTATCTTTTAAATTGATATTTTTAATAGGAAGCTATACAATATTATATTTATGTATATACATTAGATTATATATATATTAAACGCAAATTAAAAAAATAAATCAATACATTTTTGCTTCTGTTTATTAAAAAAAAAAGTTGTTGAAATTTTAGAGGTTTTTTTTCAATATTTTGTTTTATTTAATTGTATTTTCTTTCAATTTATAAACATGTTTGGTGACTAAAATATTATTTTAATAAATATGTCTGTTTAAATGCACAAAAATACATTGCCTATATTCACTGAGAAACGGATAAAAATATAATTTAAAAAAAATTATTATTATTTGCTTATTTAATTTTTTTATTTATTGTACTCAATATGCTGATTACTGTATCGACCTTGTCAGTGATTGTTGAAATGAAACTTACTTAAAACATATACTTAAATTAAAAACTTGCTGTTAATATTTTTTCTTGATCTTTCTTGAAAAGCAATCACTTTGCATTTTTGGTCTTTACTTGTCTTCCCTCAATACTGTATATGTTTTTTTCTCTGTGTGTGTGTATGTGTGTGTGTGTCCATTTGTTAATGGCTGATTTGATGGGTAATGGACTGCAAGCAGCGATATATCTAAGATCAAGATGAAGTGAATTTGGCAGCCACGGAAGCAAGTTTGTGTGGGGTATACTGTATGTGTGTGTGTGAGAGAGAGAGAGAAAGAAAGAGAGTTGTGGTTTTCTTGGCCTCACAACTTTATGCTACTCACCATTGCTGTGGCCTTAAAGACAATTGTGGGCGATGTGGAGAACATTTCCAACTTCTATGTGACCGCAACTTGTGGAGCAGAAACATCACAAACACAATGAATAGTCATGCTAGTTTCAAACTATCATTCTTTGTTGCTTTTTATTTCCCTGTTCTTTGTTGCTGCTTGAATTTATGTTAATGCATGCATTTGGTAAAGCTTCACAAATATGTGCTTCATTTGCAATATACAAAACAGCTCAAACTTTATTTAGAGAAAAAAATGAATGCTTTTTTCTGCTGGTTCTTTTCATTTGCAGTTATTTTATTTATTTTTGCTTTGGTTTAAAGTGATTTTTCTTTCTATAGGTTCTCCCATGCCATCCTCTCTCTCCAGTCCATCAGTCACTGAGCATTCCCATTCTCAACCACCCTCACCCAATCTCCATGACAACCAGAGTTCCATCTTAAGTAATGCCACCACACAGGCGGTGCAGGACTCTGATTCGGAAGAAGAGTACACGGCTGTTCTCTATAGACCCGTAACACAGCCTGCCCCCAGCCACAGCTGTAATGGTAAGGTGACCACCCCTCTCTTTCTCTCTCTCTTTCTCTCTCTATCTCGCTCTCATTCTTGCTCTGTGAAGTAAGAAAAGCGTGAAGCCTTTGTGTTCCCAGTGAAAACCGCTGGAGTGAACTGTATGCTGGCCTTGTCGGAAATTTTATTAGAGAATGCCACATCCAATCAGTGGCATTCAACCTCTGTGTGGATTAGGGGAGGTTAAGTGGTTTTTGTGTATAAAATGGCTACGGGCCGCACATTGCACTCAGAAAACAATTTTACACTCTCAAAATCATATTTGACTGAGAACTGCTAGATTTGAGTCAACTTTGAATGAAGGTGAAAGTTCTCCCACAAATGAAATTTCTATTATGTTGTTCCAAACCTATATGGTTTTCATCTTCTGTAGAACAAAAAAAGATGAATTTTTCAAGACTGCTTTCTTACAATCAAAGTGAATAGGAAACATTGCCTTTTAAGTGCTAGAAAGAACAGAAAAGCCCTGTTCACACAAGGACAATGATAAAAAAAACATGTGAATGCAAGGATTTGAAATGGTTTAAGCTAGTCCGTCCATGTTTGACCACTTCCAGAGGAAGATGAAAACACATTCAACCAGACTGCATTTATATATAGATATAGTATAGTAGGCATTCATTTGGTCAATGGTGTTTCAAAAGCCACAAAATACTACCTATTCACAGCATTTGTTCCTGAACATTCTATCTAAAATGAAAATAAAGAAGTTTAATATAATTGCGGTAATACAAGCGGCAACATCCCATTCTCCCTCGTGGAGCTAATATGAAAGTAACTGAAACTGCAATTCATCGAAATTCCACTAGGCCTGGCTCCATAATAAAGCACATTTCTATTGAACCCAATGTTAAAAGGGCCAACTTCACAGCAGAAAAAACGGTGTTTGCAGCCTGGTACAAAAAAAAAACGATTTTGGTGTATATAGCTGATATTACACTTCATGACAACTGTGAGGGGGTGAATTTTTTGATTAGCTGTAGGCTATAGAATAGTCATCTGAAATGTTGTCGTACAGTGTTATGTCTGGATTTCATAAATAGCCTTGCATTTGCTAACACAGACTATATTTGAAGTAATAATTATTTATTTAATATTTATTATTTTTATGAAGTAGTTTATTAGACTAAACACTTATTGATATAGTATACAACCGAGCCCATGTTGTCAGAACACATACGAATCGCAGGTAATGAAGTATTAAGCGTTTCTCCAAAGGAAAAGCCTGTCTAAACAAAATGCTAGCAGGCATCTGTAGCTCCCCTCACGCTCTGTCTCTTTTTTGGTTACCCCGGGTCAGCGCTGTGACACGTGAACAAAATGGTGACGATTGGCCACGCTCACTTGTAGCTTCATTTGCACTCTTCAGAAACCTATGGGTTACGTCACGGATACCACGTCCATATTTTTACAGTCTATGAAATACCAATCTCTTACCAATGCTTATTATAACAAACACCAAACGTGCAGTGATATTGTGTGGCAATGAAAGCATAAACAAAAGCTGTTTCTTTACATTTTTTTTCCTTTGTATTCATAGCTAAATTGTGAGCTCATTCCAGTGTTTTATATTAAAACACCAGAAAAAAACATTCATAGACCCTCCCTTCAAAAAAATCTGCTTAATTTAAATACATAAACTTTAATGTGTCTCTCTGGCCTACTTTTGATTAGATCAATCAAAATTGATGTTAATACAAAGTGTAAACAGTCCCTAAAGGTGCTTAAAAGTGGACAGCATAAATAACTAATTATTTGGCACTACTATATTCTCTTAAAATTATACAATTGCTGTAAAAGTATGTTTTTCAAAGTTAGAATGTAATTAATAGAGAACCCTCAAAATTTCTACTTTAATGTTGCTCAGCAGTTTTTCATAATTAATTGTGAAATTTTGTATGAATTTGCCAGTGATTTATGTTCTACATAACATTAGTTGTTTTTTCATTAAAGTTAGTCTCTTTGTAAGGAAAAGCTTGGATATTGTGCTAGATATTTTTTATTTATTTGTTCCACATACAAGTCATATGGGTTTTTAAAGACAATTTATGAATATTTCATTACTGGGTAAGCTATTGCTTAAAAAAAAAAAAAAAAAAAAAAAAAAAAAGCTGCTAATAGTGTGTGCTTTTACACAGCGCACATTCTGTTTTATGTGTTTGCTTCGCATCTCTCCAGCAGCTATGCTTTAAGCCTCCTCCTGTTATTGTTTTCATCTTGTGTCTTTTCAGACACTAACACACATAGACACTCCACTGGTGTGTTCTTGTCCTCATGCACCATGACCTCTGTGTCTTTTCTTTGAGAGCCTTAGGAGTTCCAGCTGTCATCAACATCATCTTAAGCCAGCATCCGATTTTTCAGGCGTACGCTTCATTTACATAGTCATTGGAGAATCGGAGGGAGTCTGTGCGCGCCACCGCATATCTCAGCAGGCGAGTGTTAACAGCCCCAGCAACCCAACTCCCTGCTGACCCTCTGATAACATCTCACAAGTTTGGAAGTATCAAAGACAGCCCAATGTGGCCTTGGCAGTGACCACTGAGCTGCTTCTCACAATGCAAATCTGATGTAACACTGTCCTGCTTTGATCTCATCCAAACTATTTTGTCCCAAAACACTGTGTTGCTTTCCCTGATCTCTTTAATGACTGGATTGTTCGCTGTGAATGTTTTTGATTATATTATACCAAATCATTTTGGTAATACTGTTTTTCCCATACCAACAGGGAGCACCATTCACTGACAGCCAAAACACTGACATAAAAACACCTGATTTGCAACATTGAAGGATTTTTTTATTTTGTTTGTAAATGAACTGCTACTAATGATATATCCAGACAGCTTCTTTTATTTTATATAATTTAGCAACATCAATTTCAGACTCCTAACAAACTTTAACTACTGCTTCCATAAGTTAGGTGTTTCATAAAATACTCCATGTATGTTGCTAAATCATTGACTTTTTTAAAAATATATCCCATTTATAAAATAAGTGTTGAAACATTAGAATGCCACGCAACATGACGAACTGTACAAGGAAAATTAAGATAAATGCACAAACCTTAGAAAGCATAAATCTTCATTTGGATGTCATAATGAGCACTACAGTACAGTATATTGAGGTATATGATTTGTCTGCTAATCTAATGTTGTTTTTAATAAGTATAAGCTGGGGAAATTTGGTGTTTTTACATCTGCACTGCAGGAAAGTGCAGGGAGACTTTGGATGTATTAAAGGTGTCTCATTGGGTAATGTTTTTTCATTAAAGTTGTGTAATTTCCTAGTGATTCAATAGAACATGTGAACATACTTGGTAATAGCAATATTGGATACGTGGCTTCAGTTCTTTGACATCATGTGCAATACTATTCTTTATATTGATCCACTGCATCCATGTCCACTGTTTTCATTTTATATGAATTCTTAATGTCTTAAGTCTGAAATTTTCATGTGCGTTTTTAGCATTGCATCCTATTTGATCAGGATTGTATCCAATTGATCAGGAACAGAAGCTTGCACACTAGTCCAGATGCATATTAATTTATTGCAAAAAAAAAAAAGCAAAACAGTTTGAGTCAATGCAAGCAGTGATGCTTTTCAAAACAGAAAAAAAACATATATTGTGTCTATCCAATCCATTGCACAAAGAGGCAAGGGAGTTCAGAGCTGTGCAGAATTATCCCAAAATTCAAAGTTTATTTCAGGAAATCAGTATACGTTGCTTGCAATAATCCAGCCACATAACACAAATTTCCTTAAAGTAATTAATCCTGAATCCTGGCATTACGTCAATGGTATAAAGACACAAACACACACTCGGCAAAAAGCAGCATGACAAAGGTACGAACCAGACATGGAAACCAGCTCACAATTCTGTCTCACCGCATTCTGTCTTTTTATTACACACTTTGTTCGTCATAAAGTCCTCTGTGCTGTGAGTGACAGAATTTTAGCTTTCGCTTGTTCTGAATCAATCTGAATTTTTTATGATGAATGAAAGTTTCAGAGACAGTGTGTACTGTAAATCTGATTGGCACAACGTGAGGTCATATTTATTTTAAAATGTGCAAACATTTCAGATGAACATTTCGGACTTAGTGTGGAATGAACATTAGACTTTTTTGTCATATTTTGTCATGTCATGCTTTTGTTGCCTGTTATTTCGGCAAGCTTTATGTGACAGTGAATCAGAGAGAAATGTCACAGTCATTCATTTAGTCTGTCACCCTTTTTCCATTCCTAATCATCGAGTGACAGAAGCAGTTTCAGCAAAGCCCTCAGCCCAAATTGATTTGTTTCAAGTACTATACAATCGCCTTTATATGTTATAAGCACATTTGAAACATGAACAGCTTTGCAGTTTTTCTCAACACAATCCTGTTTAAGTTGCCGTCCTTTCAAACCAAGCCGGAATCCGATATCTCCTGTCAAGATCCACTTTCTTCACTCTGTGCTGTTGACATTGGTGTGGATGTATTTTTACCTCTAAAAGCCTTCCTTAAACAGAAACATTTCATTTGGCCTAGTATTTGTCCATAATGAGGATGATTAGATTTGCTTCATGAGGGGAATGCACGGAGTTACTTCACCATTGTTTATTCAGCGGAATAGCATGGCAAATTAAATTTAGGGCTCTCCTCTGCATAATTCCTACTTTCTGCAACCCATAAAGAAAGTATGTTGTTTTAAGAACATTTTTTATAGGATAAAGGACTTAATGTCTCCACGCAGTGACATCAGGAAGGTTGACAGACTTCACTTCAGGACCACACATGTCCAGATGTTTACAAAGCACTGCTTTTAAAGAAAATTCACGTTCTATTCATTTATAGGATATGATCCAGGGCCTAATCAAAAGCAGCTTCAGTTAAAAGCAGGAAAAAAAAGCTGATCAGTGTCAGGCTGCTCATAATGGATGAGCTTTTATCTGAAGTAAGGGGATTTTTTCGATAACCATCTAGATTCACAATGATGCAGGCTTGACTAGGAAGCTCCATGCTTACCGCCAGTAAGTCTTTTAGGCCGACTCGTGTGCGGCTGTCAAGTGGGGATCAGGAAGCACTCCAAGCACTGACGTCTCATCATTTGAAGTGATCATCAATATTTGTAATGAGTGGAGGTGCTGTTGCTGATCGCTGCGGAGACACAGGGCTGCCCAGCTTACTTAGCAGATCAAACTGGAATTAGAGGGAAAGAGGGAGGGACGGGCTGAAAAAAGGCTCCAGTACACATCCTCAGAGGTTTTAATAGACTGAGAGTAGACAGCAGGTCAGAGCACCGGCTCCTGTCTGCAACAGGAAAAAGGGAGACACACAGGAGAGGAAGAGGTAAATCGAATTGGGTCAATGGTTTTTTACTTTTTTTTATTATTCATTATTCTTTTATTGTTTTTCAAATGACGGTAATCTCAGCTATTTATAAGTGTTTATTTTAAGGGCTATTTAGGCGTAGTCACTTATGTTAATTATATATGCATGTGCACTCAGATTTTCTGACTTCATTGATCAGACCTACAGTACTGTTGTATTGAAGTTTGGGGTCAGTCAGTTTGTTTCAATTTCAGTTTAGGGTCAGTTTTTTTTAAGATATAATGTTTCCAATACTCGCAGTAAATCAATCAGAAATACATTTAAATTGTTTCATATATAAAAACGCAGAAACACAGTTATAAAAATATAGCTATGAGAAAACATAACTCATTTGGTGATGCAACTAAAGTGCTGGAAAAAGATAAAGCAGAACATCATATCTTATTAGCAAAATACCTTGTGGTGGAGCCCTGGAATTCTTGATAATATGAATAAGTTCGTTATCAGTGTTGGGGAAAGTTACTTTTGAAAGTAATGCATTCCAATATTGAGTTACTCCCAAAAAAGTAACTAGTTGTACTTTTTAAGGTACTGTAGGTAAGGTATGTTACTTTTGAGTTATTTCTGCATTACTTTTTGTTACCTGTCTGAGGCTTGATCACTTTCAGAACTTGTGTATTTGTCTTAAGTAAAATCACTGTTTATTGAGACAAGCCTTTTCTTTGATGCGTTCAAAATAATGAACACTAATACACTAACACTAATAAATTAAACTAAAAATTAACTTGCGTTTTTTTAAATAACTCAAATATTACTTTTTTTTTTAAGTAATGCGTTACTTTACTCGTTATTTTATAAAAGTAATATTATTATGTATCTCCTGTTACTTGCAATGCGTTACCCCAACACTGTTTATTATATTTGTAATAATAAATATTTGTACACTTTTACTTGACAATATATTATACATGACAGTTTTACACTGCCTTTTAAAGTTTGGGGTCAATACATTTTTAAAAGACTTAAAATCTTTTGTTTAATTAATTCATTAATTTTCTAAATATATACTTTTATTCAGCAAGGGCACATTATAGTATTTTAAAGAGTCATCAAAGACATTTCTACTTTTATAAAATCTGCACTCTTACAAGTAAAGTCTGTGATGACATAGAAAAAACATGATTTATTTAAGCATATTTAAAAAATTAATGGCACCAGCCAATTTTTCTGCATATCTCATGTAAGTTTTTATAATGAACTTTTTATTTATTAAGTTTTTAACAATAATAATGTTTATTAGCACATTTCCTCAACATATTACATTTTGTTCAAGATTTTTATTTTAATAGAATTTAGTTTATTTTTGTTTTATATTTTAGTTTTATTTATTGTGATCACATTTCACAATAGTAATGTATTTCACAATATTTTTGTGTAGAGACTTAAAAACTTTATACCTAAATGTTTTAACTATAGCATGCTTGTGTATAAAATAATAGTGTGATTATTTTAACCTTAACAATTCGTCACCTTGGAATTATAAGGTTCTATCTGCGTTCTGAATGATTTTGAGATATTGAGCTTCAAAGTTTTTGCATTCCATAGCAAACAGTACGTGTGTAACATTTGTTTTTTTAAATAAAAAGTCTTAAAATATAAACAACTTATAAAAAAATCCCATAATGTAAATAAGTTGTCAATTAATGAGAATATGTCAATAACTCAATTTTGACAAAAATGTCAGATAGAACCTGGTGGACGAATCATCTATATTTAGCCATTACGTGCCTTCCAAACCGTCTCACTGCATGCCAATGTCACGTTTCTCTGATGTGTTCATGATAGAATATCTATGAGTGTGAAAACCTTTGTAAAAACTTTGAAATGATGAATAAAAACATCTGAAAGTATCCATTAATCTGCATGTGTTCAACCTAAGTGCATGTTCTTTGCGAGAAAATAGAGGTTAATAAAAAAAAGGCTCCACAGTACAAGCACAGCCAGTTCTGTTGTTCTGTCAAGACTGACTCGAAACGCATAATACACATCAGTAAGATGGACAGACAGACAGCGAACAAGAGCTCTGTCCATCGAGAGCGATTACCCTCCGTCTGCGTAACCCGTCCAACATAGACTCTTGTTGTCAATTAGCCAGCTGGGGGGTCTGTTGAAGCTGGTGAAGAGTCTCTGAAACTGAGCCTCGGGTCACCAGGCCTGTCGGGCTTCTCTTCTCTCACGCACCGATTGCTATTGTCAGGTGCAGTGGGCATGAAAGCAGCAATTTTATAGCACAGGAACTCCAATAACGTTTACCGTGGCCGACTGAGGCCTCCGACTCCCGTGTCTTGCTCACTCAGCCACGCGGGTTGCTTAAGTTCCTACTGTTTCTCGCTTTCCTGCTTCTAACTTCCATTCTTCTGGCTTTCCCCATGTTTTCTCAGTGAACAGGGAGAGAAAACTGGCATATGAGTTAGCAGACCACATCAGCGCCTGCTAGAGAATGAACATAAGAGCGTTCGGTATGATCCAGCTCCAGATGGGGGGCAGTAATGGTCCAATGGGGCTGTAAAAGTTGATGAATCAGGGTTGGATGCAGATCACAAGCATCACTCTCTCAAACTCTGCCTTTTTTCTCGAAAGAGGTTAGGTTGGGGCTAGAATAACACCTCTGAAAATAGATTCTGGGAGCTGTTTGGTCTACGAAGAGCTTTTCTTTCTTTGTAGGACATCACTGTGCATTGGATATAACAGGGCTTTATAGATGACATGAAGTTCTTCAATATTTCCAGCTAGATCTGATGGTAAAACACGTTCTTTAAAAATTCAACATTAGACTCTTTTTGCTGTTTATATAACATGACAAAACAGCATCTCTGACTTTATAGTCTACAAGAAACTTCTCCTCTATCTCTTAATTTTGAAAACATGCTCTAGACTTGAACACAAACATTTTCTAGTCTATTTTCTTGTCCTTTTTATATAAAAAAATAGCTTTGAATTTCTTAACCCAGTAGTTTGAAATTCGAACTAGTAGTAGTAGTTTTTATTTTATCTATTTTAAATATATACATATGTTAGAGATTAAATGTGTGTGTGTGTGTGTATGCGTGCGCGCATGTGTGTGTGTGTATAAAATATAAAAATTGTTTTAAAATTTAACACTAGTGATCCTTATTCTATTTACACTGTACTTTATATATTCCTCTTTGCTAGAAAACTGCTGCAAAGAAAATCTTGTGTGCATTATTAAAGTTTCCTTCAGTTTCATCCATCATTCACAGATGTGATGCAACTTGTGTGATTCTGTGTTAGATTATTTATAATGTATTTAAGCATTAAAGATTAGTATTGTGTGTCATTCTAAAAAGGAACATTGTGTGTTATTTCGATGAAGGTCCGTGTGTGTGTGTGTGTGTGTGTGTGCGTGCGTATGTGGTTGCACCAAGGTTGCATGGAGTCATTTTGACACCGGTAATACTTCTTTGGACCTGTCTGTCTGCCATCCTCTCTCTGTGTAACATTTACTTCATTGGGCTGTTAGGAAGAGCTACCACTCGCCTTGTGCGGTTTGGATGTAATTGGGAGCGCAACTGTATGTCAGTTACAGTTCAGTGTAACACTCAACCCTGCTCTCCTCATTAAAAGGCATGCGTGTGTGTGTGTGTGTGTGCTAGTCAGTCTGTGTGTTTGTGTTGCTCCGTGCCCGTATGCCGCAGCAAACATTCGTTTCTCACCTGCTCATTAAAAATGCATTACCACCCAAAACGTTTCGTCATCAGCTTTTTAAATAATGCTCATTCTTCCTGAGAGCTGTCGATGTCAGACAAGGTAATGGGTTGTCCGGCACCTGGCACAGCTAGCGATTAGCTTGCCCATCAGTTTGTGAATGATCACCCTGCCTGAGCAAACCCCCCCTAACCTTGAGCGCACTCGCTGTGGATATTCATGAGCTTCCTGCCGGTCACTGCGAGCCAAACTAAACCTGTTGAATTAGCTCAGGAAAGAAGGATAGTGCACAAGGAAAATATTCCAAGAACATTTTCCGCCCCAGATGGGAGACAGCAGGCCTGGGGTTGTTGAAAGGGCAACACTTTTTAAACACGTTTCCTCAGATTTTCTCATCTCAAACAGGGAGCTGTTTATCACAGCTCTGCATTCAATTTGATGTTGCATACAATCTCATATAGCATTGCAACTCGTGGGTTATTGCCTTGGAAATACAACCTTTAATACACTTTAAAGGTTAAATACACTTTAATTCACCTCCAAGTGGTAATATCAGGGGACTCATCAAAGTGGGAAAAAAAGAAGTAATATCCCTCCAAACCCCACAGCAATTACTCTGAATTACGCCAAATTATGAACCTGCAATTCAGCTCTGAGGCTGAGGATTAATGTCAGACTCCCTCCACTTCGTTGGTACATCTTAAATTGCCTTTCACTACCAACACGCACTTTGACAGCTTGAGAAATTTACAACCATCTGAATGGTGTAATTACTTTCTTTGTTTCCCTGGCTTTCTGTTCGTTCCCAGAAAATGCTCTTTTTTTCGTCATAGTGTGTCGCGCAGGCTAGAGGTTCCATTGATCTCCAGTAATGATTCGCCCTTGAGTTTGTCAATATTTAAAAACCATTTTGTCCCTCAGAAAATCATAGAGAGCCAGGCAGATAAATGTCACAACCTGCTGATATTTGTCTTTTATAAATAGCGCTCTGTCTGAATGTTTGACGAGCTCTGACACTGGGCGAGCAGGAACAGGGAATTCGGCTTCCTCTTTCCGTTTGCTTCACATACAATTTCAGCAGTGCCGCCCAAAACGGGAGGCCCCTACTTTACCTCAGACATACCGCCATTAATAACCATTCAAAGCCACCGTCTGCCGTTCTTTGATGGTCGGAACCCACATATCTCCCACAGTGCCACAGACTGGTCGAAATTTTGCAGAGTGAGTCGAGTGGTGAGCTGTCCCTTCTGCCTCTGTTCATTACTCTTTGGTAATGGCTGTTCTCTGTTGGGGGTTGATGCTAAATTGGCTGTTAGAGGCCAGAAGCCTGCACTGGCGGTGGCAAAATAGGAAAAGACAGCAGGAGAGACCTTGAATCACCCACCCTTTTTTCTTTTTTCCCTCCTCCATTTTTGAAGAATGGATGTCTTCTCTTCGATGCACCCATATCGAGCCCCCTTTTTTTTTCCTGCGGTCACCCACCCGCACACATACGCGCACACCTGTCAGCCATAGACGCTTCACAAAAGAGGCATTTTCAATTCTGTCTGGGTCGTTGATCAGAGGACGCGATGTCCTGTCCAGATCCCACACAAAGAGACAAGGCCCACATATGGTGGCAAAGGCTTGATCTCTCCTTTAGATGAAAACACTGATTTTAGCCTCCCATCAGAAAATGATAGTCTAGTGTCAAGCATCTGCTGTAGTTTAGATTTGGCTTTAGCTAATCAAGCAGTGCTGTGTTTTTTCCCCTCCAGTTGCATTCAGCAGCAAGAAAGCTTTTCATGTGATTCCGGCTGCTTGTTTATTGTCCTTCACAATCACTCTCACCACAAGCAATCACGCTCCTCAGAAGTAAACATGCTTCTTATAAAGCTTTGTTCAACTCAGGAAAAAATGTTTGGTTTATTTTGTTGCATTAAAAAGTGTCCATATTTGTGCTTGGCTGAATTTCTTTTTTGGGCTGGTTAACATTGATATTCCTTGCTAACTAGGTGTGAGGCAAGATTATAATGTATTTTATTAATCTTTAACTGAGCTAAGCATTATCTATTGCGCAGTAAAAGATAAAGCAGCAGTATTATTGTATAGAAAACAACTCTTGCATACTGCCATTTTAACAATAACTATCCCATGCAGGGTTAATCACGTTAGAACATCTCAACTTTAAGTTTAAAGCAAATAAAAGTAGTTGCAAACCCATTTTTAGCAGTTTTAAAACTGTAAATATTTTGAATACTTTCATTTGAATGCTTTTAGAAGCATGCTGTTTCTGTTAGCAAATATTTCTAAAGAAACTTCCACCTTTTCAACCGGTCTCTGTCTGTTGCCTCTCACATTGTGACATCATTAGATGTGACGACTGTGATCTGCTCATCTGAGGGAAGCCTTGACATTGTGTGTCTGGCTGCATTGTGTTCTAGTGATGCGAATCATCTTTGTGTAATGTGTTTATCTGTGAGGAAGAGGAGAGTTTGATATGTCATTCAGCTCTTTGCATGGTCGCACACTCCCCACTGTGGTCTGCATTAATCCCCCGCACCAATGAAATAGAAGTTTTGCAAGGTGAAACATGACAAGCCGCCACATTGTTGACAAATAACCTTTCCTTCCATTCCTGTCAAGCCCCTCGAATGACAGCTTTAGCTTTCAACGACTGGTGCGCTTTTGAAATGTCAATTTAGCATCTTGATACATATTGTTGACAGAGAGCTGACATTTTACGGGCCTTTCAGTTAGGAAAGCGAGTAATCCCACTTATCATAATGCCAGACATGTTGCAATGAAATAAAGTAATGCAGAACTTCTCATTTCTTCATTTCAAAAAAAGTGATGTTCTCACATCAGACATCCTCCAGAGGGATAAATCGAGACGAACTCAAAACACATCTGACACTATTTCTCAGTCGTCATTTTTTTTCAAATGCCTCAATCACTAGTCCATGAACTCTGCACATCCAGGAGCTCCAAAACTTCAAAATCACTCCGTCTGTTATGAAATAAGTTTGTTAAATGGATGGTTTGCTAAAAACTCTGACATAGTTTATTCAGTGATTTACAAACCTGTGTTTACAAAGTGTTTACAAACCCATGACTAGGCCCTCACGGAATTTGCACGCGCAGAACTCATCTATGATTCTGTTTATTTACTTGTGTAAATGTATATTTATTCAGTTTTTAAATGAATTTCAGTAATATTCCTGAATAATATGAAAATGTCCATATGATTTATTTACAATATAGTTTATAAAGTAATTATTTCTGTCTTTTAGTATATATTTTATATCAGAGACATGCTTTGTTTACCAAATAAAGTGGATCTAATTGGATTCACATTGTAAACTTTAAATAAAAGTTAAAAAAGGTATTACTTTTTATTTCATATAATAAGTTTTTAGTTATGATACTCCCAAAAACCTTCCGCATAAATCTGCAGATTTTTAACAAACTTTTGAGCAGAAATAGCAAAAAATGTCAGCAGATTCCGTCTGGCCCTACCCATGACTCGTTTTCTCCTGCCTCAATATAGTTAAAGTTCACTTAGAGTTAATACACCCAAAAATGAAAATTATATAATTTATTACTCCCCCTCATGTTGTTCCAAACCCCTTAGACTTTTATTTTATCTTTCAAATTGCAGAAAGGTGCCAATTAACATCCTCAAAATATACCAAATGCCTTCAGTGGTTCAAACAGAATATTATAAAGCTATAAATGTATTTCTTATCCTTAGTGTCAGTATAGGGCATGCTTTCACAAGAGCCCCACCCCACTAGCAACTTCCTATTTTTTAAAACAAAGAACAGTCACATCTGAGATTTCAGAGGTAATACTTCAGAGGCACACCCAAGCACGATATGTGAATGTGCACCCTTTACTGACACTGAGAAGATAAATAAAGTTAACTAAAGGTGTTTTTTTTTTGTTTATTCTGTGCACAAAATATACTATCATAGTTAAAGAATTTTCTGATTTTACCACTGAATATATTATTTTTATTGTACCTATTTGTTCTTTGAATGAATCCGGAACCTTGATGTCTATGGAGGATAAGGAAGCTTTCAGGTTTCAACCAAAAATATATTTTCTGCGTTTTCAGGTTTTAAAGTGACATGATTTTGCGTAATTAATGAAATAACTTTCTTTTTTTTGAGGTAAACTAACACTTTAAGATTGTAAACCGTTTATTGTGGTCTTAATGAAAAGATTGTTTCGTAAAAAATGACCAGCCCTTTATTTGAAACGTGTTTGTGCTTTGTAAAGTAAAGTCAGACCAACATGAATGTACAGTAAGTAAACTATGGCTGAATTTTCATGTTCGGCAGAACTAATCCTTTAAGTCGAGTATGTGTTTTGTAATCTAGGACAGTGGAGCTGGTGGCCGGCTACATCTATAGTGAGTTTAGCCTTGGCCCAGATGTGCTCTAGATATCAGAGACGATACCACTCCTTAATCACAGACCCCTGGGAACGCCGTCTTGTCCTTTCCTCTGTTTCCTGCCCTGCGTTTTAGAAATTAAAGAAGCAAAGCTCTGTCTTCCCTACACTCATTTCCACCACACAAGATATGTCACATAAATAAACGGTCTCATTAGCCTTACAGATGTCCCACTGTGGAGTTCCACCGTCAGACCGTCTCAAAACTTCTTTTGGCTTTCTGCCTCTCGGTGGACACAGCTCTATTAAAGCCCATTTAGCCATTCACTTCTCTTCCTCCCCACAACATGCAACTCCTGTCCGACTACATCGCACCCCCTTCGCCATTGTGAGCAAACGCAGCAAAGAGACATTGATGGACGTTGATGGACGCTCCCCATTGAGCGATTCAGGCCTTCCTTTTGTGAAGCCTCTTTCAGGAGGAAAGGTTTACAAAATGAGCATTGAGAAAAGACAAGAAGGGGGGTTGATGTTGGATATGACAGGCCTCTCCGACTGCTCCCAGCTTTCTGACAGGTGTGGGTGAAGGACATGTGAGGTAATCTAGAGTTTGACAGCGCGGATATAAGCACTGACACTCTGGGTGTCAGGGCATTAGTGTTTCCGTTTCCTTGCACACACTGTCTGCCGCACACACACTTTCACTGCAGGTCAGATGTCTGCTGATGAACCATCTCTGAAATACAAGCTTGGGCCAGAGATGTGCTGCTACAGATAAGCAGCACTTTCATTATTATTTTCCCCCCAATAGCTATCACTCACCCCCATTAAGAGATAAACTGCTCTGGCTGTAATTTCAGTTCTGCCCATGAAATCCTAATCAAAAGGACTCTTAAAATATTTTCGCTGCACACGAGCATGGCAACATGAGTTACAGCAGACGGAGCCATTCGTCAGCGATCACGTTTCAGTGCCATAAAATCGGCATCTGTCCCATCCATCGTCAGGGATTGACATGACCAGGCCTTGTTTCCAACTACCGCTACAGAAGAGCGGGGTTACATTCCTTCTGCCATCGCAAGAGGAGACCGAAGAGGTTGACGTCTGAGCGTGGACGGGCTTTCGAGAGAGGTCAGGTCTGGAGGTCAGAGAGGGGGCTTAAGTCAGTGTTAGTGGGCATGTAAAGAGCCTGTATGCAGAGTCCCTGGAGAGCGGCAGACGTGATGGGGCTAACAGGCCCTGCTGCGTGACAAATGTCCATCCACGCTCTGGAATGGCACCTGTGTTGCAAACATATGGCAGTGTAATTGAGACGTAACGGAGAGGTGTCTCCGAGGATAGCAATAAAGTTGTCGCCCCATAGCTTTTTGTGTGGTGTAGGCTCCTGTAAGCGTGCTGTATATCTAAATACATTATGTGCCATTCTCCCCTGATATTAAATGGAGTTAAGGTGAGCAACTGATGAAAATGCTGAGTGTGTCAGATCAGCACATTTGATCGTCTTCCACACTTCATTTACTCCCTCTTTATTTCCGTCAGCTTCTGCTGGGCAGGAGAGAAACAGACAGAGGCTTTAAAATAAAATCCAGTGTCTTCTGTTGTGTCGTGGGGGTTCAAGTCTTGAGTCTGATTGATTTTTTTATTTTATTTTTTAGAAATCATCTTTTTATTGTATACTGTATATATTTGAAATAAGTTAAATCACAGTTTAACAGTGTTTCCTGATCATATTTTTATGATAATGTTGCAGTACATTTATATTAGTATTGCAAACCAATGTTTTTGCAACCTTTATGCCCCATGCAGCGTTACTATTGTGCTCAGAATATGAAATAAGACACATTAAGATCTTAATTACCCAACTGCAGTTTTGACAAGTCACCCTTGCTAATCACATTACTTTACATTTTCATGTAGAAATCTGCAAAACTGCTATGAAAAAGATATGAGGAATAGGGCTCGCAAAATCACCCTGGACGCCTCGCACCCAGCACATTTCCTGTTTGAACTGTTACCGTCTGGCCGGCGCTACAGAGCACCGAGCACAAAAACAGCCAGACACAGGAAAAGTTTCATTCCTCAGGCCATCTACCTCATGAACAGTTAATATTTTTCCTATTGTGCAATAAGCGTGCAATACTTTCTCATACGCACTTGTACACAGCACCTTATAACAATATACAATGCAATACTTCTTACGCATTTGTACACAGCACCTTATAACCTGTATATTTTTAACAAATCATCACAAATCACATACATTTCAACATCCAGATCTTGTTGGACTGACTGCATCTCTGTTTAATGTCTATCGTCTTCTTTTTTTAATGTTTATTCTGTGTTGTCACTTTATGTACACTGGAAGCTCCTGTAGCCAAAGCAAATTCCTTGTGTGTGTGAAGCACACCTGGCAATAAAACTGATTCTGATTCTGATATGTATGGTGAAAAGCTTTTGAATTACTAAAGGTGCAAAAAAATGGTCTGACTGAGCTACTGTTTGGATCACTAAGCAACAGCATTCACACTATTATCTTACACTTTCAAAATAAAGGTTAAAAGTGGGGTACCATCACTGGGGCAGTAACTTAAGTGTATTCTCAAACATGTAAGCTATGTTTACTTGTAAGAGCCCCTATCCTCTCTATTCAGCATGTGTGTTTTAAACAGTCTACTAGATGTTTTCCAACTGGCCTCGAGAACTTTGATCAGACCTCTGCTGTGATCCACAGCGTGCCTTTGTTTTCTTGTGGCTAAAACTCTATCACCCCTCTTTGAAAGTGTGTGACAGAGGAAACATATAGAGTTGTGTTTACTTGTGGGGGCAAAAGTGAATTGAGTACAGAAGAGTGGCTTTCCAACAACAATTGTGTGTCTGACAGTCTGATTATCATGGGAGTGAGTGGTAGCATGCGCCATCAGCTGCAGAGAAGGCTGGAAATTGAATTTTAACAGGCTCAACGGTCCCTGTTTCCTCTCCCTCCATTGTTTTTGATTTTGTTGTTGTGCTCTTTGAAGCCGGCAGCTGCAAAGTAGATAGGACCCAATGGAACGTGTACACCCGGACTATGGAAATGTATGCAAGCACTCCCCCGAGGACGGGATGAGAATCCAATCTGAAAGCTGTCTGTGCGCTCTCACTGCCTCTGGGTTTCAGGTACTTGCTTTGTTTTGGTCAAAGAATAGATCAATCCTTATTTTATATATTTATTTATATATTTTTAGGGGTTATAGCCCATCTTGAGAATTTGTGGACGACTTTTAGGAGAAGATACAGAATACGTGTAGAGACCTCAGACGAAAGCTAGAAGCTAGATGTGTTGTGATTCCCAACAGATTTGCACTCATGTATCTGTGTGTTGCCTTAAGCAATCCACACCACACCTGTCTTCTTCCTTCAGCTTCTCAGCAAACCTTTCTTACTCTCCTGCATTCTCTCGCCCATCACATTTTTTTTCTTTCTTTCTTTTTTTATATATATATATATATATATATATATATATACTTGAACACAGTAACACACTGTATCCCAGTATACTGCGGGGGTGGTCAGAACATCATCCAGTGAGTTCTTTGATTCCAGATCAGCCACACACCTGAACCTCCGGGCTCGAATCACATCATCATTAGGGGTGTGCTGTTTAACAAAAATCGTATATATCACGCTAAAGGTATATTTCACAGTGGTGTTATTTTGGCAGAAAATTCAACTGCTGAATCTGACTAGCTATGTCTGAAGCCATTGTAAAACTCATGCATGCATACCTGAACACCGTAACATTGGTATATTGCAATGTGCATACAGTTGAAAACAAAAGCCTTCAGTGAAATTATAATTATTTCTAAGTCATGTTTAATGGTGACATTCATTCATTCATTTTCTTTTCGGCTTAGTCCCTTTATTAATCCGGGGTCGCCACAGCGGAATGAATCACCAACTTATCCAGTGTTTGTTTTACAGAGCGGATGCCCTTCCAGCTGCAACCCATCTCTGGGAAACATCCATACACACTCATTCGCACTCATACACTACGGACAATTTAGCCTACCCAATTCACCTATACCACATGTCTTTGGACTTGTGGGGAGCACCCGGAGAAAACCCACGCATGGGGAGAACATGCAAACTCCACACAGAAATGCCAACTGACCCAGCCGAGGCTCGAACCAGCGACCTTCTTGCTGTGTGGCGAACGTGCTACTCACTACACCACCGTGGCACCCAAACGGTGACATGTTCAAGCATAATAGATTTAATAACTAATTTCTATCAACATTTATTGCCTTTGCCATGATGGCGGTACATAATATTTCACTATTTATTTTGCGAGATGCTAGTATTCAGCCTAAATCGCTATTTAAGGGCTTAGCTGGGTTAATTAGGGTAATTAGTAAAGTTAGATTAATGAGGCAAGTCATTGCAATACTCAGTGGTTTGTTCTAAAGCCAAACAGATAATTCCAGCCAAACCTAAAGAAATAAGACTACCTCCAAAAGAAAATATGAAAGAAAATGCAATGGAAAATGTCCTTGCTCTGTTAAACAGCAGTTAATTAAAATTTCACAGGAGGGCTAATCATTTTGTCTTCAACTGTATATACAGTATGTTAAATTAATCATATTTAATATCTTAAGTCTTTGGGGAAAGGAACTACAGATTAGACATTGAGATTAATGCTCTGATTACACAATAGCAAACTGGGTTTTTAGGCTAAGAACAAAGTGAGGAAAAGAGAGCGAGCCATTGTCACACACAGTTACAATCTGCTTAACAAACTGACATGGTATATAATGTGACTGTTTTTATTTTTGGTCTTATTTTGTCTTTTTCTATTTATTATTTTCACTTTGTTTGTATTTACCATTTGAGAACGTCTGAGGCTCACAAAAAGCATTTAAATGTTTAATACGCCATTGACTTCTTGTGAATATGACAAATGACCTTGACAGTTGAACTATAATCTGCTAGCATGCACATCTTTGAGTCTTTTGGTGTTTCAAATAGAGGAGCAGGAGATGAACGGAACAGACACATGCTGTAAAGGCAGCCTTAGAAAAGGTCAAAGACACACAAAATGCCCGTCACACCAAAGAGATTTTTATTTTTATTTTTTTGCCGCTGTCCAAATCTGCCAGAAGATTCTCGACTGCGGTGTAGACTCGCTCGCTATTTGTCATTTTTCTTATAGCAGCTCCACTGTATCAATCTGGTATCAAAGACGGCCATATGAGTAACACAGCGGAGCACAGGAAGCTGAGCAATGGTTTTGTCTTTCTGGAAAGGCTGCTTCACATAAATATCATTGTGTTTCATCTTATCTGTGTTCAAGGAAAAGGATTTTGTGGCCTCAAGTTACAGCATGTAATCTCTTCTACTCTTTTTCAATTTTTTATTCTAGATTTGACTCAGCAGAGGTTTAGATGAGGACATGATCCCTTGTGATGTGACTGCTGCTTAAAATCTCAGAATCGACATACAGTAGCTAGGTGTAGGCTAATGCTAAGTACAAGCATTAAACAGTTCTTAAAAACAGCCTTTTTTTCCTCACATCTGTGCTAGCCAGACAAGTTATAAACAGCTTGCAAAGGTGTTAAAAGAAGCTAGTAAAGGTGCCTTTAGGGCTCTAATTTTGCGCCTCTGGCAATGCAACATGTTAAGGCTTATAGCATGAGTGTCTGAAGACTTTAGGGTATTGTTTACACTTGGTATTACAGTAAGGTGTGTTTTCAGTGTTCTAATCACAAACGATCAGTCAAGATGCATTATCATTTACACATGCTCCTACACATTTTAAATATGTCTCCTGTTTCCACTTTTGTTCTTATTTAGACTAGACCCTCCCTTTCTTTTTGTCAGGCGGTAGATCATTTTCTTTAGAGCAGCATGTGCAGTGAATGTCAAGTCATTATGTTGCTTACAAGCAAGTGGGAAAGGAAGTCAATTGAAAGGATACAAATGGTAACATGATTTTGATTGTAATCTGTTTGTTTTGGTACAACAAAGCAAAGTTTCAATTGATTGTTTGGTGCGCTTTCTCAAAACACATCCCATAATGCTCACATTTTAGGTCAGTGGGTGGTGAGTAGGCGTATTTTGTGGCTGTTTGAACACATTCAACGGCAAGTTGTTCTGCAAAATCAATCTGATCAAATATGTTTTCGAGTACCTACAGTATGGAAGTGGTCAAAATTGGACACGATCGAAACATTTAAGACAACCCCATTTGTATGTTCATTTTACATCATCTATTTGATTGGATTGATTAAAATTCAGAAAGATGCAAAGAGAACAGCAATACGCTAAGAAAGGGGGAAATAAGGAGTAAGCATACCCTGTCATTAGCTTGTTCTACACAATTGGTTCTACTTGAATAGTAAAATTTGTACAAAACCCTTCATAAGTTGACTAAGATAGGAGATTTTGTAGTCATTTTAAACTGGCTTCAAGGCAGATATGTCATTTGCATTGCTGCTGTTGTGATCATATCTGAAACTCTGGCAATAATGTGCCTTATAACAACCTCCACTGCTCGAAACATTGCTTCTTCATACACTTTATATTACCAGGGTGCAATTTAAAACAAACCCAAGGGTGATTTTACTGCAATAATGACAGATAAGTGCCGCCAGGCTTCCTAGCATATTTTAAAGTGGATGTTTAATCGTCTCGATCATATGCTTATATGTGTATATGAGAGCATGCATATGTGTCGTTGTTGTCATCATATGCATGGCAATTCGACAGCTGGTGGGGTTGGATGCTAAATGGTTAATGTCATCATCACCCTGCTGTAATATGTCCCAGATGTTCTTTGGTAAAGGCACATTCATTCAGACACATTTGCCTAACTGCCACGATTAATTACCAAGGACAACGGCTTACATCTGCACGTTGTTACTATACCGCCTCACCATTGGTTAACCTAGTTTTGTTTGATTCTTTCCACAGAGCAACCATCCAATCAGCACCAGCAGGGCCAGTCCACGCTGCCACCAGTGCCGCCCCCGCACAAGCAGCAGCCGTCTGTGACGGCGCTGAACCACAACTCTCTGAGCAGCCGCAGGAACGTGAGCCCGGCCCCTCCGGCCGCCCTCCCCGCCGAACTGCAAACCACACCCGAGTCAGTGCCGCTGCAGGACAGCTGGGTCCTGGGCAGCAATGTGCCGCTGGAGAGTAGGTCAGTTATGCAAGCACAGACACCAGCAATGTTACATCCCACAAAGTGTGACCTGTGATCTGGAAAGATCTTTCATTTGACATTACTCACACAGCAAACCATGTGCACACTACATCTGTCTCTGAAATCTGTGACTGCAGGGCATTTATTTACATTCCACCCCATCAGTGGTAAACACAGTGAATCAAGCTCTTCAGTAAAAATACAGATACCCTAATGCAATATTACTCCAGTAAACATCTTTGGGTACTTTGCATTTTTAGTTACATAAATACAGATTTAATTATTCATCCACATCTGCATTTTAAAAGGTACATGACAAGATGACTAACATTAATTTCTTTGGAAGAATGAATCACTGGCTCCATTCCAACCGATAACCAAATCCAAAAAATCCAAAGTGAAACAAAATTGCAGCTTTAAAAAGGAACAATTTTTCACCATACCAAGAACAATGGAGAAATGTTCCCTTGTGTTTTCTACTATTGAAACAATAAAAAAAGTTCTCTTCAGACATGGGGTGAGCTTAATTTTTTTTTTAAATGTATAATTGGGTTCATGAACTCCCAATGAAGTACACCTAAAGTATTTTTTTTAATTACAGCAGACTAATCTGAATTAGTTCCGACAATTAGTTCCGAATTAGACAATTCCAATGTCTAAATCCTTTTGCCAAACCTTCTTCAAACTTTCTAAAGAGGCATGTGAGAACATGTGCATCATAAACAACTGAAATTAACCTTTTGTAGAAACTGCTTGTCAGTAAATTCAAATTTAAATCTACCAAATGTACAGTACATCAGTTTTTTTAAGTAAAAATACTTATTTAATTATTTTTGCAAGATACTTTTGTTTACAAAACTGGTCAAAGACTGATTACTGCTATTAATGTGAAAACAGAAAAAATCCGAAAGCAACTGATTGTGAAAAAAGCTAAATATAATAAATCCAGAATGTTTGTGAATGTGTTCTGACAAATGTTAAAAAGGTCAATATGGCAAAATGTTGTGCAACCATATACTAGTTTTATTTGCTACAGAAATTGGAAATGCACAGAGATTCACTTGTGTTGTTTTAACTTTATATTCAGCATTTAAATACTGTAAAACCTACCCCAGGTAGTAATGTAATTGCACATTTAA
This sequence comes from Danio albolineatus, assembly GCA_903798035.1. Lineage (NCBI taxonomy): Eukaryota > Metazoa > Chordata > Actinopteri > Cypriniformes > Danionidae > Danio > Danio albolineatus. The sequence continues at coordinate 258,688 of CAIGQQ010037945.1, read as the reverse complement.
ATATGTCATACAGTGTGCTTAAACAACTCGCCATTTTACAATATATCTACTATACAAATAAATTGACAGTCATGACCTAAATATGATTTCCATTGACAATAATAAATCCTAAAATCCATCATTAATATCTTACATTTCACAGCATCAACCACAGACTTTAAGGGTATCCTGTTATTCTGCTGAATACTGTGAATCATTACATGGAGACTCATTTGAATCAGTGAGTTATTAACTCTCTCTGAGTGGATCATTTGAATCAGTGAGTTGTTAACTCCTGAGCAGATGCAGTCGAATCCGGCCAATTGACAAATTAACTGTTCTGTGTGATTCATGTACAAATTTATTAATTTAACAGTTTGTGAAATGTAGTGAAGTAAAAGTAATTTTTCTAAAAATCATTCAGATAAGATACTGATATGGGCGCCACGGTGGCCGAGTGGTTAGCACGTTCGCCTCACAGCAAGAAGGTCGCTGGTTCGATCCCCGGCTGGGCCAGTTGGCATTTCTGTGTGGAGTTTGCATGTTCTCCCCGTGGTTGCGTGGGTTTCCTCCAGGTGCTCCGGTTTCCCCCACAGTCCAAAGACATGCGGTACAGGTGAATTGGGTAAGCTAAATTGTCCGTAGTGTATGTGTGTGAATGAAAATGTGTGGATGTGTTTCCCAGGGATGGGTTGCGGCTGGAAGGGCATCCGCTGCGTAAAACAAATGCTGGATAAGTTGGCGGTTAATTCCGCTGTGGCGACCCCAGATTAATAAAGGGACTAAGCCGAAAAGAAAATGAATGAATGAAGATACTGATATGTAAAATAATTTTTTACTTGAGTGTCATAGTGAAGAAAAAAATTCTACCACTACAGGCCATATCTTGTTAAAAAAAAAAAAAAGATTATTAACATGTCAGATAATACAATTTACATTATTTTTATCCTACATCCGCCATAGTAAGGGTTCCATCAATCATCTCTCTCACAAAATGGCTGATAATATGACAACATCAAAAAAAAAGTGCTTCTGCTGACTCTGCTAACATCCCAGAGTGACTGAGGCCTCGCCAAGCTTAGGGGAGGATACGGTTTGCTTGTTTTCCTCCCATAAATCAGTAAGGCTGTAAGCTCAGAGGATACTCTGAGGGGTCTTTAAACACTAGCAGAAGGGAACACTTTGTTTCAGGGGTTTGCACGTTAGCGCCGTAATGGCCTCTCTCTGTTTTTGATCTACTCTTTCTTAGTGACACTGTATATATAATGACTAAGCCTCCCCCATTAAGGGATGTTACCACCTAGCACTCCTTTCATTCATCCTTCTTGATATAAGCACTGAGACAGGCAGGGTGAGGTGGGTGTGGAGAGAGAAATCAGGGTCATTCCAGAAACTTCATTTTGAAGCACTTGGTAAGTGATGCTGTCATTGTGCTTAAATTTCTTGCTGCCATGCCTAACAACTTGATGAAAGCCAGTCAAGGGAGAGGGAGACAGGCTGAGTTCATCTCTAGAGCCCGAAAGCCATAGACCTCAGTCTGGATAGTCAGCATTTTAAGTCTGATGTAAATGAGAGCGAGGCTTGGGGGGACGGATGTACAGTCCGTTCAGTGGCTAATGGTACCTCAAACCAAGCTAACAGAATACTGAAAATTGTCATTGCAGGAATGTGTTAAGGATGTAAATGGTCCCAAGGTGATAGTGAAATGTAAATTTAACAGTACATTTACACAGTGTTTTGCTGCAGTACAGCTAAATGGTCCGGTGCACTTTTTGATAAAAATGTGCATTTTAAAAACATACACCAACATGTCAGACCAATGGATTAAATATTGCAGTGTAGTAAATTTCAAGTAAACCAATGTTAAGACAATATATCATTAAAGAATGTTTAAATATGAAGATTAAAGAGCCCCTATTATACATTAAAAAGGGTCATATTTCGGTTTTGCGTTCACCAACAGCAGGCTAATATACATGCATGGTCAAAAAACAATTTCATTGTCTTATAATCTGCAATTATTTTTGCCTCATTATCCCAACGACTCCTATATGAATCGTTCAGCGATTCATTTGTTCCAAAACCCCTCCTTTGGACTGATGACCCAGTCTGTTGCGATTGGTCAACATCATTCAGTGCGAGAGAATGCCCACCATTGCTTATCAATATTGAAGTAGTCATAGTGTGTGCTTGAGCATATCTGCCAACTCTCGTTTTTTTCGGGAGTTGCCCGTATTTCAGACACCTCACCCCCGAAACTAACCCCCCGGTCTCCCAGCATATTACTATATTCTTGACCATAAGTAAAAACAGCGACACACATTCGGTATTAATGCACACAGTTGAAAAAGCTGAACCATTATGAAACAGGACCGCCGCACGTGAGTAGGAGAGCTGATGTAGCCATAGCAACGACAAACACCAGAAGAACAAGAGCTCACAAACGCATTTTAGTCCGTAAACAAAGTGGCATGCGTCATGTTTACAACATGATTTTAGACGCGATATGAGAATACAAGTTAACCAGATACACTACAAGCGGTTACAAGTTACAAAACACAATTAAATACATCATTTACAAGCTAGAGAAAATAATGAGGCAACCATTTTAATCGCACTTACTTACACTTGTTGGATAGCAGGCCGGGGCTGCGTGTCATGCCGAAACGACTAAAGACTCGTAAGTACGGCGATTCGTTTGAGGAACTATGAGTCGACTCTTTTATAGATGAATCAATAGTTTTAAACACTGTGCACTTTCAGATTTAAGCCTTAGCTGGACATTTCACTTTACTTAGAGGTGTGTTACACACTGCATGCGAGCTCATTTTCAAAACCCCATAATAGGGGCTCTTTAAGTAATTACTAACAATAAAATTTATATTATTATTATAACTTTTATTTTACCAGGAAAAGCACATTGAAATTTAAAATTTCTTTTACAAGAGCATCCTGGCCAAGATTAGGCAGTATACAGCTCACATGGGTTTATCAAACAAAATAAAAACAAATAACAGGTAACATCATTCATCCATCAAAACATGCATACAATGACAGTTAAACTATTTAGAACATCTACAGGCCAACTTTTGAAATCTAAATCATTTCAAATCTATTTAAATGCATGCAGTGAAACCAACTCTTTAAATTGCTACTTTGTTTGGTGGTTATTCCATGCAAAAGGTGCTGCATACTTGAAAGCTTTTTTTCCCATTACAGTACGCACCACTGGTACTGACAATAAATAAACTTTCTGAGACCAAAGGCTATAGCTAGAGACAGGTTTTTTCAAGTGTAAGTTTGGAGATATGAGGAGAGTAAACCCAGAATAGATTTAAAAAACAAAGATATGCCAATGCTTGAGCCTACGAGTGTACAACACACAATGATGAGTGAGGGATTTAAGATTTCTAATGAACCTCAGTGCTACATGATAACTGTCTAAATCATGCAAATTCTGAGATGCATGCATACAGTATAAAAAATATGTTTGCAGTCATTGTTATTATACTGATATTAGTGTAAAATATATATTTTGCATTATGTATTTAACAGTCTGTTAAGGATGACTGTACATCACACTCACAGCCATATTCACTTGTGCTAAATTAAACATAGCAAGTATCCTAACTAAGGCATGCGAGCATTGATGAGTGGCTTGCTTTTGAGTTCATATTTTATGAGTGCCAGTACAAACACAGTGTTAAGAGATCCAGGAATAACACACCTGCCTCTGCATCGCCGCCCTCAAGTTTCACTTACAGCCCTTCACATGGACACAGCGGTCCCAAAACAGGAATATCCAACATCCACACTTCCTTTATGGTCTTTCCCTCTGTTTTCCTCACCACTGCTTCTCTCGCATTATACTGTCTTTTTTTATTATAGCTACGTGGCTGTCCTGCTCTTTTGCTTTGTGTCATGTCAGCCACAGCAAGATTTCTGCACTTTAGTCCATTGTTGTTCACCCCCATTGTTTTGTTTTCTGTCTCTTTTCCAACTTTCGCTGTGCTGTTTGTTTTTGTTCTTTTCTCTCAGTGGTTTTTGTCTCGGTGGTCACACCATATCCTCGAAAACATATCCTTGGCGCCCCTCCACTGATATTGACAAAGAATTATGCAGATTTCTGTAGATATTAGCAAGAGAGCTAACATTTCTGTTTATATCCTGAGCTCTCACCATGAAGACCACTGTGGACCACACACACAGTCAACAGGCTTTCTTGACACACACGCACACACAGATGGTTGTAAATCCAACCATGGTGCTGCATCTTTCCAGATAAACACTCTGAATACAGACATCCATTTAGTTGCGCTTGAGAACGCACATTGTTCTGTGTCTGCATGGCGGCGTTGGTTCAAAAGGTGCATGGACGTGGAGCTTACTTAACAGCTGCTTACATGGCGCAGGCTGGTTTTGGAGGTGAAATAAACAAAATTTCCATCTCCTCGACAGGCACAACAGTGGAGTTTAGATGAAAATAATGGAAAACCATCAGAACTGCTAGATGGATGAAAACGTGCTGGCAGAAAGTGGAAATGCAAATGCTTCACAACATGTGTCCCTGAACAAGCACATTGATTTGTTTGAGGCATGGAGATTCTGGCTCAAAATATGGACAAAATTTCAGTCGACTTCATTAGCCTTTGGAGAAAATTGCACAAATCAGTACCTAAATACTTCATGCTAATTTGCTTGCACTTGGATAAATTATTTTCCCAGTACTGGTTTGCGGCTGGCATCCGCTGCGTGAAAAACATGCTGGAATAGTTGGCGGTTCATTCCACTGTGGCGACCCCTGATAAAATAAAGGACTAAGCCAAAGGAAAATTAACGAATGAATGGACAGATTATCATTGGTTGTTGTTTAGTGACAGTTTCATCCACCAGACAGATTGTTGTTAGGTTTAATAAATTGCTCCAATGACATATTTCCTATATGCTTCAATGAAGAACGCTTCCCTGTGTTTACAAGCATGAATGACTGGTTCCCGGGGCTCACGTGGCATTGTTTCAGTAATTACTGACTGTAGCTTTAAGCCATTATTGACACTGTCATGAACCTTGTGGTGAAGTACAGATCACGTCTGAGCATAAGCTTCCACATTCTTGTAATTTGTGTGCAATTTGTGCTGAACAGACAATTGAGCCGAAACGATCATGTCTCTTATACAGTCAATTACCTCACTCTACTGTCTTTACGATCTACGCTATTTGATGATGCTGTTAAAGTGAGGGAGAAAAAAACAAACAGGAGAAGCCTCTTGAGACACCTGCCTGTCTGATTAAAATAACTCAAGATCTCTGCAGAAGGATGTTTTTTTTTTATTATTATTATTACAAGTTTGATTATTTCTAATGTAAAAACAAATCAGGCAATTGGATGAATCTGCTTTACGGTAAGAGTTTGTAAAGCTTTGTTTACCCATTGTATTAAGATGGGTATTTTGCAAATAGTCTAATTTTAAGGCCCCGTTTAGTTCCCCGTTTAGATCTGCATCCACACTGGCATTTTATCTAGCATTTCTGAAAAGCTCTCCGTCCACACCCCAGGCAGGCAGCAGGTGCTATGAGCACAGAACCCCAGGTGAGAGCACTGCACATTGGACAATTCACCAAGGATTTACCGCTGGATCTCATCTCACTATAGTTGTTAAACATGATATTTAATTAATCTGGTCTGTATCTAATGACATATTCCCTGACTTTGGTCTGTTGAATCTATTACTTGTTCTCAAGTAACGTGTTTTGGCTGAGCGTAAAGATAAGTTAATATATTAATTTATGTAACCACATACACTGATTCTGCATATTTCACTGATTGCTTGCCTTCATTTTCTATATTGTATAAACTTATTGTATACTTTTATAATGGCCATTATTGATTATTAAAGCTGATATTCAGCAAAAGAGACAGGGTATGTTTTGTATTTTTCAATAACAATGAAAGAAGGCAGTTATGTTATGTGCTTTGTTTTGTCATAAGTATGCATACAGTGAAGATTACAGTAATATAAATATGTAGTTACACGATGCCTTAACATTTTTGGTGTCTGTTGTTAATATCAAAATGAAAAGAGGCATTCATGTTTTCATGTTATTGTTAAGATGAAGTAGCCAGGGTAATGTATGTTATAAAGTACACTGTTCCCTTTGAAGATTTACCCCTGTGGAGTTTGTTTTCCATATCAAACTTGCAAAGTCTTAACTTACAAGAAAAGGATGCAAGACTGAACTTTGTGTAGCCTACTTAATATTGAGGAAAAAGTCCCAATCAGATAGGTGAATGTCTGCAGCTACATCTCAGTTTTCAGCTGTCTCCATTTTACCCCATCCACTCTGACACTGAACAGCAGCATTTTAAAAACAAAACGGCCTCTTCAGTATTTCCATAATGCTCTGTTTTTGAGGCTTGAAAACTCTGAGGCACAGTAGTGTGGATGGCAGGCGTACACAGCAAAAAAATCAATGTACATTTAACTCAATTTGAGTTTAACTTAACACTCCTTGGGTGTACATATGACTCCCTCCATTTTGGAGTTAAAATAACACTTTCTAAAGTGTGAAATTTGTACATTACTAACAAAGTTCATTTTAACACAGTAGGAATTTATTCTTACATCGGACTGAAGTGTGTGTTACACTTCAAAGTGTTATTCTATTACCTTTTTTTCCTTTATTATCGATTGGTGTGTGTGTGACAGATCAAATATGCTTAAAATAGTTTTAATTTATGAAAATGTTCATTTATCTTTTTAGAAATAATTTCAATACATTCAAATCTTTGCATTTTAAAATGCAACAAGACATGTTTCAAGTTTAAGTAAAACGTACTGGTTTGATCACTGTTTGTCCGAAAGAACCGGTTGAGTAAAAAAACTGTACTTCCCATCACTAGTTGGAAATACACTGCATTTTGGGTTAAAAGTTTAACACTGAAAAAAATAAAAACTTCTTAAATACACTCTTTCACACTCCTGGATTCGAATCTACTCCAGTTTTAACACTGAACGACATCAAAATAACCACACTGTATATTTAACACTGGAATTTTTGCTTTGTAACCATTGCAAAACTTATGCATTTTAAAACTAAAATGTATTAGTGCATGCATCAAACACAAATCTTTTGTGTGAAGGAAAAACAAATATAGCGGTAAACTTTAGACCAAACAAAAGTGCTACGGTAATGATTAAGAATGAGGTCAGTTGAGCAGTAGGTGGTCTTTTGTGGCTGTTTGAAAACATACGACAGGAACATCTACACCAAGAATTTGATCAAAAGTATTTAAACCACCTCTGGAAGTGCTCAAAACACTGTAGACCTCATTGTACACCTGTATTTAGTATTATCCACTGTGATACGTTCGAATGAAAAATACATTTCAATACCCTGTATAATCTGGAACAGATTTTTTCTTCTTCAAATTATTCAAGAGTAACATTTTTGCCAATTCATTAATTCTGCATCAAAAATTTGAGTAATCATTCATTTCTAGCTAAAAGCATTTCATTAGCTTTTTTATCATTTTTACAATTCCAAGTCTTTTATTTGACTGCTGATCAAAGCAGTTAAGTGCATTGTGATTCCTCACTTCCTAGGCTGTTAAAACACAGTGCACGTTTTACTTGTGATGGAGTTGTAATGGATATTAAAATGATAGAAAACACTGAAGCTCTTGACATTTTAAAACCTCGCTCTAGGCAAAATCTCTTAACATACTCTGTTCTGAGCCTGATTTCAGTTTTGAGTATAGCAAAACGGCTTTCGTTTCAAGCTGTTCTCCATGTGGAGATAACCAGCAAAATGCACATTAGCCGTGGCCCATGTGAATCTCAAAGCACTTTTGACTCATAGGTCAGCTCCCATGTCATGCCGCAGCGGTAAGACAGCTAAAGATAGACCTCACGACTTTCACCATCACAAGAGAGAAGAAAGTGCTCAGTGCATTTGATCACAAAAGCTCATTTACCAAGCATACCTGCTTGCTGCATGTGGGGAAAAAAAGCAATTAAAACCAGACTTACACAAATCTCCAGTAAACATCCTCAAGAAAGTGGTGGTAAACGGAGAAAGTGCCCTGTTAAAATTTACTAGTTCTTAGCTTTGTTTATTGTCTCTTCGCGTCCATAAGTGATTTTGAAGACTAGTGATTTATTGCTCCAAAACAAAGCCAGACATCAAAATGTCCTTAAAGTAAAGCATCATCCATCAATATAACATCAATAGGTGTTACTGTAATTAAAAAAAGTGTGAAAGGATGATGACTCATAGTGGATTGTGTTCAGAGTACAGTCACAGCATTCTGCCAAGCCCAACCAGTTGTCAAGAGCCTTTAGAGCTTTTGTTATTTTATCTACGGTACGGTCTCCAGCCCCAGTATAGGAGCAGGGTGCAATCCGGCTCAATCCACATAGACAAAACATGCAGCAACTGCGAGATGCCTTTCGGTGCAGGCTTACCTAAGTGCTATGGATCATTCAGTATCGACACTTTGTCCTTTGTCACTTTTATAACTTGCAAATGTTCATAGTAGCACTGCTGAAGAATACACTGCAGGCACCATCGAAGGAACGAGCTCCTTGAGAATAACAATTGCCCCTATTTGCATATTCCTTCACATAGAGGTTATGATGGTTTCTCTTTCTTTCTATTTTTGCATTTGTTCTTTCTCTCTGCCTCCATACTGTGATGTGGAGTGGAAATATGAATTTTAATATCATTCAGACCTGATCCTATAGGCTATTGTGTTAGAGATACTGTAGTTTATCACTGTAGATGTGCACACTGTTTTCAAACGCAGAACTACAGTATACGGCTATTGGCTGGAGTGAATGTTCTAAAAGAAAATAATTTAAAGAGGGAAAATAAAAGAGCAAAGAAGTGGGTTGTTATTGTGAAGGTCATATGGTCCTTGTCAAATATGTATTCCACATCTGAAAATTTGTAAATAATATCGATACAAAAGAAGTGAAAGAAGTGCAATTTATTGTAAATATCACAGGTCCTTATCTGAAGAGTAGGAAATTGTTGTTTCCACTTTATTCTGTTCACCGCAGTAACTCATCTAAACATTCCACTGTGTCAAATAGTAATTCCATGTCTGGAGATTTTAGAATTTGTATTTTCTTTTAAGTAGTCTATCTTCGATTACGCTACCGTATATAACCATTGTTAAGTTATTTTCCAGTTCTGTTACGCATTCGCTCCTCCTAAATCTTCTGTGAAGGCATTTGTCAGAGGATGACAAACGTGAAAGAAGATACACGGATTAGCATAGCAATTTCCAGCCTGATGTCATGCCTGCTGTAATCAATTAACAATGGTTATCCCGTCCCTCACGCTCCGAAATCCCTGTTCGCTGTCTTCTGTGTCAAAGGAACATTATCCTGTCTTACCTAAACACCAGATGCCCCAGTCAGTCCACAGAGGCTGCAGCTGGAGATTTTATCGCTGTTTTTCATCACGCTTCTTCTATTATCTCTCGTTTAAGTGGGTGGTGAATCTACTGTGCATTAACATTTTTATTGAGGGTCTAATCTTGCCATTTAATCCAAAATTATTTTCAAGCATGCGCCACATTTGCTCATATTGCTATGATCCTTTTAGCTTCAGTGAAAGCCAGTGTTACATGACTATAAATGCCATATGAACTGCGAGGATTGAGTGAATTGAAAGTGTCAGTAATCGTAATAAAATGTAATTAACATTTATCATTTCCATGACAAATGGGTTGTTAAAGTGCTTCAGTTCCCAGAGTTTGTCTTTGTCTTCTATTCATTTTTCTCAAAAGGTTGACAAAAAGTGAAACTCACATAAGTCATTTTAACAGCAGTTGTGTGGTTTGTATAAAAGCAGGCCACTCGGTGAAATTCAAGACGGACGAGCATATGGTCAAGTCGCGTTATTGAGTTACATGTCAGCAAGTCACTTGTTGTAAAAACTTGAAGTAAAGGTTTGAACTCCTGCTATGAGGTTAGAGGGGCACGTTGGTTAAAACGTAGGTCATGGTGGTGTCATGTGCAAAGTCATACTGAATTACTGCTGTAGTCCCATGCACTACTTTTCATCCCACAAGGAATTGTGTGGGGAGGAGTGAAAAATGTTTCCCCATGGCTTCAGATCAGTGCTTCCCAAGCGGTTTTACCTTTTGAACTACATTAAACATTGATTATTTGTTTATAAAAGTCTATGAAAGTCAACTGATAATTCACTTAACAAAATGTCTGTATTTAGGCCCAATCCTAATTCCTAACTTCCCCCCTTCTCCTACCTCTTTCCCTTGGATCTTGAAACAGAGTGTGAAAGGGAAGGGCTTCAAATTTTACCCCTAAGAAATGGCATAGCACTACAACATCTGTGTATGTCATCGCGATCTCTTACTTCATATGAGATTGACGATCGTGACTGCTGTAGTAATTCCAGTTGCATTTTTTTTGGTGTGTATCTTCAGGAAATCAATGAAGGCTACGATATCATGTTATCATAACGATATAATGTGGCAATAAGCTCGTAACTGTACTGTGCATTTACACTGTGGCCATATTCATCTAAACACACGAATACAACATTAACATTAATGTTATTACAGACACTGTAAATAGCTCATTCCCAGCCACTAGACTTTCAGGGTATTCAAGTGTCATCGAGTTACAGATGTGAAAGTATGTTGTGGGACTACTATACAAGTTATTGTTATTATGATGGATTATTTATAGAGAAATTTCATAGAACATTTAAAAAATATAAATATATATATATTTATTTTTATAAGCCTGAAGGTAAAACATGAACGCCGTTACGAATGTATTAAAAATGAAAATGACAAAAAATACCAATTTCCTTACTTCCATGTGCAGTCATGCTGCTGTTGTAAATTTTCGTACCCCTTGGTTTTGAGTGTGGTCCTGAAAAATCTCCATTTCAAGGGCTATAAGACAAGTTAAAGAGAATTGCGAAACCCCTACCCCTTCACATGAATGCGCAAAACGACGAGGTAGGGCTAAGGGGTAGATTTAGGATTGGGCCTTAATGTTGTCAGGGTAACTTTTTTTAGTTTGTTTGAATGATTATAGCTTGTCTATATTCTACCAAGTGGCATGAATTTTCATCACAATACAGTAGAGCTTGATAGCCTTAGATATCAACAGCAAAATATATGGCAACTGTTGTTTTCTCCCTCATAAACGTTGACGGGCTATTTTTATATCCTAACAATGCACAATTACATGGTTAGTTGCACTTTATCTTTGACCTTTAGCATTGTTTTTCCCTCCCGCCCGTCGCCCTGTCATAATAGATCGGTGACCCGCCAATTGAAATGCACTGCTTCAGATTGTGTTCATCTCTAGAGAGCCCCATCCCTCTCTCAGAGGATGCCATCCGCTGTACAGGGAGTACAGTAATTAATATATTCTCACACTTAGCTCATAGTGGATGTATAGAGAGGCTACCAATAACACTTTACACTCATTCAGCGTGCCTGAGTAATTCTGTGGCTCTATTCACCGTAATAAACATTCCCTCTTTTTCAGAGCATGTTAGTGCTTCCATTTAGAGGCAAACGAAATGATACACAGAACATAAAACTGCCGTGTACTTGTTTTATGAGTCTTTTCATGTGTGTGGGTCCACGCACGACTGTCTGTCCTTCATTCCAGTGTACATTCAGCTGTCAGAGACTGCCGTCTGAGAAGCTCTTTCTTTGAGGATTTGCTGCCAAACTCATAATTGGAAATACCTTGACTGTCTCCTCACCAGAAAGAACTGACGACCTTTATTCTAATTGTTTGTCTTTCTCATGTAGAAAATTAGCAAAGCAAGCAGTTCTTGAAAACGGGCATGACAACTTAATAGAGATGGATGTGTTCCCTCCCGTGTGCCACGAGGGCAGCTATGGGGACGGGTATGTGCTCCTGAGTCTTCTCATGGTGCCAGCTGCTGATGCCAAGCCCAACACTGAGCCAACCAAAGTGCTAAATCTCTAGAACCCCCCCAACCTAGCCACCCCCCAAACAGAAGGCCAGCGCTGAGCCAACCAAATGGCCAAAGTCCCATATTGAGCCAACTGAATTCAGACAAAGCAGTCAATGCACTGGCCCAGCTTCCTATCGTATATCTCTTCCCTTCTTGGGACAGCAAAGGAATACAAATTATAAGGAGGCACTTGATTGGCAGCCACTTCTGACACTGATACTTGCTCAGGAATAATTGCTCTAAATTAAGTTGCAATAAAAATCCACTAATATGCTAATCGATTCGCCACTTGCATAAATCAAGTTACACAGCCCTTAATATTTTAATTTGACTAATTCTTTAATTGATATTCCTGCATTACTAGATTAAATCCTGACTGCCTTGCACAGCATCTTGGCTTTGATTGGGTTGATTGATAACATTGGGCTAACAGTGAGTTGGCAGCAACTGTTTACTGCTCTAAAATAAGAGCACAGTTTCTCTGACTCTCTCTCTCTCTCTCTCTCTCTCTCTTTCTCGCTCGCTGCATTAGAATGCAGAGAGATTGTCGAATTGTCTCGCTAATTGGATTTAGTGCTCAGTGTTATTTGATATCGCAGCTCGAATCATCTGTTTGTTTCATTGTTCAGTGTCTTCATGGGTCATTCTGTCAACATAAAGAATGCAATCGAACAGACAAGCGTGCAGTTTTAGAGAATTGCTTAGCTCTGCAAGCTTGTGAGTTGTTTTTTTAACAAAGGGAAGGGATTTCATGTCGTGGAAGAGGGTTATGTCTAGGCCTTTGAATGTGAATATTTTTAGATTTATTCTTGACAGTTAATTCTGTATAGACACCTACCTTGAAGTTTTGCCTGAAAAAATGCTATTAGACGATACCGCTGTTTTTCCACCGAAACACACCTTGACACTAAATGGGAAAAGTTGTCAAATGGAATATATTTTATTATGTGGGTCTTTGGGCTCATGTTTAACAGTAAAACGCTCTCTGGATTTAAAACACATTTCATAGTAAGACATGGCATTTAACACCTGGAAGATGAGAACCGAAAGAATTAATTTTAATTCTTATTGATACTATTTATTTTAAGAATTAGTTTTATACCATAAGGGTCTGATAACATTTCTTCCAAATTTAAAGAGAAAATATTGTAGTTTTGTCTTTTTTTTCCTGAAAATGTCAATTGGGGAGAATAATAAATGCTTGTTTTTTTGTCTCAAAGCTTTATAGTTATTAATGTATACTAATCCTAGTCACCTAGTGCTGTTTTTTATTTATTTTTTACTCATTTTGTCTTATGCTGCATCCCAATTTACATACTTATACTACACCCTAAAAGTATGCACTTTTTTATAAAGGAAAAGTATATACTTTTGAGTGTAGAACAGAAGAGTGTGCAAGCTTTGGGACATACTACTTCCTTGTTAACAGATCATGATGTTGCTTACTTACGTCCCCTGTCAATCATCTCGACACGTCATCCACAATTCCACAAAGAGAAGCAGCAGCAGGACAATCTGCCATTCGCGAGTCTTTCATACAGAGCAATCTCCTTAGGGCTTTGGGTAATTATGCACTGAGAAGCTAATGTCCAAACGTATCTTGATATAAGTTCACGTTGTTGTTGCAGATGAAAAATAACACTGAAAATGCGGTTTAAATATGTTCCAGTTGGCTAGATATTGTCATTCACTCAACTGTGTGTCTATCATGTTTGTAATTTGTTTACACTTTTCACCGGCGTTTGTAGTTCTAATCAATTTCACATCCATTGCGCAATGTATTGTGGGCAATATTAGGGGTTAGAGTATGGACGCTTTCACACTGAAATGTAGTCAAATCGGAATTAGTAAAACATCCGGGGTTCATTGACATACTCTTTTCAATGTATTATGGTTTGGGACATACTAATTCTATTTTCGAATACTAATTAGGATGGACAGTATGTGAATTGGGACGCAGCATTACACTTGATATTCATGGGGAACAAAAACGTCACTTCCGAAACGCTCGCCCCCATATTTGTGTCCAATATTGTCGCACTCACAACCACAGCGCATTTAAATGAGACTAAATGAAATCAATATTTTGCTCAAGAATGAAGAAATACTGGTTATGCTGCTTCTGATAATACCTCAAACTGTGTTTTGTTCCTTCAAATCTGCGACGTGTCTGTCTCAACTTCCTTTTATGTACATTTATTCATGTCCACGAATTTTACGACAGGCAGCCTATTACTGATGATCAGAAAACTCACCTAAAAAAACAGTATTTAAAGAAAATACATTCTGGTGATCTGCTGAACCACAGAGTCTAGTTATAACCTCCAACACTGGTAAAATATATATCTAAGTTGTCCACAATGAACTCCAAACAGCAGCGAAGCTCTCAGGGCATTTTTCAGTGAAGACTATCACTACACATCGGGGCGTGTTTTTCATTCAAAATTTGAAGATGAAGTTCACCTGATCACAGAAAGTTATGTAGATCTCGGGAATTAACACATGCCATCCATGATGTTTATTTGTGTCATAAACATGGCAGATCGCACATGGCTTAAAGAGCAACACATAAGCGCGTCAACAAATGCAGAAAAAAGATCCCAGGGCATTTCTGGACAGATCGTTCACCACAGTGATCTAGAGTACGGGTGAGAGAAGGTCTGTTAATCAAATTATATTACAATCCAGCATTGAACTGTTTTTATGTCAGTGAAAAGTAGCAGCATACTCCATCATTTTAGGTAATGCAAATAAGAGTAAGATATTATGTTTAAAAGTTAAAGGGCTCTTTTATTTGTTTAACTGCTATTATAACAACAACAGTGTGCTTTTATTCAGTAATAAAGAAGGTCAAGCGGTTTATCCTGTCTCCACAAAGGGTTAACATTAGACAAGTAGCGCAAGGATGATCACGGAACTGGATAGCCTGTTGGTAAAGCACATTAATCAAATACATCAGGACATGTTTAGGTAATGAAAAGTAGTTAAGTTTACTGGCGTTACTGAAGCAACATACATAATTCAGCTATTTCAGCACCATGCAGATTGACAGCATAGTACAGTTCGGTCACAAAAATGGCGGCCACATCAATGTGTAATGTCACATGGAACCTATGGATACTATAATGGCCCGTTTCCACTGAGTGGTACAGTACGGTACAGTATGGGTCCATACGGGTCACCTTTATCAGGCTTGCATTTCCACTGCTGCAGGGTACTCTTTTGGTGGGCGTGGTGTACGACAGAAAGTTTCAGTCGATGTCATTTTCCTTCGAGAAAATGTCTACAGTAAAGCTGAACAAATCGTTCACAAATCATATGAGAAGCACTTCTCACAAAATAGATGCTTTATTATGCACATAAATACTGGCGTATAAATGTTCATTACTTACCTTTCTATGAACATGATCTGATTATAGCTAGATCAGTGATGCGAAATAGCCTACTGTAACTTCTGCCATTATATAAAATAAATAAATAAATGCAACACATATGAACACATACAGCCCATTACAGTCTCTAATATGTTACCAATTACAGAAAAAAAACTACACACAGCATACATTTAGGCCTTATTTAGGTTTAAAAACAGCACCAAATATAGCCCTCAGTCAGTGCAAACCTCTCATCTGTGTCTTTAATCTTCACCAGCACATGTAGTCTCTTGTTAGAAATTAATTTCGTCATTCCGAGTTCATAATAGTCCAGAAGGTAATGATAATGGTTAAACGTAGCAGTTTGTTTATGTTTGCTGAAAAAATAATTTGCTCCTTTGTTTTTCCGGCTTCTTCTTTGTCTTCTTTGTCTGTTTCTGCAAGGATCGTGTTTTAAAAGCACGTCAATAATCAAGCGCACATTATCATCAGCTCAAGAGGTTTGTTATTTCAAATATAGACGTGAGCACACGTGGGAAAGCGAAACCGCTCTATCTTCAGATTGGCTCATAAAAAACTACGGGGCACAGGGGAGAATCTGCTCTTCTTCTTGGCTTTGTGGCTGTTCAGCAAGATGACGAAAAAGTTTGTTTGAGATCTGGTCCACACTGACTCGTTATTATACGTATTTATTTTTTGGTGTAATATCTCGGCTGTGTATTTAAACATGGCGGTTCCTTTGTTTTCAACCTGGCTTGTTGCGCGAGCGAATGACATATCTCTGTAAACCAATAGTGTTCAGTTGCGTGCCTAGCTCCGCCTTTTGGTACCCTTGGTACCCTTTGCAAATGGTGACCAAAATGTGGTATGGTTCGGTTCGGTATGCTTTCAGACAGTGGAAACGGCCATAAAAGTGTACCGTATCACTTAGTTGAACAGGCCACAATAGGACCTTAAATGCTTTATCAACTGAAGCCTTTTTTATTTGTTCATCTGCAGAGGAAACACAACTGTTGGTGATTTTTTAATTAGAAAATGCTTCTTTTCCCAATCAACTGATTCCAGATTTATAGTGAAAAATGCCACAAACACACACACACACAACATGTCCCATTTCTCCACATTCATTCAGGCAAAGGAACACAGCAGGCGAAAGAGGAAGTCAAACACTAGGGCTTTGATTGAGATGTGTTCGGTAAAGGTTGAAAAGTGAAGAGGGTCAGATTTTCACCGTGGTGTTCAAGCAAACAGAAAGGGCTGGCTTAATAAATGTGCTGGTAATATCTGCCCAGCATAATTACCACATGCCAAGGCCTTCTGTTAGCCAATCATACTTTAAGTGCCAATCAGTGGGAGAGGGTGACACTAGCTTAGCGGGAGACGTACAGGAGCAGGGCAGTTTGGGAAGACTGTACGCCTCACTTCCTGTACTGCTCCACGCTTTGTGAACAATCTGTGCTACTATAACTATTCATTTAGGCTCATTTAGAGTTAATACAGCAGAGCTTTCTATGAAAAGTTAAATATGCCAGCGTTAAATGCTTAAACAATAAAACAGTTTCTGATGTGATGAACTGTATCCGACAAGTTTTTTTGCCTAAAGCTCTTCAATGAACAGAGAAAAGGATTTGAGAATGAGATTAAATATTCATTGCTCCTGTCTGTTTCTCTCTTTTTCTTTTAGGCACTTTCTCTTTAAGACAGGCACCGGCACCACTCCTCTGTTCAGCACGGCCACGCCAGGCTACACCATGGCCACGGGGGCGGTCTACTCGCCCCCCACACGGCCCCTGCCCCGCAACACACTGTCCCGCAGCGCCTTCAAGTTCAAGAAGTCCTCAAAGTACTGTTCATGGAGGTGCACAGCCCTCAGTGCCATGGCCGTCTCCATACTGCTGTCTGTACTGCTCTGTTACTGCATTGGTAAGTATAACACTCCCTATTATAGTAGAATGACTCATTCACACTAGCAACAACTTTGTAGCTGCCTGTTGCTCTGGGTAGTGACCTACTGCAAATGCAGGTCTGTGTAGGTCTACGGAACGGAGAGCACAACCGGCCAAGCTGAGAGGATCACATGAGCTCTACTGGTGCTCCTATTGGCTCTCACTAAAGAAAGTCAGTTTTTATTTGCATAAAGTTGGATGTGCATAAAACGCTTGACATGCCCACCGGGTCGTCAACGGTCTCTGTTGTTTGCGTAGATGGAGGTCGCTTATCACTTTGCCGATTTGTCGCATGTAGTGTGAATGAGGCTTTAATGGGTCAACATGTTGAAAATCGTCTCTGTAATGTTACAGACATACACAACAGATGGATTTATTTACCTGTTCCATTACTTTCAAAACTCAGGTGTGCATTATTCTCTAAAAATTCAATGAACCATAGTCATTTAGTCATTTAGTTTCATGACATTTGTCAGGTTTTTGTCCTCAAATTGCTCCTGTGTTTATTAGTTTCTTACTAATCTGAGCTCCATGGATAATTCCAAAACATAAAAAAAGAAACATTTGAAATATTTAAATTAAAAAATATATTTTATTTTATTTTATTTTATTTTATTTTATTTTATTTTATTTTA
>CAIGQQ010037945.1:222001-238006 GCA_903798035.1 Danio albolineatus | reverse complement strand
TATAATATAATATAATATAATATAATATAATATAATATAATATAATACATCTTTTTTCTTTTAACCAGTGCATTGTTCTCTATCCACAATAAATTGGTTTCACACCTTTACTTTAAAAGTGACAGGCACCAGCTGAAGGATGTTTGTGGAAATGAGCTCTAATCTAAACTGTACTACAATGCCAAATTGACCAGAAATCTTGACTTTCACATAAGAGGTTTCAGCTCCTAGTTACCACACACCCAGACAGGCACACTTCTGCACATTTTTTTTTGTTCTTTTTTGTATTCATGATGTCAAGACTGGCCTCCAAAGTCAATAGAAGGAAATGAAGCGCCCTCCTTTCCCTTTTTCAATGCAATATTGCTCCAAACCCATTCAGTGCTGCAGAGATCCATCGGGCCTCTTTTATCATAAAGTCATAAAGGGATGAGAGGACGGCATCACTGAGCCCCTATTACATCCAAATAGGAATGCATTTGTTCAGTCAGTGGCCTTTCATTATTGTCTGCTTTTGTGTCACATCGAGAGAAGTCATTTGTAGTTCAATTTTTCGCTGCTGGGACTGACAAGATGTACAGTATTAAAGCCCGCACGGCGTTAGCACTGCGTTCAACAGGTTGAAAGAAAGCAGTTGGATTCTCTGTGTGATCAGCAAGCAGAGTGGCTGAATAACAAAAGCTAATTTTGCTCTTTAGAAAGGAAGCCAAATCCATTTCAGAGGTAATTATTCCACTGTATTCGAGACAGTTCAGCAGCTTCCAGAGAGCTATTTACTGACACTCCACAGCCAGGTCTGCCGCTTTTGTCGATACTGCTGCTAATAGAGCAGAGATCACAGACATCTAGTGAGAGCAAGACACCAGTTTTTCACCCAGGGTCTCATAATAATTGGCCCATAATGACCATCTCTTTCATTCTGTGTCTTATGATCTTCTTAGGTGCACTGGTGTTATGAGATAACATCAACTATTGAAACGCTCTGAAACACAAAGTAAAAAGTTTGCGAGAGGAAATGCGTCATGTGTCTTGGTTGTTAGTTATTATGAGCGTCGTTATGAAGATGTGTTTGCATGGTGTGTAGCTTGAACCGGCAGGGTGTCTCCGGCCAGACCCTCAGCAGCTCTGATCATTACCGTGTTTTAAGATTCCTGAAGATGCACACAGCAGGACATTTAAGAGCATCACTGAAATTATGGAAATATATGGAGAGCTAATCATGACAGTACCCTGCAGGGGCCAAACATTAACAAGCCCGAAAACAGATTCCTTCTTACTTTCTTTTATCTGTGGCTGTTCCCTGTCCCGTCCCAGCTTTCATTATAAGACCTCATTATCCCTCTGAATTTGCGTTCCAGAACCTGTTATTTCAAACGACTGATGTTATGCGAATACACAGTGGAACATTGTTACTGCACTTCTTCTTCGTTCCACAAATGGGCTTGATGATAGATTTACCAAATGACTTTTCATTTACTAAATGACTTCTGGTTCTCCCAAATTACTGTGCACAATTAATAAAGTTTAGGTTAATAATAACTTAAACCTACTTAAAGAATTTGCAAATCCTTAAAGCAGCAATACATCTCAGAACTTAACTTTTATCTTAAAAACAAGTCTGCATCTTTAAACATGGGGCACTGTTTCCGCAGGAGAATATCAAAATGTATTTTCTTGCAGGCAATGTAATTACATGGCATCCACCTGCAGAACTGCAGAAACAAACATCACAGCCATTTCCTGACAGCAATGCAAAAGACTTGCAAAGATTCTGCTTTGAGTTTTGAGCACCTAATATTAATAGTTTTACACCATTCCTCTATATAACTTATTTAAAAGTTGCTTTATTCCATATACTATACATTAACTCGAGCACTTAATGAGCAGTTAAAGAGGATTTACAATGCAATATAATTGCTGAATATTTTAATAGTAATATATAATCAAAGAGTTGACAGTAACTCTTTTCTAATTAAAAGTTCCCACCAGCCTGTGTTTTCTATTTATTTACACTTTCCAAATTGCATTTTGGGACTTTTGATAATGGAAAGTTTACATGTTTCCTGCAACTGTTAATTAACAGATATTTTTACAGTGCATATTATTCAAATATTACACCACAGCACTAAATTTCATAACTACCCTCCAGTCTGACTGGATTATTGGCTATAAAAAAGATGCACCTTTGTGTATAAAAAAACAATAGAACTGTATTTGATTCATAAAGCAAGCAGTTATAGTAAACACTGCTAAACAAAGTTAAATTGATAAGCTGTGTCCCAAATGACTCACTATACACTACACTATGCACTATGTACTTATGCACTTACACACTCAACAGCAAAGTATATGTATGTAGTGTTGTCCCAAATGGAACACTAATGACTTTTTTACTAAGCGGAAGTTCAAACTGTTTCCCTGATGAGGTTTGACGGCTGCCAAATTAGAGAAATAAATGACCAAAATTCCAAATAATACCTGTCATGAGTACAACCGCATTCACCATCGGGAGGTGCTATAATTCCTCTCGTAAGATAAATTTGCTTTCACAGTCCAAAATAAATAAAGTTATCCAGCATGTGCGCACGATAGCTCCACCTCTTCTGTTACGTGCGCAAAGCTCCGGTCGTTGAGTACGTGAAGTGTCCATCAATACACACTTCATATTACCGGTTGAATGAGTGCATCATCCCGGTAATTAAAGTGCACTTATTACTGTTAGAGTTTTCAGTGTGAACGCACTACAGACACTATTTATACTACAAAATGGCATAGAATAGTGCATAAGTATGTGATTTGGGACGCAGCTATAGTTTGTCCAAAAAATGAAAATTGACTCATTGTTTACCCACCCTCAAGTTTTCCAAACCTTTATGAGTTTCTTTCTTCTGTTGAACAGGAAAAAAAAGATATTTTGAAGAAATCTGAAAAGCTGTAGCCATTGATTTGCATAGGAAAAGCAAATATGAACTATCCCTATAACGTTCACCTTGAACTGATGTGATGTAATGGTTGTAGATGTGGGTGTATCCTTAATTATCTATACGAATGCAATATAGCTAGGGCTTGTGAAAACCGAGTTCAGTGTATGCAGAGTCTTGATCGCACCGTGTCTCACACTGTCAACATTGCAGATGGAGAACATATCCTCCTCTTTGGTTTCACACAGCAAACAATGCCTCACACGTTATGCGTCAGCAGCTCTTCCAGCTTCTAAGAAAACCCAGAGCCTCTTCTCTGTCAGTCCCATCTGGTGTGTCAGACCCCAGCCATCTCCACTAAGCCCACACCCACACAACACGAAAGACAAAGGACAGGCAAATCAGGTTTCTCTCCTTCTGTCCTTGTTCAACAGGGGTAACATAGCCACGTAGAGATTTTTCATGAACGCTCGATCAATACCACATCCTCTGCAACTGGCTTTAAAGGGGACCTATTATGCTCTTTTTTTTACAAGATGTAATGTAAGTCTCAGGTGTCCCCAGGATGTGTCTGTGAAATTCCAGCTCAAAATACCCCACAGATCATTTATAATGCTGTAACAAATAAGAATAATAAGTGGTGTAGGTCCCCCAGAAGATGCTGTGCCTTTATAGCTTGTGCATTGGATACTATGACAACAACAAAAACGTCCCTTTTTGAATTGACATTACAATTCTTCAATTTCAATATATGATGTCTTAGTGCACATATTGAAGTGTAAACACAGAAAGCCACAATCTCACAGCACTTATTGAATTGAAGTACTAAA
Organism: Danio albolineatus; assembly: GCA_903798035.1. Taxonomy (NCBI): domain Eukaryota; kingdom Metazoa; phylum Chordata; class Actinopteri; order Cypriniformes; family Danionidae; genus Danio; species Danio albolineatus. The sequence continues at coordinate 234,255 of CAIGQQ010037945.1, read as the reverse complement.
CTTTAAACTGACTTCAAACTCAGTCACATACTGTAAACATATTTGATTATGTCTGTGAACATAAATCGATGGAAATGAAATCACATGTACAGTGCTGAGAATAAATAAATACACCCCTTTTCTCTTTTGTGTGAAAACATTCTATAGGTTGCTATACGAAAAAAAATTAAATGAATTAATAAATAAATAAGTAAGTTTGACACCAAGTGGTTGAACTAGGCATTGCATTCACATTTTTGCTCGGCTTCTCCTCTGATGAGTGCAAGCAAGCACAGGTTGTCAGATTGATGTGAGTGTGCCTGACTATCGATCCTAAAGGCTGATTTAAATTTGATTTTAACCATTTTCTATCTAAAAGTAATGGCACGCGATAGAAATATTTTCCATACTAAAAGGAGTCTTTGTCCTAACCAACACCTGAAATTTCTATTTTAAAAACAGCTTCTATTTCTCACAGGTTAACAATAATCATCTCAGGTACACCTCATGTGCTTTATTCAGTGTTGAATGCTAATAATGTGAGTTTGAATGCTATTTTACGTGACATTTATTGCCATACTACTAAAAGCAGCAGCAGATAGTTCACCTCAGATCTTGAAAATAAAATATATTATTTAAAATTGAACTCCATGCAAGCCAACACATCAATCATTCAGCATGTACATATAATAATATTAAAAATGTTTAATATGTATTAATTTGATTGTAAACCTTACCATTTCGCTGGAGTACAGTGTAGTGTTATGTGCTTCTGAATGGCTGTCTTTCAATTTCTGTCGTGTTTTGTCTGGTGCAAACAGCCAAATTGTTTATCACTGCAAATCTCGTCACGTAGCGTGTTGTTAAGATATGGAGTTACAATGTAACCTGCTCACCTAATGTTTACGTTCGTAATATTTATATTATTTGCTAATTAATAACCACCTCATGTGGAACTCTAAATCTGTCTCATTTTGGGGCTACTACTGTCCACTGGAGGTCGCATGTTCTGTCATGGACGCTCACTTTGAGGACTGAATGAATCAAATACCCTATTTTCCAAGAAGTCAACCCAGAGTACTGTAATATAATTAGCTAAAGTTGCAGTGGGCGGTTTAAAAGAACCAAAACAAAGACAGACATTCTGGCATGTGACTTACATTTTCAAAGCAGACTATCTGACTTTAGCATTATTTTTCAGATAAACAAGTTGATTTAGTACATACAACATTCATTCATTCATTTTCTTTTCGGCTTAGTCCCTTTATTAATCCGGGGTCGCCACAGCGGAATGAACCGCCAACTTATCCGGCATTTGTTTTACGCAGCGGATGCCCTTCCAGCCACAACCCATCTCTGGGAAACACATTCATACATTCTCATTCACACACATACACTATGGACCATTTAGCTAACCCAATTCACCTGTACCGCATGTCTTTGGACTGTGGGGGAAACCGGAGCACCCGGAGGAACCCCACGCAACCACGGGGAGAACATGCAAACTCCACACAGAAATGCCAACTGGCCCAACCGGGGATCGAACCAGCGACCTTCTTGCTGTTAGGCGAACGTGCTACTCACGCGCCACCGTGGCGCCCCACATACAACACCTTTAGTAAAAATAAATGCATTTAAAAGCACCAAACTATATTGTCTACATTCACTGAGAAATAGATAAACATGACAGTTAAACATATTCCTTTTTAAAGGGGGAGTACTCATTTATGCTTTGAACTGAATATTAGGTAAGTGACAGCAGCATACTAAACAGTATTCTTGTCTTAGATGTTAATATGAATATAACACATTCAATCACTCTCTGCTCTTGACTGAATGACTTATTAATTTAATTGGAATACATTTCTTACTTGAAAGCTGCAGTTGAATGCTCTTTCAAGTAGATAAACATAGCAGAATGTGTGAAGAGATAAGAGCTTAGCTAATAGGCCAGATTCCATCACTAGTCATGGGTGGAGTTATATTGAGGTACATTCCTAAATGGCTCATCTTGAGACACTTGATTCACTTCCATTTATAAATGATCTCCTACGGACTCATAGGATAGAAGATCCATGAGATGCATACTTAAGAATCTTGCATTACTTAGCCAACATTCTGTTTTTTGTCACACACTAAATAAAGAGTAGGGAGGCATACTACCAATATACGCATCAACAATTTCTGATTAATGGGCAATATAGCTAACAGAGAGGGTGGGTTTTTCTTAGCACTATGAGATTTTATGCACCAAGTGGACACGTAATTATGTTTAAAAACAATAAGAAATAGAATTTTGCATAATAGATTAATGTTGTGTGGGGGGATTCACTCAGATCAACAAAAAAATTTGTTGTCCCACAAATATTTACTGAACTAAAAAGCTTTTCAATTCACAGTCCTTTATTTATCCAGATAAAAAAATGTACATTGTTTAGTTTTCGAAGTATCTTTTGCATTTTTGGCCTATTTTCAATATGTATAGGATTTAGAGATTAATATTTCAGAGTAATGTTTTTGAGGACACCAGAACAGACCTACAGATCTACACTCAGCGGTCACTTTAATAGGTACACCTGTCCAACCTGCTCTTTAACGCAAATTTCTAATCAGCCAATAGCATGGCATCAACTCAATGCATTTAGACATGTAGAGATGCTCAAGACAATCTGCTGCAGCTCAAACCGACCATCAGAATGGGGAAGAAAGGTGATTAAAGTGACGTTACAAGTGGCATGGTTGTTGGTGCCAGACAGGCTGGTCTGAGTATTTCAGAAACTACTGATCTACTGGGGTTTTCTCGCGCAACCATCTCTAGGGTTTACAGTGAATGGTCTGAAAAAGAGAAAATATCCAGTGAGCAGCAGTTCTGTGGGCGCAAATGTCTTGTTGGTGCCAGAGGTCAGAGGAGAAAGGCCAGACTGGTTTGAGCTAATAGAAAGGCTACAGCAAGTCTAATAACCACTTGTTACAACTAAGGTATGCAGAAGAGCATCTCTGAATGCACAACACATGACACGGAGGGGCAGCAGAAGACCACATCGGGTACCATTCCTGTCAGCTAAGAACAGGAAACTGAGGCTACAATTTGCACAGGATGAGTCTGATGAGTCTTGATTTCTGCTGCGACATTCGGATGGTAGGGTCAGAATTTGGCATCAACATGAAAGCATGAATCCATCCTGCCTAGTATCAATGGCTCAGGCTGGTGGTGTAATGGTCTTGGGGATATTTTCTTGGCACACTTTGAGCACATTAGTACCAATTGAGCATCATGTCAATGCCACAACCTACACAAGTATTGTTGCTTACCATGCCCATCCCTATATGATTTTCTGATGGCTACTTCCAGCAGGATAGCGCGTCATGTCATAAAGTGCAAATCATCTCAGACTGGTTTCTTGAACATGACAATGAGTTCACTGTACTCAAACGCCCTCCACAGTCACCAGATCTCAATCCAATAGAGCACCTTTGGCATGTGGTGGAACGAGAGATTTGCATCATGGATGTGCAGCCGGCAAATCTGCAGCGTGATGCTATCATGTCAATATGGACCAAAATCTCTGAGCAATGTTTCCAATACGTTGCTGAATCTATGCCACGAAGGATTAAGGCAGTTCTGAAGGCAAAAGGCCAACCCAGTACTAGTAATGTGTACCTAATAAAGTGGCCAGTGAGTGTGTGCAGTATATATACCATACAGTAGGCATACAGTTCAGTTGATGAAAACAATTAAACTGAACCAAAGATCATTGTAGGTCATTTGTGAGTGCCCTCATTAAATATCCAAGAGCAAAAAAAATCACAATATTAGATCCATTTTTCCACAATATTAGATCCATTAGATCCATTAACTATTTTTAAAAGATTGACATACAGATTTTGCATCTTCTGAGCAGAGTGCTAATAGCCTCTCCATGTTGCTCCTAACATTGACGCCAAAATCTGAAGAAACTCATAAAAGGGCCCCAGTGGACCAAACACCAGCCAGAAGAAGCATGGCATGCCAAGAGGTCCTTCGCCGTGTTTTAAAAGATGGAGAAGCCCTTCATAAATACTTCACAGCTTTTTGCACCTCAGAAAAGCATTTTACATTTAGGCAGAGCCAGGTAGAGTTTTTCATTCGGCCTCTGTCTCCATGAATGAATAGTGACACTCTGGAGAAAATAATAACTCAGGCTTTCCACAGTGTGCTCTTATTTTCACAGTTTTGCGAGCTGCTTTGTCCTCCCACAGAATTATTTTGGAATAATTAATAGTCTGAGTCATTTTGGAAAAAAACCTACCTTTTTCTCGCTAAATTTGAAAAGCAAGTTTTGATTGACATTGATGGAATATTCTTAAGAAGCATTATAACTTTTTTTCATAAACGGGCGTACAGAAATGTAGCAAAAAAGTGGTTGGTGATTGTAAATAGGGACAAAGAGAGTTGAGGTAATTTGTGTGGTGATTTGGAAATGCTCAGGGGACGACTGTCAGCGGCTGTACTCACAACACAACACCCTGAGGGATGGAAGGACATTTGGTTTTGCCCTTGATTTATTGCTGCGGAAAGTCTTTCTTTTTTTTATTCATTGGTGTGTTTCACTTGCGGTTTAAACAACAGTTCATGACTGTCACTTTTTTTTCGGATTTGTTGGTGTTGCTTTTGTTTTCCTCTCACTAATTTCTGAAAATAGTTTCTCATAGAGTCACAGGAAGCCAGTTTTTCCCCATCCACTTGCTAATGATCGTAAGTGACATAAAGTGAGAAATATGGTGCTGTATTTTAAGATGAAGCACCGCTGACTCCTTGATAGCATTGCGAGTCCCACTGGTTACATAACCGCCAATCCTGCCTCATATAAGTTGCCTTGTATTTAGCTCAACTGTTATTCTCACTGCTCTATTTGTGAACTCTTGTGCCCCGGTAAAAACTATTTTCCTCCTTCTGCACTTATTCATTCATGCACTCATTTTGCACACACCTGAGGCAGTAGCGGCCCACCTTCAAACTGATCAGGCATTGTGCTTCCCTCCATTGCCCTTTCTCTTCTCTCACCACCATGTAGATTTGCTCTTTCACTGAAGCCTGCTCTATCATTCATCGCTCTCTGTTCCCAGGGCTCATTAACAAAGCGATCCACCTCCCATGATCTTGCCCACCTTTAGCTGTTTTATCACTCGTGAGACAACTGATAGGGAAAAAAATCCAACATCCAATTTACATACTTTGTCAGCCGAGAGAACTCGGTGCTATTTTTTGTGTTTGTACTTGGCACATTTGTATACTAATAGTCTGGATGTGTTCCATACACATGCATGATCATTCCCAAATACCCCATGGCTCTTAGAAGATGGGCATGCAGGATTCCATGCCTCTCTTTAATGTTATTTATTCATGCACGCTTGTTTCAGATATGGTAACAACTGACCATCAAGAATCTGTTTCATTAACAATAAGAATCCAGCGCAGAGGTGAGAGACTTTGCACATTCACTCCTCGTTTACGCTGCGAAAAGTTAATGGAGCAGCATGCTCAAAAGTGTGTCGGCGAGCAGCTCGATCAGATCAGCAGGGGGTGGCCGTCTTTCTGCCGGAGAAGTCAATACCGCCCACTCTCCCATAACCCCCTGCTTCTGCTGGGGTCAGAGTTCTGGACATCGGCTGCTCTGTGAACGGGCCGACCCAGCGGGTATCTAATTTAATGAGAGCGAAAGAGTGAGAGAGGACCAGATAGAGAGATATAAAGACAGTTTGGAGGATGAGCTTAAGGAATTTTATAAGCCAATTACTGCTCAAATACTTTAATGCCACTACGTCGCACCTCAACTCTTCTAAACTCTCTGAAGGTCTTTATTCTTCTCATTATCTCTCCGCATTGTTGGAGTGCTTTTGTTCTATAATGCCACGACAAGCTGAAGAGCTTTATCTACACATTTCGGGGGGTACTAGAAGAAGCCAACAGTCCTGGATAACAAGCACACATAGGAAAGTTTACGCACATAAATAAACACACAAATACACCGGCGCTGAGAGAAAGAAAATGATTTATGTGGGGAGGTTTGTGTGTGCGCTCTGGGGGCATGGAGAGACCCAGTGGGGGTTGTTGGCAGGTCTAAATTACCTTTATTAGAGCCAACGTCTGCAGCTAACACTGCTGTTACTCAGAGAGAGGATCAGCCTGTCCCCTTAGAGCAGCCCACCTTAGAAAGCTACCACACACACATACAAGGACCCAATACAGTACAGCTACTCCTTTGAGATTTTCATGCATTAATGCAAGACCAAATCAACTAATGATAGCACAAATCACATGAGCATTACAATTATCACTAGATCAACGCTGGAAATGGCATAGTAGTTAAAGGAGTTCTTCAGCCAGACATGAAAAATAAAAACATTTATGCCATGCTGTTTCAAACTTGTATGACATGCATTATTATGCTGAAAAATAAAACATTTCAGGGGTTTTCACAAAGAAAGCACCCTCGTTTTGGTTTCACATGAACCAGGTTTGCTGGCTACATTAGCTCATAATTCAGAGTAGGGTCCAATCTAGCACAACTGTAACTAACTTACCGTACCAATACATGCCACTGAAAAAAACAGCACAGAACAGGTGACTTGCTTCTCTTTTATTCAATTAATACAGTACATGTAAACATACTACTGTCAATTCAGCTCCAAATAGGGCAAATCCATAAAAGCATTATATCTTCTGCACATCTCCAAATGTAAGTCACTTCAAATCTTATCCTCCGCTACTGTGCTTCACGCATCATTAATTTACAGACATAATCAAATTTATAGATGGGTTTAAGTGACTGACAGCTAAAATATCTCAATCTGCTTTATTTGATCTCACACCAGGCATTTTCCACCCTGATGCTTGATAGCTGTTGGTCACTGTATGTTTGCAAAGTAAAAACAGCAACATTATTCAAATATTTCTTCAAAACACATATATTATCAACCACTTCTGGAGCACTTTAATACAGTGCTTTTGATCCAAGGTTGAAATGACGAAAGCTTCCACGCATTGCTGCAGATTTTTCTGCAGTGCCTGCAGAATGAATACCCAGCCTATTCCTCCATTACAAGTATCTATGTGCAGTACTTTTGTCAACCTCTTGACATTTCCCTGCACTTCCTCTCGGTTTTGGGCCAACCACTTCCCCATGTAAGGATCAGGCATCATGATGGCTTAGTTCCTATACAGCATCCTACAGATTGTACACTATCCTGTATGACCTTTCCAGGCATGAGCTTTCGAGCCATCACCAAGGAAACAAAACATGCTCAAATTGGGTGCTGATTCACTCAGGCCGTCATGCTACCTACAGGGAACTGTTGCAGAAACCGAAGAACCGAAAATGTTTGGCAAACCCACCATGAAATGCAGCCAGTTGTGTTTCCAACCACACCTGAACTGAACCTCGTGTAGATATACAGGCCCACTGTGTTTTTCAAACCCTTAAATCCTGACATGCACACGTTTACTGAACCCTTTTCTCTCTTGCATTCTCGTCGAGCTGAACAACCGCCAAATCATAGACCAGTTAAGAACATTCAGACATTTCAGGAACAAGTGAAATGAGACAGCGAAAGCAGCTGTCTAAACATATTACTCTACAGCACAAGCACACACTGTTTCCAGTTACTAATACCCAATTCATGAGCTGAGGCGAATGTACAATCTTAGAGCTGTTTTAACACAAAAACTTGAGTCATGATGAATGAATTGGTATTTACACTTTACACTTGACACAAAACAACAACCTTTTAAAGAGCTTCTGAATAAAGCACAAACAGATCAATACAGGACATCTGTACAGTCTTCTTTTAAAAGGTCTTTGTATGGGGCATTGATCACACAACATGACTGTAATTAATTTTTCACAGAATATACACATTCAAAGCAATAACTGCAACCAACAATTCTGCGGATTTGTTTTGTATATTCTTGTGAAATGGCTTTAGAAACAAAAGAATGTGTAGATACAGTGTAGGGCTGTTCTTGAACGACAAAAAGGTTGTTTATTGGCATTGATGGTTCCATAAAGACCTTAAAGATTGAAAAGTTAATAAAATGTTCTTCACACTTAGAAAAAAAAAAGTTTTTTTAAGAAAAGCTTACTGAAAGAGAGTGTTGGGCAATAACGCGTTACTAGCATGCGTTACTGTAATTACTTTTGACAGTAACTAATAATGTAACGCATTACTTTTTAAACATACAGTGTTAACTCTGTTATCATTACAATATGATGTGTTTGTCCGTTACTTGGTAAATTAATTAATTTTGGCTGCACACTATCCTACATCTTCCCGTTTACAGTGGCAATACATTGTTTGATTTGTGGATGCCAACCAACCTCCATAAGGAAAGACTATTAACATTACTATTATTAATTACTATTAGCAGTACTACTATGTTGTTTTAAGTAAATAAGCACACATTTGTTATCTGTATAACAAAACGGATTAGTTTATTAGACACAGTGACACATTTCTGTTATATTTCAGAACACTTTATTTAAATGTACATTGTTGTATTGCTCAGAAAAAAAATGCTGTGATTTATTTACTTTTTATTTTTTGTTTTACATATTTTTATAGTTGTCAACAACAGCTGATTTTTGTTTTGAATAAACACAACTTACTTTCCATAAGTTGATAACATACCACGTTTAATGTGTGGTTAGTTCAAAAACTGCTCATAGATTTCATCTTTGAGCAGCTGTTATGTTTTGTTTAAAATGCATAAACATAATGGTTTTCTATATTAGCAGTTTTGTGGTGCAGTTTCACCAAATTGATTCTGAATGATAATTCAGATTACTTTCATTTTACTTTCAGTTTTGTTGCTAGTTTTCCTACTCAAGCCGTGAAGGAACATGTTTAAGAGTTAAATACATAAACTTTTATGATGCTAAAGCAGCTTTAGACTTTTTTGTTTCTGAATATATTATTCAGCTGGTTTATCACATTGTGGTGTTTTTATTTTTGTGCTGCTGTTCTGACTTAAATAAATAAGTGTTTAAAAATAACTTTTTATTTAAGTTTGTCGTGTGTTTTAGTTGTGAGAAACTGTGAAGCTGATCAACAGTGTATTGTCCATGCAGCACTGAAGTGACATTATAAGAGCATTATTGGGACTCAAAATGACTTTTAACAGTAATGCATTACTTTTTGGTGTAAGTAATTGAAGTAACTGTAACTAGTTACTATTTTTCAGTAATTAGCACAACACAAGTGGTGATGGTGATGAAAATTTTATTTTCTATGGCATCACTGCAAAAAGCAAAAAACAAAAAGAATTAAGAGTGAATCCGAATTGTTTGGATGATTAGGTGTTTGCTGATTTCTGCTATTGTGCTATTGTGTCATTTGAGTGATAGGTTGACCCCCGCACACACACCCCACTCTCCTCATAACTTATACTCCTCACAATCACTGAACTATTGAACATTTGCACATTCAAAAATTGCACATATTCATTGCACTGATTCATTTATCTGAACTGTACATACCCACTGTACATGTACATTTGTAATTGTTTATCTATCTGCACACTTTTGATTATTAATAAGCAACCTACATTGCACTGATTCATTTATGTGAACTGTACATACTCACTGTACTATACAGTTGTAATTATGTACACACCCACTTGTACATATACATTTGTAATTGTTTATCTGCAATTTTGATTATTAATAAGCAACCTACATTGCACTGATTCATTTATTTGAACTGTACATACCCACTGTACATGTACATTTGTAATTGGTTATCTATCTGCACACATATTATTAATATCAACCTGTACGTATAATCATTTATTGTAAACCTGGGCTCATAACTCAGTCAACCTGTATATAATGTTCATAGTACATCCATCTGTAAATATCACCATAGTTTTTTTATAACTGCACCTTATAATTTATACCTGTATTTGCACTTGCTGTTATTGCACTTCTGGTTAGACCTAAACTGCATTTCGTTGCTTTGTACTTGTACATGTGTAATGACAATAAAGTTGAATCTAATCTAATTTAATCTAAGGTTGCAGAGCGGGAGGGCTTGATCCTTTTTTATAACAAAAAATTCCTTTTCCATTTTGTGATAACTTTAAAGCAAAAGAAGTATTTGTGTTTACCAAGGGAAGTCCCACTATTAATCTTTGTGTTGCACAAATTACTCCTTAAATAATTTGGTTTCAAAAGAAGTGGATTGCTGCTACCTTTTTAAGTAATCAATTCTTTGATTAAATTTGTAGACAATAAGGTTTCCCTAGACTTTGAAAGATAAACAAGACCAAGAAAAAAAGGTAACACTATATTTTAGCATGTCCTTGTTACATGTTTAATGTACTTGTATATACAATTATTAATGCATACAACCAATCTTAAACCTGACCCACATTCCAACTCTAACCATACAGCAAGTACAAGTAATTCTATAATATTTCTCAGTAGTTAAATAATTAGTTACACTGTATCAAGGAGAGCTTAAAATAAACCTGAGGGCTAATGTGTAACCATCTAGCATAAAACCACATTAGTTTTATACCAGCTTTCCCATAGTGTTGTTTTAATTCTCTTTGAATCCATTGCATCCTGGTTCTTTATTCTTAAATGATAATTTCTCTCTCTTGTGTCTCTTTCTTTATAGCCATGCATCTCTTTGGACTGAATTGGCAGCTGCAGGAGACGGAGGGCTATGCTTTTGAGAACGGCCAGGTCAAATCTGACTCCACAGCAACCAACGCAGTTACTGCCCTGTCTACTGAGAACAGTAAGGGTCAACCACACATACACCCGCTCACGCACAGATGCAGAATACAGCACATGCACAATCCGCTCAAGCCCCTTCTCTAGCACAAAAAACACATTTGCATTTAGTAAACAGGCTAGAGAACACACACACTGTAATAGGCTAGAGAAAATTACCAAACAGACTCACTCCTACACAAGTACACCTCTAGGACCCTCTGCCATGAAGACCCACACTCCCTTAAATAAACATAACTGGAGCTAAACAAATACCCTAACCAGACCCTCCTCCCGAGCCGCAAACACACCCACACACAAATGGAAATCACACACTCCAAAACCATTTTGTTTGCACTATGCCATCTTTACTGGCACTCGGATGTGCATTTCAGTGATCTGGGATGAGCATAAACCTCTCAGTGTGTTTGAGAGCAACAGGCTTACATTCCTCAGCATTTAAACACTAGTCTTACAGTATCAGGGCGGCAGCTTTGATGTGCCGGCTGTCACAGCGCTTGCAGACACGTCCTGGAACATTCTGGGAATCAGGATGATGAGCCAAAAACACATTTAGGTGAAAATATGAAGTTCAAAGAAGAGAGTGTTTTAATGGGAGAACATGAGAGGGTTGTGTGTGTGCAGAATGCACAATAAATGGGTTCTTAAGATTGTCTGAACCATTCAGACCATGAATTCAAGTAGTGTGGATTCTGAGATGCCCTGGCATTCCACCCAGAATCTTTCTCTCTTTTTTATATTCCCTTCCCACCCCCCCCCCCCCCCCCCCCCCCCTCTCTCTCTCTCTCTCTCTCTCTCTCTCTCTCTCTCTCTCTCTCTCTCTCTCTCTCTCTCTCTCTCTCTCTCTCTCTGCTCTTGAAAGAAGGATTCACTCTGTCCCTAATATTAGCTGCCACACAAACCCACTGACCAGTGAAATGGAGTGCCATTTTATTGTGCACCCAGGAACATGCACTGGCTACATTCACATACATTCACACAGCAGAAGAATAAGACTGTCTGTCATTGTTTTCTACTGTGCTAAATACAGTTACAGTCATGCTTAGCATGGTTCTAAACATAACTACCAATTTTCATTATTAACACCTGCATTTTAAGTGTGGGTGCAGTGAATCTGTGCGGTGTGTTAATACACTGTAACCCCACAAGGCTGCAATTAGTCTCGCTGCAAAAAGTACACTTCTTACACATTATTTTGTCTTGTTTTCCAGCGTAAGTGTTTAAACATTGTCATAATGAAAGGGAAATCACCTAAGATATTTTATTCTGTATTGTGATGTATGTCCAAAAGCCTTACAGAAAAACCAAATGTTCTTCGTATGTTTAATCAGATGTTAAAATCGCACTTTAAATATGTGGAACACACGTGAAGCATTAGAACATTAGAGCACATTAGTGAACATTAGACCACATGAGAGCAAATGTTGCCACATTTGGAAAGTCACAAAACCACACTTTTCACATCTGTTTCATGTGCATTTCATTTTATATTTATAT
>CAIGQQ010037945.1:201806-220848 GCA_903798035.1 Danio albolineatus | reverse complement strand
AAAAAAACGTAATTTCTGTCTGATTTAGTTTGAAATGGTTTTGTTTCAGTTCATTCTTTGATTTGGTTTGAAGTATATCGAGGTCTTTAAAGGTGCTGTATGAAAGTTTACGACTTTCCTAACGCATAACAATCCCATAATATGTTTGCAGTTATTTAAGAAACATGCTAAGTGAACATTCTTGTTTATCTGAAAAACAATGCTGAAGTTTCGAATGCTGCTTTGAAAATGTGCATTATGTGCTGGTACGGCTGTCTTTGTTTTGGTTCTTTAATCCTTCCCACTACCAGTTTAACACATTATATTTCAGAACCCCAGGTTGCCTTGGTTGAAAACAGCATATTTCAGTCAGAAAGGCTCTCAAAGTGTGCGTTTGTGGCCGAAATGTGACCTCCGGTGGACAGTAGCAGCATCTGAAATGAGACGCAGATTCAAAGTTCCACATGAGGTGGTTATTAATTAGCAAATAATATAAATATTACGAATGTAAACATTAGGTGAGCAGGTTACTTTCAAACCTCACGTCCCAACAACACACTATGTGATGTGATTTGCAGTGATAAACAATTTGGCTGTTTGCACCAGACAAAACACGACAGAAACAAAATGGTAAGGTTTATAATCTAATTAATACATATTAAAACTCTTTAACATTATTAAATGTACATGCTGAATTACTGAAATGTATTGGTTTACACCGAGTCACAGTTCTAGTTCTAAAGTTCAATTTCAAAGTTTATTTTGTTTTCAAGATCTGATTTGAACTATCTGCTGCTGCTCTCTGTACTATGGCAATAAATATCATGTGAATTGGCATTCAAACTTTCATTATTAGCATTTAACACAGAATAACGCACATGAGATGTTCCTGAGATGATCATTGCCAGTTTATCCTGTTGTTCCGCTGCAAGAAACAGAAGCCGTTTCTAATATTTAAATTTCAGGTGTTGGAAAATAGTCTTTCTATTGCATGCCATTGCTTTAGAACATGGTTTAAATCAGCCTTTAGGTTTGATAGTTTGTCACACTTCTGTTGATGTTGTCAATCTGGCATGCGTTTTGAACCAGGCTTGCAATACCTAGTTCATCCACTGGGTGTCAAACTTACATACTGCAGCTGATAGCTTTTATTATTCAGCACAGCATAAGATGATTAAAAGCATATGCTAAATAACCGAAATGATAAGAAATAAATAACCTCACATAAATAGACGCTATCATTTTCTCCCACCCACAGGCAGGTGTATTCCCACTAGGTCTTCCTCACTTAAGAACTAATCCCAGCACTCACACACTCGCAGAGGGACACACACTCATGCTGTGAAGATAGATGGCCATTTGTTTGAAGGCCATTATGATGATGCGCCGTACAGTAATGTGTTTGTTCTTGAGGTGATGGACGTGTCCGCGCTTTCAGTGATGCAGCATGTTTTGCATCGGATATAGGATAGTTTCATGCTCTACCATGCCATCAGCAGAGTTAGGAAATTGGATGTGCTTTTATGAATTGGTCATAAATTACAGGTAAATTGATCGTGATGCAGTTATATAGGCGTCAGTGGCTGTTTAGTAACACAGCAAAGGGAAAGTCATTCATCTCCGCTTAAGCAGCAGTGACACAATCAGGTTAAGTTTATTTCAGCAGAATTTGCATTCAGCTTAGTCTGTCTTTTATTTCTGAGCTCAAGCTGCGTCTTGCTTTTTCTCTCACTGAAAGAAATAAAAAATGTGCATGCCATTGAGTGCAAAGCAATGTTAATGTATTAAGAGGGCAAGAAAATTTGCTATGGCAAAAGCTTCCAGCGGTGGGTCTTTAGTCTGCTGTGAGGGCCAAACAGAATGACGGGGGTCCTGTAGAAGAGCAGCTAGTTAATGAAGCCATCAGCAATGCGTACAATCACACGGCTTACTCTCAATCAATACAGACAGCAGCAACACCCCCAGCTCCTTCAGTTAACCTTGATCTGTGCGTGCGTGTTCCCAGCAACAACACCACCGACAATGTCACACATTTATACAGACAACAGAACAAAATCTACAATTACTAAATCTGTACAGTATATATACTTGCATACATGTGCACATTTTTTTTTGCGCCTGTAACTTTTATCTTTATTTTGACTAAATGACATGAATAATAGATCTAGTTTTACATTTTAGTGCGTTTTTACAGTCACTTGCTCCTGACAGAATTGACAAAATAGCAGATACACAGGTTTTTGTAGAAAATGTATAGAGTAGGTGACAGTACAAAATTTTAGGGTTAATTTAAATATGTTTTTTTCTTAAACAGTATTATTTAGCTTACTATGATTACTTTTTAATCTATCACAAATACAGTATAAGCATGATTGTTATCACAATTTAAGTGTATGTGTATGTGCCCCTCAATACAAGCCTTAAGTTCAACTGTTATATTTTGAAAATAGCCACAAATTAATTGTTTAATGGTAGAAATAATTGATTTTTCTTTTTTGCCTAAAACCATCAGAATCTCAATTCTCAATTACTAATTTACACTTATGGCTGGTTTTGTGAGACTAATGATATGTTTAGTGAAACCATGATGTGTAGAAATGGTAATCTTGGGACCAATAACTGTACAGTTTGTCTTTAATGTCATATTTAACGTTATCCTTATCCTCTTTGTCCAATTAGAACGAGAGTGTTACTTGTTGAGATACAGAAAATGTTGCTCAAGTTGTTAATGTAAGCTAATGAGACATTCTGACACAAGAAAGACAAAACAGCTTCTAATATTATATGGATTTTATATTATAAATAAAAAATCTGTTTTATCCTCTTAAATGAACTGGAACTAACTGCAGTATAATTATACATAACAACAAACCACGACCTCTATCTGTAAACACGTCTTAAAGAATTTTTTCCAGTTAATTAGCAGATTATTTCGTTATTTCACGAACCATTTATTTTCACAAGAATGCCCTGCAAGCTTTTGTCAAAACTGATATTTTTCTAATAAGATTTTGAGACATTTCATCTGCACAAGGTGAAAAAACTGCCCACACACAGACACACGAATAGGGCAAATACAGTAAATCCACATTGACACATGGGCCTCTACACAGGGCGATGCGGCACCAGGCACAACACAATTGTTTTTTGTTTTTGTTTTTGGTAATTTCGACTTGGTGCAGGTATCATTTTCACATCCTGCACCATGTTGTTTAAATAGAAAATGTTAAGGTGAAGGTGGCACGATGGCCAGGATGCTACCACTGTCGCCGGCGCCGCAATGCAAGAAGGTCACTGATTCGAGTCTCGGCTAGGCCAGTTGGCATTTCTTTGTGGAGTTTGCATGTTCTCCACGTGTTGGCATGGGTTCCTTCAGGTCCTCCAGTTTCCCCCATAGTCCAAAGACATGCACTACAGGTGAACTGAATAAGCTAAATTGCCAGTAGTGTACGTGTGGGTGTGTGAATTCGAGGGTGTATGGGGGTTTTCCAGTACTGGGTTGCTGCTGGAAGGGCATCTGTTGCGTAAAACATATGCTTGGATAGTTGGCAGTTCATTCCGCTGTGGTGACCCCTAATAAATAAAGGGACTAAGCCAAAGGAAATAGATGTTAGCATGTTAGTGAAATACCCCTGTATGCAGGTCCATGCATGTGTTCTTAGTACACATACAGGGACACACAAACATCTTTAATTATGAAAAGTAAAAGGATCTAAATGGTTCAGTAATCTGAAATATTTAGATTTTTCCTTACAAGGTCCAACATTTAAATGGTAAATCCAAAATGACAAGACTACAACTCTCTCCTAAAGGTATGTGAAATTATAGTGCACAACCGGCTGCTGTCTTTATGCGAACTGTATTTGCATAAAGCGGTCTGATTGGCTGAAATTAACGCTTGAAATGTTGAGAATTTCCCAACTTCTGTAGCGAGCAACATCATTGAAGCAGAGCCAACAGATCCACAATTCAGTTCGGCAACACTTGGTGTCACCCATTCAAAGTGAACGGGAAGCGTTTACGCTGATGCCCTGTGTTAGTGGGGCTTAAGCCCTGTATGGTGTTCAGGTACGTGGGACCCATTTTCATTTTTTACAAATATTAAATTGACACAAATCATTGTTGTATATCAGACTCCTTGTTCTTGGCTCATTTTCTCTAAATCATAATAATGTAATGACCACGCACTGTATACCTCCCTGCACATTTATATTATGTACAAGATATTCAAGTCCAATAGACCCAGGGTTAAAGTGTTGAAATTGTTGTTCATGGGTAACAGCTGTTAGCATCTTTAGACCAACCATTTTTCCCAAAATAGCAATAGTGGATATGGACATGCATGTAAAACTGTGCTCTGTGCTGTGATTCAATCGTTTAATTAGAGCCTATGCCCCTACTGCCAGACTGAACATACTATACATCACATGTAACAATGTTTGACTTCCATACCTGTTGTAGACCTTTTAAAATATGTACACACTCACACTCATTTGTCCGTCTCTTCTTCTCCATTGAAGAAATAGCAAGTAATGAGCTGAAGACCAGCCGTTGTCATCTGCAGTTCACCTTTCTTTGAGAGACAGGTGACCCAAAACCACAGCAGAGCTTCAAGTGTGCGTGTGTGCGTGTGTGTGTGTGTGTGTGTCTGTGTGTGTGTGTGTTTAAAGCAGGGACAACAGCCTCAGTGCAGCTTCTGTCCTAAATGACAGGATGTGCTTTAGATTACCTGCCTCTCTTCAGATGTGCATGCGTTCTTGTGCAACCGGGACTGTAGGGAATGACATTAGCATATGAGGGCTTGCTGTTTTTCAAGAGATTGATTTCCATAAACACTGAGAAATGAAAGCAGTCCAGCCATTTTAATTTTCAGAGCATAATTTGCTGTACTCCGCACTCTCCTTTGTATTCAAACACACACCCTTCAGAGACTTCGCCATCCTCACACAGATGTATGAAAGCTGCTTTCTTGCACTCGAAACTGAATTTAATCCTATTTTTTATCTCCTGTGCCTGGAGGTGGAACGTAATGTTGCATTTAGCATTGTTTCGCAAGGCCTTATTTATGTGCTGCACCATTCTGAAACAAATCATCTGAGCGTCTGTGTATTCAGTCCCTGTGCAGTAACTAAGAGAGGCGAGCATGACACGCTCTTAATGAATATACCACCACTTCGCCTAATGCACACGCAGATGCACTTCCACAGGCTGCGGTGAATTAAAAACTGCTCAAGTGACTTTTCTGAAAGTCATAAAGAGGCGCTAAATCTGCAGCTGAATGTGTTTGGAACAAGGGAAGACACTTGGCAAAATCGCACGTGGTGATGTTAATATCTCTCAGTGCCCATCAGAAATGGTGTGAGAGAGAGAGAGACGGGTGATGAAAATGAAAGCATATGGATGAAGTGTTGAGAAGGGAGTGAGTAATAGGTATGAAGTGAGCGAGGCAGAAACAAATGAATTAAAAGGGAAATTGAGGACAGGTGGAGGGCAGCGAGAGGAAAGATCGATCATATTAAATTTAGTCTTGAATTTAGTCTCATACTGTTTACATCAATAGGGATGTACATCAGTGTTGGAAACAATTGGTTGGGAGGGTCTTTCTTTTGTTGCTTGGATGAGAAATGCTGCTGTTAGAGAGTCTTAAAAATTCTTTACAAAACGTAAACATGAGTTTATTTATGGACAATCAAAGTAAAGTAAATGAATTGCCAATGTTTCTCATGGATTTATCAACATTGCCATTCTAGGCTGAAGTTGGTCTGATTAAGTTTAAGAAATCTAAAAGAAGGTGCAAATTTGAACAATTTATAATTGGTATTCAGTTCATAATTCAGTTTAAAATGTATCAATTAATATTTAATCAGTATTTCTGTAAAATACAGTATTTCTGAAATAGGGGATATCTGCATGAGAAGTAATGTTGTTAAAATTGGTACATACATTGGTAAGATGCTAAATATAAATATCAAACAACATACTTTTAAATGGTACAGTAAATACATTTACCGGGCACTTTATTAAATATGCCTTACTATTACCGGGTTGGACCCCCTTTTGCCTTCAGAACTGCCTTCGTGGCATAGATTTAACAAGGTACTGGAAATATCCCTCAGAGATTTTGGTCCATATTCACATGATAGCATCACGCAGTTGCTGCAGATTTTTCGGCTGCACATCCATGATTCGAATCTCCCTTGTCACCACATCCCAAATGTGCTCTTTTGGATTGAGTTCTGGTGACTGTGGAGGCCATTTGAGTACAGTGAACTCATTGTCATGTTCAAGAAACAAGTCTGAGATGATTCGCGCTTTATGACATGGCGTGACATCGATTTATGAAAGTGTTTAAAGAAAATATCCCCCACACCATTACTGAACCATTGATACAAGGCAGGATGAATCCATGCTTTCATGTTGTTGATGCCAAATTCTGACCCAGTCATCCGAATGACACAACAGAAATCGAGACTCATCAGACCAGGCAACTTTTTTCCAATTTTCTATTGTCCAATTTTGGTGAGCTTGTGCGAACTGTAGCCTCAGTTTCTTAGCTGACAGGAGTGGCACTCAGTGTGGTCCTCTGCTGCTGTAGCCCATCCGCCTCAAGGTTGACCATGTCTACATGCCTAAATGCATTGAGCTGCTGCCATGGGATTGGCTGATTTCAAATTTGCATTAATGAGCAGTTGAACAGGTGTACCTAATAAATAAGTGTATCTACCAAAGATATCTTGAAGAATGCTAAAAGCCAAATATGGCTATACAACTATGGCTTACAAACATTTCAAAATTTCCTTAATTGTGTTCAGAAAATAACTCTATATTGGTATTGTACAAAACAAGGGTGAGTACATTTTAAAGTAAATCTTTAGTTGTACAATAGCAATTCATTATTCCTTTAAATGAATCTAATAAATAAATAACTGAGTCATTGACAATCAGTTGTTTGATCCTCAGCAAAGCAGCTCGTTATAACAAATTGGATGGGCAAATGATTTAATGGCTCATTCATCAAGACTGCCACTGAATGAATCAGCCATTTAATGAATCAGTTGAATGAATAATCATTGACCCGCTCATTAAAATAGGGACTTGCTGTCACCTTCTTGCAATGTTATACTTGATTTCATTTGATTGCTAACATACCTGTAGTTTACTGCTGTTCTAATGTTCATTTCTAATACAAATTAACAGAGTTTGACCTAAAAACTGTATCATAATGCTCTTATAAAGGTGCAAAATTCCCCTGGAAATCAATTTAAACTGCACAAATTGCTCCATGATGGAAATTGCTATCACTGATGTACATTTTTGTAATTTTGTCTACAGCAGTTCTTGACAGCACTTAGTACTCAGTTGCATTTTTAATATGATGTGTCAAGTTAAAAATAGTTCTTTGAAAGAACCTGTGTTCAGTTCCATTCAGCTACGCTCCGTCTAGCCGTTTGAAAGGAAGAGTGCCTCCAGAGTCTTGACTCTTTGCGGCTGTGGACAGAAAGTCATTGCGTGTGTGCAGTGTTGGAGCAAATTGCTGTCTAATGAGTCGTATAGTGAGACACCGGCGAAAGTCACACCGTATCCACAGACAAAATTAAAAATGAGGCCCCTTTTTGACATGTTTGACATGTTTGTGTATAGCTGAATGGCCGTGACTGAGTACTTGAGTACAAATGCTGTCACAAGCATCTTGTCATCTGTCAACTCTCCTTTCTTTTAATTTGTTCAGGATGAAAGAGCAGTAGTTATTAGATTATTCAAATATATGCTCTCATGTTGTGTCCACAGTTAATAATTGAAGCAGCTCAGACAAAATCTATTATGATTATCATATTATTATTATTATTATTATTATTATTATTATTATTATTATTATTATTATTATTATTGATATTATTATTGTTTACTGTATATAAAATATAGCTACACTATGGGCTGTCAGACTTAATGACCTACAGTATTTGAATATGTTTGTTCAATAAAAAATAACACCATACAGGTTTGGGTTAATTTTACTTCAATATTACAATATATTTGAACAATAAAGTTTTGATCTACTTTGTTATTTTTAACGGTTCTTTTAAAAGGCCAGCGTGTCATTTCTGTGCCAACAAAAAGAACAAATACCCTTCACTGTTTACAAAACTAGACACGCTCACAGAGACAAGTGTCATTTCTAAGGACATCCATTTCGGTGATATCTGTCAGATAGCACTGATATTTTATATGTGGCACACAGAAAAATATGCTTACAGCAGCACTGAATGTTATTCCGTGTCTTGCCCACAGAAACATGCGCACACATTTAAACAGCACAGATCAAGACGGTTTGGCAGATTGCATGGCTGAGATGAGGAGGGAAGCTCAAGAGAGAGAAATAGAAAGAGAAGTAGAGGGCTTTAGGGAGTCTTTGCATCAAGCCAAAACAAACCATCTACTTCTCCGCGATTCTCATGGGCAAATGCCAATTCGATATCCATGTCCAAGAAACACCCCAGGCATCCCTGGCACACACGAAAAGCAAATCCCTTTTCTACTGGCATTCTTTAAACGCACCATCCCCTCTTTTTTTATCCTGTGGACAATACTGTTGATCAGAGCTTCACAGATGGCTTCTCTCTCTTTGCTCCGTAGAGCATTTAGGGCCACAGGCGAGCTCACATTAAAACTAACAGTCAGCAAGTCCTCTCTAATTACTCTTTCATTCACTCCAATGTGCTCTTTATGTAGCCGGCTGACTGCATTAGCAACACGCGTGCGGTTAGTGCCCGCGTGCTATGAAATTACGCAATAATAATTAATGCAGTATTAATGGCAGCTGCTCTCCATTAGCTAGCATACGAGCATAGCCTTTTCTCCTTCTCCCATTACCGCTCCATTCCGCTGTGCTGCCTTGTAACGTGTTGTGAGGGACTGGAATATGCCGAAGCTTCTGTTAGTGAGTTTGTTGTGTGCTTGTGTGTGTGTGTGTGTGTGTGATGTCTAGACGTTAGGTTTCCCGCTTGTTAAAGGAAGCGCTGTAGAGTCAAATCACTTCATTTAGTGTTGATCTGTTACATTACCGCAATTGGATACTCTTGACAACTGCATTTGTGGCTGAGCTTCATGAAATCAGATAAGTATCTTCTAAAACTACTCTAGGTTATATTAATTATTTGTTTTTGTTTTGTTTTGGGTTGTTGGATGACCCTCATTCATCTTTGGAACACATATTTCAGATATTTTAGATTTAATCCGAGACCTCCTTCATCCTTCAAAGATGTCAACAGCCCTGAGATGTTCAAAGTCCAGAAAAGAACCATTGTCAAAACATTCCATGTGACTTTGTTGGTTAAACTGTAACCATATGAATGTCCAAAAACACTTGTGTGTGCTAAAAAGATGTACAAAGAAAGGGTAAGCATTGTGTGTTTTGCTGCTGGCTCTAAATGGCAGCACACTGTACTGGCCATAGTATAATTATTCAGTATTTAAAAATGCATTCATATCTCATGGTCTTTCTAAAAGACCATGAGATATGAATGCATTTTGCATAATGTTAGCATGATTATGTTGATCAAGAGCATTAAAATCATACTAATAAGAAACTGTGCATTGACCATAGGCTAGAGCTGTTGTTTTTACTGCAATGCCAATTGCAAATGTTCATTAGAACTATGATTCTAAGAAACATTGAATTGTTGAACAGTTTTGCTAACGATGGAAAGTACTTGGCTAATGATGCTTTTGGGAAAATCGCCCCACAGCTACAAAGAGAGAAACAATGTTTTATGAAGTATAATTGTATTTTATTTTTTAAATGTTGTTTTTTCTTGACTCTTTTCTGGGCAATTTAAAGTCTTGATGCTTATCTCGGGAGCGTGGGTCAGAAAGCATTGGTTAAAGATGGTAATTAACTGCCATGTGAAGTGATTTAATGATTTCTGACATTAGATTATTCTGGTTTACCTCATGAATGTTTGATCACACTTGAGGCTATAGTAAGAGTCACAAGAACATTGGCATACAAACATGCTGCTAATGGAGGAATTCACAGACCATTTTATTCGATAGAGCTGGAAAATCACACATACTCACCATCAGCACTTCAGAGTTACCTTTGGGCACCATTGCTTATGATTTTTATTGAACATTTTAAAGGGATAGTTCACTCTAAAGTGAAAATTCTGTCATTTGCTCACCCTTGGCCAAACTAAGTTGAGTTTTTTAATTCTGTTGAAAACAATAGAAGACATTTAGGAGAATTTTGGAAACCTATAACCATTGACTTCTATTGTAATTGTATTTTTTTAACTATGGATGTCAATGGTTACAGGTTTACAACGCTCAACAAAATATCTTCTTTTGTGTTCAGTAGAGAAAAAAATACTAATTAGTTTGGAATAAGTTAAGGGTGAGCAAATCATGACTGAATTGTCCATTTTGGAAACATCTGTTTAAACGACCATTAACTGACTGTGATGTGAGCAAGGTCCTGTATTATTGATTGTACTGTAGTCCCTGCTGCTGGTTTCTAAAATGTTATCGGTTTCCATTCCTAAAGTCACAGCACTTGCATGATTACAAGTGGAATCCATTGCCAGTAAACAATGCACTAAAGTTGAACGATCATCCAAGCATGAATCAAATTTCCTTGCAATGCCAAAAATGTCATGGCTCAACATGGCCCCTCACACATCATCTTTTAATTATGTCTTTGTATATAACCAGAGGCAGATCATATAGAAGAGGGAAATTGCTTACAGTTACGATTAGCTTGTTCTTCATCAGTCATTCGCTTGACCGCAGTATTTCACAGGGAGAGATTACATGGTCTGAAAATGAATGATTTACATCTCTACCAGTCAGTAATTAGCATAACTATACATGTCTCTTACAAATGTCATCTTTCTCTAGAAGTCTACTTTCAAGAGAACAACACTATAGACACAGGCGAGGTGGATGTTGGCCGCAGAGCAGTACAGGACGTCCCTCCTGGAACTTTCTGGCGCACTCAGCTCTTCATTGACCAGCCACAATCCCTCAAGTTCAACATCTCTGTCCAGAGAGGAGCTCTGGTGGGGGTCTACGGTCGAAAAGGCCTGCCTCCAACACACACTCAGGTATTAAAGACATTTTTTGTTCCAGTTTAATAGGAGTCTGTTTCTTCCTGTTTCTCATAATGTTCACTAACTGACATTAGCACTGTAGATTTAACCTGTTAATGTAATTAATAAGTTATTGCGGAAAATACTACATGTTAAAAAATGTAACACATTTAATGCACCTGCCCCTCCCCAGACCTATTAATGTCATCTTACATTAAATGTAAGTTGAAAGTAGATCGATGATGAACATGATTCAGAAAAAGCACTCATTGCAAGCTGGAGCCTATAGAATGCAGTTATATGTTTCTACAATTCCCAAAAGACACTGGGGCAAAATGCCTTTTATAAATGATATAAATATAGTTTAGCACAATCACACAAGCACTGTTTTTTTTTTTTATAAAAACAATAATAATTAATTGACAGTACTAATTTTACATTAGGTTAGCAAATCATTAAGTACATTTACATGAACACCAATACTCTGATTTTAATAATATCAACACCATACTCTGTTTAAAAGTCTACCATGTAAACAGCCATTTTTGATAACTTCAATCTAACTAAGGTCATAATCGGACTGAACAGAAATCGAATTAAGACGTGAAGCATGCCTATTTTAGTGACATTATTGAAGAGCGGTACAGACATGTTAACACCTTAATCAAACTATTACAGTCATGTAGGATTTTTGACGCATTTTTGGTCAGCATAGTCTATACACACGGCTCTTCCAAGTCAATAAAGGATCACAGACACCTGCATCCCAAAATGTGGAGGTTTTTTCATTCTATGAGGTGTGCAGTATCCAATTCCATTAATACAACATTCCTCCACCAGTCCTTACTTCATACTTGGATCCAAATACCTTAGTGTGTCAAGTCAAGTGTGAAAAAACCCACCTGAAATTACATGAAACTCCGGCGGAAACGTTGAATATTGTGGTGACGCAATAACGTTAATTGATCTATTTGCTATAACATTTAAAATAGGATCATGAAAATAGGCAACTCGTGTAAACACCTTAATCATATTATTGTCTTATTCAGTTTAAGGAAAATAATTAGATTACTGATGTCCATGTAAACATAGTCATTGAGGCGCTTACTGAATTAGTTTGAAATACCATGCAAAATTTTCAAGAAAATGTTCTCCACTGACCTCTTGAAGGATTTTCACTGACCCACAGGGGTCTGCTGTGTTTGGGCGGTCTCTGTGGGTGACAAATGACATTTGAAAGTAGCACCACTGCATCCTCTCCAATGAACTCTGATTTACTAAATCGAGATGATTTTTGGAAGAGACCGTTTTTCATATTGGCAATTATCTAAATTTCCATTCATTATTGCAGTCATAGTTCGCACTGTAACCGGATGTAAGAAATACCAAGACACCTGCTATTCCAATTACCGTCATCCTAGCAGACGAGGCTCACAGATCTGCGACAAATGAGAGACCGCAAACTTTACTTTAGGGCCGTCAGTTTTGACACACTTTCAAACGTGACCTTCAGAGCTACACTCGGTAGAGCCAGACAATCCCCATGCAATTTCCATCTGCCACGTCTCTCTAATTCAAACGTGAAGCGATTCATACTTCTATGCATGTTTTGCTCGGCTTTGATTAAAAACTGTACTTGGCCTTCGAAAGCAAACCAATTATTTCTCCTTGTCCTGTTTCTTTCTTTTTGCCAAGCAACAACAGAGCTCGGGCTTCTTCAAGGGTACATCACAAAACCCGTAAATGCTTAATAGAGGTAATTGGCAGTGGAGTCCTCTACAATAAGAGTCGATAGCACTGACCCACTGCTTTAATTGCCACACATGAATCAATACGTTTCTTAAAGGCTGAATAAAGGATAGGTTGAAGTTCTATTGACAGAGAGAGGCGTGGAGATTTCTGTTTCCCCCACTGATCGAAATGTCTTCTTGTTTTGTCAGGCACTGCTTTGTAATTTCTTGCTCACTTATTCTCCTGAATATAAGCATGTTAAACTCATCAGGCCTTGACTCAAACTCTCTTTCTCCCTCTCTCTCTCTCTCTCTCTCTCTGGGAGCAGCGTGTTGATGTGACAAAGAACTTAAAACATCATAAAGCATTTCTAAAATGGACTGTCATTTTAAAGATCTTCCTCTATCACTCACAAAGAGGATAACAAAAAGCAGCCACTTGATTCCAAATATTTTTCTTGGAATATGTTCGCAAACATCAATTTCGCACAATTGATATGTGTTAGAGCCACAAGCTCTTCTTACAAACCAATTTTCTGACATTGTAGTGTATAACAAAACACATCAGAGTCCAGAAATGCTGCGCAGGTATGTTCAAATCAAATAAGTGGAGCTGCAGTGAATATTTGCCGTTACTGCACTATGCTGTGACCTACACATAACGAAGTCTGTGATTAGAATGGGATCTGATTTGTTTTGTGTGTGTGTGTTTGTGTACAGTATGACTTTGTGGAGCTGCTGGATGGCAGTCGTCTGATTGCTAAAGAGAAGCGTGGACTGGTGGAAGTGGAAGGCGCAGCCAGAAAAGCTCGTTCAGTTAATGTTCACGAGGCAGAATTCATCCGATACCTAGACTCTGGCACCTGGCACCTCGCCTTCTACAATGACGGCAAGAACGCTGAGCAAGTCTCCTACAACACCATCATCATAGGTAAAGAATCACTTTGTGTCTACATATATGTATGTATAGTCAATATTATGATTATTATGATTATAAAAAATTTAAGAGCCCTATTTATCGGCTAGATTTATGTGCCTCTAATAAAGTCCTAGGTGCTCTTGGAACGTTCTTTAATGATTCTGGAGCACATGATCATCAGGTATTACTCATGAGTTCCTGCTGCTTGAGTGCTGCTGTCTGTAAGAATGGCCGTTTGAAACACTGAGACGTTATGTCAAATGTTTGTAATATTTTAGATTGTTAAGGCATGTGTGCATGCATGAAACACAAATGTATTAAATTCAATACATTAAGGAATAGAGATTCAACATAAAGTACATTCAAAGGTTTGGGGAAAGATACTTTCATTCAAGCATGCAATAAATTGATCAAAAGTAACATTAAAGACATTTTTAATGGAACAGGAGCCACAGTGTCTATTTTAAATAAATGCGGCTCTGAACTTTCTGTTCATCAAAGGGTTCTGGAAAAATGCATCCTGGTTTTCACATAAATATTAAAAGGCAAAAGCTGTTTTCAGCATTGATAATAATAATAAGAACTTGTATTAATAATTGAGCAGCGAATCAGCATATTATATTTTTGAAAGATAATGTGAAACTGAAGATTTGCAAAAAAAATTCAAAACTCAATCGCACATTAAAAACGGTTCAATTAAATTGTAATATTTAATAATGCTGTTTTACTTTATAAAATAAATCCAGTCTTCTTTCAAATGAATCAAAAGAAACCTTAATTATTCCAAACATTTAAATGGTGCTGCAAATTATACATCTTTCCATCTCTGAGTGGATTTTTCATAAATACACAGAGAGAGAGCTACAGAGCAAAGTGTGTGTGTGCCTGTTCACAGATGAGTGTGTATAATGACGGTCAGAGCCGTATCGATCTGTGTTTTAAGTGGCTTGTGGGCGGCAGCTGATTCAAAGTGTTGCCTGGTGACCTGCAGGACCTTTTGCTTGCGTTCTCTCGCTTTCCCTCACCTTCTCTTTCCCCGTCCCCTTCCCCTCTTCTCTCACCTCCATCATGAACTCATAAAAAATAGGCTTCAGCCAAAGTAATTTCCTTTCAAATTCGATCACAAAGACCAGAACATGAAAAATGATCAGTGGGACTGTAGCCAGTGCCCTCTTTTAAAAGCAGCTTGATTATGCTTCAATGAGTAAAAAGTTAACCTTTTGAAAATGAAAATTGATTATTTCTGTGTAGCGAGATAATATGGTCCTGCAGTGAGCTCTGCTAAACGCTTCACTGGTGTCATAACAGCGAGCTGGTGACAAGAGACCGGTGCAGTTCATTACCCTGTCAGAATTGACTTAGATACCAATGTGCTGCTTCTTTTAATGAAAGTATTGACAGGTGATGTCACAATTATTGATGTCAGCTAGGGAATACGCTCAGCGAGCATGGTAGAAGTGTGGATTAAATCGGTGATTGCATGTAGCTATGCGTTTAGTTGTATGTTGTTATGATATTCTTTTATACAACAGCTAGTTCCAGTTGTCAAGTCAGATGGATTGATGAGTGTTCCTTGAGTGCTGATGTAACTGACAGCCCTAAGACCTTTCTCTGTTTTCTGTGGATCATTTTGCTGTGTTTGCGTGTTCCAGACAATCTGTGTTTTTGGGTCTGAAGAAGTCAGCCAGGGGGTCAAAAAAGTTTAAAGAAAATAACTTTAAAATAATAGTGAATATAATGATTAGAATCTGACAATGTTGCCAAATTATTACATTATTATTGTTAGAAATTAAATCATAAATTGTTATTATTTGTAGTAAAATATACTTTTTTTTTCTTCTGAACTAGTTGAAAGTTCTTGTAATAAAGCAGGATTTACCATGTGTTGTTTTTGCAGGTTACATCCAGGCTTTGAAATTGAAATATCCAGATTATCAACGTTACAGATTTGATTTAAATATTAATTATTAAATGTCATTTTGAATCACAGAATCACCTTCAGATTTACAAACCTCTATACTATCATTTACAGTTATGATTGCAAAAGTGGTGATTCTCTTTAGATGCAGTTACTCCAAAGATTTGTTAAATTATTCAGGAACAAAACATTAAGTATATTTGCAGGTTAAAGCTATTTTTGCTTTGAATTTGTATTGCCTGCATAATATTAACTTATTGTGAAATTTCTGAGCAATATAATAGCACCAAGAGCTTGACGTTAACACCCACCAACCTGCCAAATACAGGTAGATTTCAGCTGTGGCGGGTTGGACAGCCACTCCCATAGTCACTTTGGCTGATTGAAGATCATTTTTTAAATGTAGTTTTCTTAAAAAGAGTTCAACAATAAGGATGGCGTGCGGTCTTCTCGCTAGCAAAAAAAAAAAAGCAGGTCAATACCGACTGAGAGGATGATCACATGCGCGGTGAGACACAGGCGCTCCTGACTCACTGACGAGGGCTTCAGTGTCGTGCGCACAGGTGATGTGATGTGCTCGAGTGTTTGGAAGTTTCAAAAATAAGCGGTCCCTTCCCTTGCTCAAAGCAACCGTGCCTGGAATCGCCACTGGTGCGATCAGTTCTCTTTGAAATAGACTGGACAATGGACAGTCGCTTTGGCTTCAACCATTATTTAAACAAATAATTATGGGCCTAATGTTAACTGTGAGTAAATGATCATGCTTTTGTGATCGCACACGGTTTCTCACCTGCTTTTGTTGCTTACAGTTATTTATGTTGATATGGTTTAACTATAATCCTTTACAATAACATTGCTTTAATATGAGATCAAGTCTCCATTTACAGTATGTGTATTAACTTTAGCCAAGACTAGGCATGGGCCGGTATAAGATTCTGACGGTATGATAATCTTGGATAAAATTATCACGGTTTCACGGTATGACGGTATTGTGTTTACTGCTCTAAAATATATTCTTTTTAATTTCTGGCTAAAAAATAAAACATTTTTTCCCTTTGAACACAATATATTTTATTTTGAGAAACATTTAAAGTATTTTAGAGCAGTAAACATGTCAGACTAAATCATTCAAGTGAATCATTGACTTCTGCAGTTTTCATTTGTTTCAAAAACACAGATTTCTTTACGATTTACACCAAAAAACAACAAAAAAATGTAAATAAAAAATCTTACACATACCTTAGTTACGGTATAGCATAAAATGTTGGCACTATGAAAACCTTGACTTTTCCATACCATGGTATACCTTGAAAACAGTTATCGTCCTAGCCAAGACAGAAAAATCAATCATGTCAAATTTCTTTAAGAAATGTTTTGTTGAATAAAAAGTGTATGTTTACAGCTAAATTTACCTTATTTTGACACATGATTAAAGTTTTTGGCTATAATTTATTTATTTATTTATTTATTCATTCATTTATTTATTCATTCATTATTCATTCTGTGTGGCTAAAGGAAAAAATTGGTAAATCCTTATTAGTGTTGAGCCCTGAAAAGTGATGTGAAATAAACACTGATTGCAATGTGACACTATGAAACACCAATTCATTTGCTCACGAACATCAAACCAGCTCATACACAACACACAAAAAATAAAGTGAATGAGGAGGCATATAAACACAACACAAAATCTATTTTAGGTCATTTTAGCATGCCAAAGTTAAATTTTATGCATATAAAATATATTTTCCCAACTACAAAATTGTGGCTAGTGAAAACAGCGTGTGGCTGATAATGTTGGAAAACTAGTTGGCTGGTGATCAGAAAAAGTTAATGTCAAGCCCTGAATAGCACTAATATAATATAATAGCACAGCTTTGATTAGAAAAACAAATTTGTTACTTGTGATATTGCAGTGCTCAAACATTCATTCAATCAGTAATCAACAAGTGCCATTGATATTGCAGAGCTGAAACAAAGGTGTGTTGTTTTTTAATTATATTAATATTAACTTTATTTTCTGCTATCCTTATACTTAAGTGTCATCATAGCTTTTAATTCTATATGAATGTAGATATTTAAACTAGAGCAAATAAGGGTGAGTGACTGTCCTCATTTACATTGTATTAAATATGCGAAATAATGTCTTTATGACATTTCACAGAGATGGGTTGCAGCTGGAAGGGCGACCGCTGTGCAAAACATATGCCGGATAAGTTGTCGGTTCATTCCGCTGTGGTGACCCTTGATAGAATAAAGAGACTAAGCCGAAAATGAATGAATGAATGAATGTCTTTATGAACTTGGACAATTCAGAAAATGTTTGTAGGGTTAAACAATAGCTAATTATTTCAGCTGGAAAAAAAACTAAAGTCAATGTAAAGTCCCTACTATGACAGAAAAACAAATGTGTGTGTACGTGTGTTTTAATGGCCATCCAGCAGTGTAAAGAAAGCTCCAAGCAGAGCGTCTGGCTGCTAATTGGTGGTAATAATGCTCTGATTGGTTCATTAAGGCAGAGTAAGCTTAGATGCAGGTTTTTGTTAATCACGCATCTGGCACTCCTTTAATTAAAGATGGGGGGGTCTGAATGTCTACTAATTTCCACAGACTGTCTCCTCAATTAGTGCTTTTCTCGCTCTCCATTCCTCTTTCTTGCTGTGGCTCCCTCTCATGCGTTTTATTTTTTTCCCCACAGACACCCTCACCGAGTGTCCACACAACTGCCATGGAAACGGAGACTGTCGCACGGGTACATGCCATTGTTTCCCAGGGTTCCTTGGGCCTGATTGCTCGCGAGGTATGCTCTCTTACACACACACATACACAGTCACACACGACTCTCCAGAGAAATAAACAACCAATGTCGCTATTCATAATTGGTTTCAGATTGTCATTTGGGCAAGTACGGCTGGCTAGCAGGCTTTTGGTGGGACTCAATTCCCAAGCCTGAATGGCTTCTTATTACCAGGAGGAATCAACAATTAGTTTTATTTCCATGTTTGTTTTTATTTTGTTTTGTTGTTGAATTATTTGGTTGTACTACTTTTTTTTTCCTTGTCATCGTATGCTTATTTGCTTAGTGTGTCAGTCTGGTTTACAAACGAATAGAGCTAATATACATTAGCAGGTAGAGCTGGGTAATGTGTCCATAACGTTTTTTTTTTCTTGTTTTGGATGCACATGTACACTACCGGTCAAAAGTTTAGGGTCTTTTTTGTTTCTTTTTTCTGAAAACTCTGTTCATCCAGGCGGTATTTATTAAATGTAAAAAAAAAAAATTTTTTAAATGCTTTCTTATTGTATTGTAGTTTCAAATGAAATTATTACTCCAGTCATTATTGCTTTTATACTGTTACCATTAATAATAATAATAATAATAATAATAATAATAATAATAATAATAATA
>CAIGQQ010037945.1:155332-201796 GCA_903798035.1 Danio albolineatus | reverse complement strand
AATAATAATAATAATAATAATAATAATAATAATAATAATAATAATAACAATAATAATAATAGATTGATTTCTGAAGGATCATGTGACTGAAGACTGGAGTAATAAAGCTGAAAATTCATCATTAAAATCACTGGAATAAATGATTAAATTAAATTATAAACTACTTTTGAACAGTTTTTTTATAGTGCATTAACATTTTTACATTTTACAATTTGTTCTGTATTTTTGATTAAATAAATTCAGCCTTGGTGATCAGGAGAATCTTATTTTAAAGCATTTTAAAAATGTACTGTCCTCAAACTTTTGACCGGTAGTGTGTGTTTTTTAAAAGTCCTTAAAGATAGTGGGAAGTTCACCCAATAATGAAAATTACCTCTCTATAATTTGGTTTTAATCTTTGTGAATTTCTTTCTTCAGCTGAACACAAAAGAAGACATTTTGAAGAATGCTGGCTTCTTCTGACTACCATAGTAGGAAAAAAGTTGGCCAGCTAACCAACTTTAAAAAAAATAAAATAATAAAATAAATATGTTTTTGTGTTCAGCAAAAGAAAAAAACTCAAACAGGTTTTGAAAAACTTATAAATTATTGTTAAATTATAATTAAAGTAAATTATGTGATAATTAAATTGCTCTGTTATAACGAATGGCTTATGTAGGACAGATTTTATAAGCTTTTTCTAGAGCAGCTAATTCCTTATTTTTCAGACGCGTTCATATCAGGCTACTGCCTCATCCCATACAGTTTAAAAAAATATTTTAGTATATTGCACGAACTTAATATATAACTTCTAATAGCAGGTTTTCTGTTAAGATATCAGTTGTATTTAAAATGATCATTGGTTAAATGTTAACAAACTGCTTTCATTGCAGCTTTTTTCCTGTCCTTAAGCCCCTTTTCTAATGGCATTTTTATGTTGTTTTTTGAAGCCGCTTGTCCAGTGCTGTGCAGTGGCAATGGCCAGTACTCCAGGGGGCGCTGTCTTTGCTACAGCGGCTGGAAGGGGACAGAATGTGACGTTCCCAGCAACCAGTGCATCGATATCCACTGCAGCGGACATGGAATCTGTATCATGGGCACCTGCGCCTGCAACACAGGCTATAAAGGAGACAACTGTGAAGAAGGTGAGGGACGCAAATCAAACTGAGCCCGTTTATTTGAATATCGCTTTATTACAAATCATGTCTTACGTAACTAAATTTCTGACTTCACAGGCAGACCCTTTGTACAGTGGTCTTATGTTAGAAAACAGTTTATTTGTTATGGAGATTTTTTAGCTGTTTCCCTCCTAACAGACATCTTCAGCATCTCAAGTCTCAGTTCATAAGAGACCCATCAGAAGCCCTAATGGAAGCATTTATCTAACACTGCTATTTCCAGCGTTCTTGCCATTAAACCCCACCGCATTACACCATCAAAGATGTGCAAGATAATGTGTTATCAACGTGATCGCTGATTACCCATTGGTTCGAGGAGGGATTGATTTTTTTTCTTCTCTCGAAGTGTTTGAAAGCTCCGTCTCTGTGGACACGGACATGTTTTCAGCAGACCTGATAAAAAGAGAGCAAGAGGGAGAGACAGAAGGGCTTGTTCGAGTGCCTGAGAGAGAGAAAAATCTGTCCAGTTCATATCGCCTTTCAGCGTCACTTTGCTTAATGAGGATCCTAACGCCTTGTCTGTAGCCATCAAAGAGACTCTTCTCCCTGTGACCTTCTTTGATAATTTACTGTCCCTGCAATAATCATTACCCATGAGTTAATAGTTCAATATTCCTGAAACAATTGCCATTCTCCACTTCACAGAGCAAATAATTACGTTGATGTCCCTGCTGATGTGCAGGTCCCTCAGCCATCAGCCTCGTGAGTGGGGGGAAAATGCTAGATTGCAATTGATTTTTCTTAATTAGCAAAATTAGCTTTGTGCGTATTGTTTATGTTACCGTGACTCGGCACGCAGCACATTGAGTACTCGGTGTGCTGTGTTTGGATTTTAATATTCTTTTCCCCCTGTAAGCCAGAAAGATTTCATTCCTGCTGCTCGATTGTAATGATTTGGCATGACCTGCAAAACACATACGTCTCCATACCCGGAGAGAGAGCGACTAATGCAATTTATGGAGCGAACTTTATTTTCTCCTCATGAATTGCCCTGTTGTCAATCAATGGCATGATTAAGCCCTATCAACAACCAAACAATCGGAGGAATTAAGGGTTACTGAACCTCAGCCATATCCCAAGGGCTATTAAGCATATACAAATACACACTTGCACAGTAGCCCCTCGTTGCTTTGAAAAGGGAACTCTGCAAATTCAGCCCTGCTTGCACCCCAGTCGCCCTAAAAACTGCTTTCCCATCTGTAGCAGTGGACTTTTCCCAACTTGATCTCTAGCACATTCTTTGAGAGCACATTGAGCGGCACATAGATCCCGCTTTGATACATATACTGTCTGAATCTGGTTATAATGTGTGTGCACTGGAACAAGGGGATTTGTGGAGAGCCATATAATGTGATGCGTATGCTGTGCACACTTTGACAGTTAGCGAATGATAGATTCCACTGAGATGAGAGCATTTCAAAAAGAATGCATCACATTACCCTTCTATGCAAAATGTTTCCTTAGGTTAGGGGAAAAAGGAACAGTTTAGTTACATTGCAAGCACATCTTACATTCATGCACATGGAAATAAACTGGATAACGATGAAGAGAAGACTTTTCTTAAGACACAGTACAGCCTTTAGGTTTGTTTGATACGATACACATTTGTTACACATTTAGAATGGTTTTAATTATTGCTTAAATTAGTCTTGAAGCAACATCATGCGATAGTAGAATGGAAATTGATACAACAAATGAGAACATTTTATTAATGTTATGTCTGTTGACTGTCTATTTGGTAAAGTATTATTGTTTGAAAATAAATGTTACTGGCAGTTTACATGTTAAGCCAATTTTTTTATAATAATTCAGTGCTTCCCATAGATTTGAAATATACATGGGGTGGTAGCCGGATTGAAACACCATTTACCCACATCGCATAAATAGTTAACTACATGCGACAAACAAAACATACTTTCATTTTGAACAATTGTATTTATTATGAAACTGTTATACACTGTTACTTTTCAATGGGTTTAGGTAAAAAAAGACTGTTGAAATAAAAAAGAAATACCCTATTTGTACTTTAATGCTATTCAGGAGCCATGTGCACCCACTGAAAATCTGCTTCTCTCCATTTAAAATGCAAAGCAAACTTGAATGCCAAAGCATTTTAGATATGTATATAACATGGCCTATGTAATATAGCTCATGGACATCATCAAATTATTGAAATATGCAGCAAACGAGAAATAAATTACAGAAAAGGAATAAAAACAGACAATATCTCTAAAAAAAATATGAGAATTACAAGATTAAAACGATTATTTAAATCTTTAAAAAGGCAAATGCATTGATTATCCATTACTACTGGTGTACATATATTTAGCAGCCAGTTTAGACCAGTTATTTCATCCACTCGTTTAGTCGTTTAGTTTCAAGAATGAATGTTTCTCTCACTCGCTCTCATTTTCTCTCTCACAGCCAAGCAAATGTAAACTTAAGTAAAAAGGTAATGCAAAAAAAATGCACACGATTAACCACAGCTTTAGAAAGCACAACCAAATCTCTGACATTTTAGGAGATTTAGAAACCCTGGCTGGACAATTTTTGCCAAAAAGGCACGTCTCTGTGTTTCTGCAAAGCATGTGAGACTGTCTGTTGGAGTGTTGACAGGTCTCGCACACAGAACGAAACAGAAAAACAAGAGGGTTGTCCACTACTTTATCAATCACAAATGTTTGGTTATATTAGGCGCAAAAAAAATAGTGTAAAAGCATAATAATGATAGTAAAAAATAGTGTCACTAAATATACTTGGGCGACTGTTAAAATACCTGTATAGTGTATGTGTGGGAAGCACTGTAATTATATGAAGATGTAGTAGCATTAGTATCAGTATTTTAAATTCACAATAGTGTTTTTAGACAGCTTGCATGTACTGTAGCAGCGTTTGACAACTCTAATTTCTTTCAGTTTTTTCTTTCAGTCTTCAAATATTAAAAGAAAGAAAAGTCTATTTTAAGTCTTTATGCATGAAGATTGAATACATTTTTTCAAACAGGTTCCTAATGTATGCATTGCAAATTTTCAAGACAATATTGCTTATCCTAAACTGCTTACTAAGATTTTCCTTTTGTTCAAACATACACAGTGGACTGTCTGGACCCCTCTTGTTCATCTCATGGAGTGTGTATTCACGGAGAGTGCCACTGCAATCCAGGCTGGGGCGGCAACAACTGTGAGATCCTGAAGACTATGTGTCCAGACCAGTGTTCGGGACATGGAACTTACCAGACAGAGAGCGGCACCTGCACCTGTGATACCAACTGGACCGGACCTGACTGCTCCATAGGTAACCTCCTTATTCCCACTTTATTAGTTTATCATACTTTATTTTTAACACTAAATGCCTCCTTATTGTTGTTAAAAGCATTAACAGGCTGTTATTTCAGATTTTCTGTCCTCCCCTCAGTTTAATCTGTCAGCAGACCTTCCAATGGCATGTTTGAGTCAACCTTAAATACACTATCATTATGAAATATCTCTCGGTCCATCAAAAGCTCAGCCGCAGCTGCTGTGGGATGTGTGTGCACGTCTTGTGTTTGTGTGAGTGACGATACTGATCTCTGTAATAAGAGCAGTATTGGACTCCTGCTGTTTTAGGACTCAACCATGGTCGGCCTTTTAGTTATACAATGCTATTTTCCCAGCAGCAATCTGTGTCTAATGAAAATACTATTTCACCCAAGAGCCCCACACAGCAATCTCTCTCTCTCTCTGACGCTTTTTTCTCTCACTCCTTTTCTCACTCCGTTTCAATCGAGGAATAACCACCTGACGTCTTTGTAAACCACCACTTCCCTCCCTTCCATTAATTAGCCGTACATCTTCAATTAGTGCAGTGCTAATGAATGAGGTCTGGATGCTTTCCCTCTGTCACATTGATGGCTGCAGTGTTGTGGTAAAATGCAGATAAACGCCTAATGCGTGGGGACAGGTTTTGATCGAACAGACGACAACTCTCCCAAAAGTGCTGATAAATTTAGTATTGCTCTGTTGTCTTAGATAATGATAGAGTCAGGAAGAACAGAGGGCGAGAGGAGGGCACGTGTCAGCAGAAGTGCCATGGCTATTTGTGTACATTCCCCTTTTTATTTATTTATTTTCTTTTAGGAAAGGGCATCTTGGAAATTTAAGCTGCACTCTTAAAGTTGAAAGGGGGATTTCTAGAATGCTATGGCAAAATTCACACATTTCTTTAGCCAGCACTTTCACACAGAACCAAAAAAAAGTGTTCTTTTTAATTCAAATGATATATTAGATTTAATTAAATTTATACTATTGCCATTATATATGTGTTTTTAAAACTACGAATGCTGAATGTACTCTGCACAAACACTTTTATAAAACAGTTTTTCCCTTGAAACAACTCTGAAAAAAGGAGTTTGTAACACTTTTATACCATTTCTTAATCACATTTGTTAGGCATAGTTAATTTATATATACTCTTACATGCTTTAAATTGCAAATAAATTAATGTAACTAAACATTTTGGTTTATGTATTTAAGAAAGAAGAATTATATGTTAACTTATGATACGGATACATTTGAATTAATAAAATTTATTAGTTAATATTATAAATAAAAACAAATTAATAATAAACTCTAATACTCCAGGTGCTTTGTTTTCCCCTACAGTCCAAAGACATGCGCTATAGGTGAATTGAATGAACTAAATTGGCCGATCCGATGGGTAGAGCATATGCTGGATAAGTTGGCAGTTCATTCCACTGTTGTGACCCCTGATAAATAAAGGGACTAAGCCGAGGGAAAGGAATGAATGTTAGCTTATACATTGTGTGAAAAAACACTTACTGTACTTATGGGGACCATTCTCCTTTTTTCTAAATGCTCATTAGTTTGTGTTTTTTAGTACTTATAAAGCACATGTCAGAAGTTTATTTTGCATTTCTTAATCATATCCTATACACAAATTGAACCGCCACTGTCTTACTATTATTTAAATTAGGAGTTTAAGAGAAAATCATTGTTAATAATGAATGTGTTGCCCAATCTGAAGTGTTTCCCAAAATCTAAATGATGCCTAATATTTCCTAATAATTAGTCATGATTTGTTATTTAGGTTAAGCTTATTAGGAGTTCTAACGGTTCTTACAAATAATTGTTCTTACAGTAACACACTATGCAATTTATTCATTCCTATCTCGTCAAGAACACCAAATTAGCCAGGAATGACCACTCGGAAAATGAGGTGCGTGACACCCTGTGAAAGAGGGACACATTCAGGCACTCGGTCCACACACTCTGGCATCAGCTCCTGCAAAGACAGTAATCCAGATTGATATAGTACAGTTGCAGCAGGCTTACGGCCCGAGCCGTCAGTTTTCCAGAAGCACTTCCAGCAGCTGCTCTCCATCTGTCTGTGTGAACCTTTCCTAGCGCACAACCTCTCTCTCTCTCTCTCTTTCAATCACACTCCTGCTCTGCGGAAACTGAGTTGAACTTCAGTGGAGACTCGTGGAATAAAAGATAAAACACACACATGCGCCGAAGGGGTGCGTCACTTCTGCCCACCTGCAGGAGGCATAATAACAGCACGCAGTGGGGAAGCCAACCGCAAACTGGCACTCACCTGACCCGCGGGCTGATGGGAAATTCTTTCTCCACTTCTCCACTTCTGTTTCCTTGTCTCAATACACTTTCACCAGCTCTGGCTGAGTGTCATGTCATGGTTTCACACCTTGTCAGGAAGCGCGGCAGAAAGGCGCCTGACGGAAGGAGTTTAACAATATCCCATCCCATGATTTGTCTTTATCAGGAAATGTCTTGCTAGCTCTTTGTTTCTTCCATGACAGGGTGTGTCAGACTGCGAGGCTCTGGTGGAATGGTGTGTGGGCTGTTAAACTACAGCTTGCTTTTGCGCCAGTCTGTCTTCATCTACTGTTCTGCCAAACCCACACACATCTATATGCGCACATGCATACACAAACTCATATACTCCGTCCAAATCGTTATCAGACACTTTTCACAGGATATCATTCAAAACGCACCCAATTTTCCCTCAACAGCTTTTGTTGCCAGTTGCATTCACGGCCAGGTATGATAAACATGAAAGTACTTTCTATTGACGAAAACATGCAATTTCTCTATGGACGCTTTTGTCTGTGCAGAATCTGCTCCTGAAAACATGCCAAAAGAGTGCAATCCTGCGAAGAGAAATGCTAATAAAATGCATCCTTGATAGCTTCGATCCCGAAAGCCATTCAAACGCGCTCCTGATGTTTGGCAGACCGCGGAGTGTGTGTAAATTGATTTATTTTGGCTTGATATGTTCACTTCAATCTATGTGGGAGGCCTGTCTTCTGGGTCCGGGTGGAAAGTTCAGCATGTCAATTCACATTCGTGCTCCCGCGCTCTGATGTCTGCCTCCCTTCCCCCAAACCGCACACCTTTAACCAGCACCCCTCCGCCAAAGGCTCTATGACTCCATTGGGTCACACAAGGTCAGGATATGTCACTCTTATGGGGTGTCGATTGAGGTCGGGTGGACCGTCTCCCCTTCGCCACACAGCCTGCTAGACACAGCAGGGGGCTCCAGTTATCTATTTCCTGTCATAAGTTTTTTTCACACTTAAAGTCAATAACTGCTCTCAGGAATGTAACCTCTGCTCTTGTTGTTTTGAGTAAAGGAGATGCTTGAAATCTGCTACCACCTTGTAGAACACATGACCTTTTACAGTCCTTGGCTATGCTTCAGCCGAGAGCCAAAAGTGATTTTAATTTTTTCGCCTTTGTTTGTGTTTGCAGAGGTGTGTGCAGTGGACTGTGGCTCTCACGGTGTGTGTATAGGAGGAAGCTGTCGCTGTGAAGAAGGTTGGACCGGTTCAGTGTGCGATCTGAAAGCGTGTCACCCACGCTGCACTGAGCACGGCACCTGCAAAGACGGCAAATGCGAATGCCACCAGGGTTGGACTGGAGAACATTGCACCGTTGGTAAGATACACAATGAACAGTATGTCAGTATTAACACACAGGTCCTGTTTACACTTAAGATGTGCTTTGGCTGATCGGATCACAAGCAGACAGAAGAGGTGCATTCCTGTTTTGTTTTTCATCCACATCTAAAGGGAAAGGTCACTGACCTTTTGATCTAAAAGTGTGAAATTATCTTGAACAATTTGAATATGAATGTCAGAGAAGACAACAGAAAATGACACAAAAAGCAGCAGCTTTTATTTATTGTCCACTAGCCTCAATACCAACACTGGGTTTGGGTTGGAATCGGATTCACGACTGGTAAGAGAACAACAGTATTTTTGAATCCAGACAACAATGCTTTGGATTAAATATAAAAAGACTCAGTTGACAGAGAGGGAGGTGGTCTTTTTGTGGTTGTTACAATAGTGCATTAAACTACATTAAAATCTACAGTACATTACAAAAGCAATGACCTTAGTTTGCAGTATACATCTACACTGAAAAAAATATGAACAATTAGTCATGACAGCATACGCTTTTAGTTCATTGTAACTTATTAACTAAGTTAATCATGTTTTAACTTAATTTTACAAGTTATGCAAGCAGTTTTAAGTCAGTTTAGCAAAATATAAGTTCAATGGACTTATTAAGGTTAATTTGATTCAGCTTA
This sequence comes from Danio albolineatus, assembly GCA_903798035.1. Lineage (NCBI taxonomy): Eukaryota > Metazoa > Chordata > Actinopteri > Cypriniformes > Danionidae > Danio > Danio albolineatus. The sequence continues at coordinate 193,028 of CAIGQQ010037945.1, read as the reverse complement.
AAAAATTAAGGCAACCAGGATTTTCTTAGAGTGTAGTTTGACCCCATTTACACCTATATTTTATACTGCATGGCAGGTGCAAATATGCCCTCAGATGTGCACTACATGGTCAAAAGAATGCCCTCTTTTGGCTCCTTAATTGAAGCAACCTGACCTGTCTATAAAACTAATTTATTCAGAAATTAAGTCTGCTGGTGTGGAGGAACTTGACTAGATTGCACAAAGCCCAGACTTGAACTCCAATGAACACCTTCGGGATGTATTTGGGAGGCCCCATTTCCCAACATCAGCATCTGACCTTACTGATTTCTCTTGTGTCTGAATGGGAGCAAATCCCACAGCCATAGTCCAGCATCTTGTGGAAAAGCTTCTCAGACAGATTGAAAACCCAGGAGGTTAAACTAACTTTATTTCATGCCAAAGGTTTTGAAATTAAACAGCCAACAAGTGCATATGGGTGGTGTTTGGGCATCTACATCCTTATTTGCTTTATTGTGTATTTGCATAACGCGTACACTGTTTTTTTTTTTTCTCTCTTTCTCTCTCTCATTATTTCCAGCTGGTGTTGATGCTTTGCTATTTGCTCTGTTATGAAGGTTTAGCTCACTTCTTTGAACTTGTTTTGATTGCATATTCCCTTTGTCTTTCTGCTTTTCCTCCACCTGCTCTAGCTCTTCCAGCTCAACAGGAAGGGGACTATGAGTGTTTGTTCTGTTTTGTACCTTCCCCTGACCTTTGCTTACTATCAAAGGGTTGACATTTTCATTGCAGTTGATGGCAGGCTTCCACAGGGGAACACCTATTCTAAAAAATCCTGCGGCGGCTAAATGACAGCAGTGTCTCCTTTGTTAGTAAAACTCTCTAGTTAGCTAGTCTGTAGTTAGATTTGGGTCTCATTTAGACTGCTAATTCCAGGATAGTTGTGGTATTCTAGTTTAGCACCAAATTGTCTGTTGTTTACTTTTTCATGTCTTCACATATCAAGGGAATTAAGGCCAAAAAGCCAAATTAAAATGTCAAATATTATTTAAATATGTCCCTCTGTTCTTGTCTCGAAGTCTACATGGTTGCTTAACCATCAGTCAGTAAATCTGTTCATGTTGTTAGCGTGTTGGCTACATCCTCCACCAGCTCAACTCTCAGCAGGGTACGTCAGCTGCTCCATTACTCAACGCGAGCGATTGAGGTACGTGGCCTCGTTAGCAAGCAGGCCTGTTTCGCCGGGCAGCTTTATGAGAATCTGGCCAGCATTTTGCTATTCGTCTTCCAAATTAGCACGGTTAGCACGTAATTCTGTCATGCTCTTCTGTTCAAGCCAGCCACCCACACAACACACTCTCACCCTGACTCCAAACTTTCCGGAGCTGAAATGCTTGCTGAGTTTGATCACTTAATGACCTTGTTGGTCTAAGTTTAAACATTATAAATGGCCATAAGACTTTCGGAGCCCATATTTTAAATTATATGTCAGTGGCTTTAATAGATTGGTCAATTTGACAGTTTCATTAAAGCTGAAATGTGTTATTTTATGTGCAGTTAGCGTCACCAAATGGAACGGCGAACATAATGACTGTTATCAAACAAGTTTGCTGAACACTCAACACATTTGTTATTGGTCAGCCGAACAAATCGTCCACGGCATTCATTGAGCCAGCGGTGCTGTGTTAGCCTGCTCCAGATGTTCTAAAAGAATGATGTGTTGATGCTTTTCTGAGAAATTCGCTTACAAATATTCTCCGTATATTAAGATGTGAAAGGATAAAGTGCTTCAACATTGGGGGAAAGTTTAAAAGGTTTATGCTGTATAATGCATTTTTGTGCCAAACACTTTCCAAGTTGCGTTTGCTTTATGTGTGGCCTTCTAGAGTTTGGGCGATTGAATATATCTCTTTAGGCCAAGGTTGATACTTCGTCCCTCTTTGCTGAGTGCATGCATTGCAGGAGGTGGAGGTGTATGTGTGTGTGTTTGAGAGAGAGCACAAGAGGGAGCTAAAAGAATTATGGTACCTCATACATCATATGTGTCAGACTGAGATAAGGGGCCTCTTGGTTCCACATATGAGTGTGTGTGTGTGTGTTTTGTGTGTGAGTGTGTGTGTGTGTTTTGTGTGTGTGTGCGTGTGCGTGTGTGTGTGTGTGTGTGTGTGTGTGTGTGTGTTTTGTGTGTTTGTGTGTGTGACCTTCCCTGTCCCTCTACACCCACTCACTCTCATTAGACCTCTTCACAGTGAGTCCACACACACATCCCTGCATTACAACATACTTGCATCATCATTCTTTCACACAAAGACATCTAGACACAGGTACTGTAAGACATCTCTCACACTGACCAGCAGCACCCTGACATTCTCAGTATGTATTTTGTTATAGCATGAAGTCTTTCTCAAACATTTCAAATTTAAGGGTCGTTTAAGTCATAAGTTATACACAATGTGGTGATAGTAGACTCAATTCATGTTTGTCAAAATATAAAACAGATTCAGTATTTCTGAACGGTATGGACACTTTTTTAAAGGTTCCGTAGAGTGCATTGATTCAATATGTTGAATTGTTATCTGATATCTACATACTAGGTATGTGGCTTGGATGAATTCCAAAATTCTCCTGAAACGCTCATTTATAACCACAGGGTTTACCCCAGAAGCAAGAGGTCATGTTTGACCATATTTGGAATGGTTGCGAATATTAATGAGCACTGCTCTGACACTTTGCCTGCTCTCTCTCTCACTCGCGCGCTCACTTACTCACTCTAAAATACACATATGCAAAATAGTCATACTTCATTTGACAAAAATGTTTTAAAAATAGATAAAACTAGATTTTATAATAGATGCCTTGTTAGCAATCTTTTCTGCTAAATTAATAATCAACAAAATTATATTTATATTCAACAAAAGAGACATACAGATATCTATATAGTGATGCTTTTTTTTTTGTAATTTTTGAGAAGTTTGTGTCTCTCCTGATTTAAAACCAATAGTGGCACAAACATAGTATGTTTAATAAAAGCATAGATAAACTTACGAAGAAGGGGGAAATTATTAATGTTGTAATCTCACAAGGAAATGTTGTTGACCTTGACGTTGTAATTTTTTTACATTTATTTTTCTACTCCTAAAGATGTCATGTGACCAAACTATTATTTTAATGTATATAATTGTTTAATGAAACTAATTTAAATGCACCAAAATATACAGGCAATATTCACAGAGAAATATACGAAAATTCTGCGATAAATATTGCGATATGAATAGTTTCAGAAGATTGTTTGAATACAGTAGCTCTTTTTTCTGGGGAGTTGAACATTCGGGTACAGAAATTGAACAATCAAAATGCAAAAAAAAAAAAAAAGGTTTTGTCTTGTTTCTAGTCTAAATACATATAAAAAAATCTTAGAACAAGTAAAAATATTATTTAGTTTTGATCATCAGAAGAAATAAGTGACATTTATTATTATTATTTTTTTTGCATGTTTTAAGAAATCTGCCAGTGCGGGTTAGTGAAATAATCTTGTTTTTACTTTCAAATGTAGATATTTGGACTAGAAACAAGACAAAAATTCTAAGTAAGATTTTTTTTTTGTTGTTTGTTGTTTTTGTTTTTTTTTGCATAAATCATATAAATTTCATATAAATACAGTGATTAAATAAAATTCTGTAGCTCATGGTTAACTATAATTCAGACTGGACATTGCATATATTTTCGATGTGACTATTGCGGATTTGCACATTGCCATATTGATGCTGAAATGATATATTGTGCAGCCCCTAATTAACATCATAACAAACTGGGTGAAGTAGAAAATGTGATCACAGATTGAACTGATTCAAGAAAAGGAATTGAACTCTCACTCCATTTTTTACGATAATAATATAAATCTACTACAGCATTTCTCATCCACGCCATCTTTGAAACCAGGAAAGATCATAAAACTCGTCTAATGGCATGCTCTACAGGAAACGTAATGCCCATTTAAAAATCTCTTTTATACCGCAATATCCACAATCTTGCTTAATATTATATCCTCAGCCAAATCCAGAGTATTCTATATGTCTTTCAGCCCTAATCTTAACTGTGCATTAATGTCCGTAATGTGAACTTATCCAGACAGTGCAGCAGATATTTAAGAGAGACGACTGTTTGATTTAGCTTACAGCCTGACACAGATCTGTTTATTCATTTGGAAATGATTGGGGAGCTTCATGAGAGGGGGAGAAGGAGAGCAGGAGTGTGAAATATTTCTCACGACACATACGCCCAGAACACACTTTCTGCCAACTTTCTGCACTTTCTCTTGTCGGAGGCTAAGATGCTCTTTTCAAATAACCGGCTATTTCATGAGTTGTTTAGCATTATTAACAGGAAATGGAAACTAGGCTCTTTTCGGTGGGTAGAGTTATGTTTAGTAGTTTTAGTTGTTTACAATCTATAGCTAAATCTACAGCAATGAGCTAAAGGTTGTTCTGTAGATCCTAATCAGTGACCATGATGCAAAAATCTGAATTTTCACACACAGACAGGCTTGTGTATGTGGTTTACGAGGCATGGTCATTCATTCATTTTCTTGTCGGCTTAGTCCCTTTATTAATCTGGGGTTGCCACAGCGGAATCAACCGCCAACTTATCCAGCCTTTGTTTTACGCAGCGGATGCACTTCTAGCCGCAACCCATCTCTGGGAAACATCCATACATTCTCATTCACACACATACACTAAAGGCAATTAAGCTTACCCAATTCACATGTACCGCATGTCTTTGGACTTGTGGGGGAAACCCGGAGGAAACCGATGCAACCATGCAAACTCCACACAGAAATGCCAACTGACCCAGCCGAGGCTCAAACCAGCGACCTTCTTGCTGTGAGGCGAACGTGCTACTCACTACGCCACCGTGGCGCCATGAGGCATAGTGATCATTTATATTATATTGTAAATAAAATTCCTAATATATGGCCTTAAGATTGAATTAACATACCCATAAACCCAAGGAAAGTAACCTGTGGCAAAATATGAGTCATAAGACCCTGTTAAGTGCGACACGGTGGCTCAGTGATTGGCACTGTTGCCTGACAGCAAGAATCTCACTTTTTTGAGTCCCGCTGAATCAGTTGGCATTTTGTTGCATGTCCTTCCCAGAGTCCAAAGACATCCGCCATAGGTGAATTGGATAAACTAAATTGGCCTAGTGGATGAGTGTGTATGGATGTTTCCCAATACTGGGTTGCAGCTGGAAGGGCATCCGCTGAGTAAAACGTATGCTGGTTAAGTTGGTAATTCATTCTGTTGTGGTGACCCCTGATGATAAAAGGAACTAAGCTGAAGGAAAATGAATGAATGAATGAATGGTGTTAAGTATAAGTACAGCTTAACACCTACAGTAGGTCATACCCATGTCATTTTACAATTTTGTGTCCAATAGTTCTGGAAAAAATTAGGAGACCACTTGAAAATGTCGTCTGAATTAATAGATTATAAGAATTCTTTGAACGTATAGCACAAAATATTGATTTCTTCACCCATTTGTAGTCACATTTTAAACGAGATTCAACATTTTTTGCATACCAATTGTCTTTTTATGCAAAAAAATAAAGGAATAAATAGAAAATATCTATAGATGACAATCTGTTTATTTCAAATTAGGAAGTAATGCCCATTAGTAGTTACAAGAATATAACAGAAAAATATGTTTTACGCAGAAATATAAATTGTAAATTCACAGAAACTGAGATGTATGAAGTGTCTCATATTTTTCTATAGCAATATGTACTGTATTCCAAGTCCTGGATTAGTAGTCTTGACTAACGGTTTCTGTTTTCCTTTATAAGTAGTTGCGTGAGTATGGAGTGAACTGACTCGTCTTAACGGGTATTTGGTGATGAAAGGAAAGCCTGTTTCTGAGATGTATATTTCCATACCTGCACGCATTCACTTCAGTAAACAATTTAGGAATATGATGAATCACAATGCTGGCGTGTTGTATAATATGAATAAATGGTGCATATTCTGGAACAAGAATGCACTTGTGCTCTCCCATTTTCTTAGGAGAATTTCTTGGTAATAGCTCTTTAAAAACTCTTTATGACTAAAGAAAAGAGATTTTTTTGTGAAGTGTGGCTCGTCTGAAGCTTTCACTGCCAGACATTTGAGATTTTTTATTAAGACTTGTATGCTTCATTAGGCCTTGGGCCCTTCCAGATCATTCATCAGAAGCACAACTCTTACTGTGAGAAAGCCATGGATTACAGCAAGCTGTGCACACACATCAATCAACCCTGCAGGAGCTCTTCTGTATGTGTGCGCATGCATATAGACCAAGACGTACCCACACACAAGAACGCATCCAAAATAATCTCGTCAAACTTACATACTGTAAAAGTGCACAAATTGAAGTGTAGTGTGAAGACTCCTATCAAAATGCTTATTGGAGCAGATTGGTTCACTCCGCAGCCATTTTGGGAAGGCCCCCAGGCTGCTATTTCGTAGTCATGCAAGTTGAATGAGGGAAAACTGAAACTCCAAACTGCCTGGCAAGGTTAGGTTTCAATAACATGTCAAATCGCAAATAAAATTTGACAACCATGCTATCACTAAATGTACTTCTGCTCCTTTTGTCCTGCTAATGGGTGAGCTTTTCTTAAAGATAAACTTTCTCATTACAGGTTTTAAGTTAATGGTGGGTCTTTTCCCCCATATTGAGCAAAGTAATATACTTACAGTATCATATTTCAGTACATAAATCATACAAAATATATTTATTCAGCAAGAATGCGTTTAATTAATCAAAATGACAGTTTAATATTTATAATCTAACAGAAAGAAATTGGTTTTAATAAAGGCTGTTGATAAAACTGTATTCCTTTAAAAATGTATATTATAGTTTATTAATAAATGAGTCTTTGTTATGTCAATTGAACGTATTGACTAACGTATTAATAAATGAGCTCCAAATCAGCATTTCAGATTAATATCTGAATGATTATTTAGCATTTTAACAAACACTGTCTTGCATTTTTTTTACACTTTCAAATTGCACAACAGTGTTGATCTCTACATTTTTAGTGGTTTAAAACAGTATATATGTTGGTCATGTGCCTAACCAAACCAAAAAAAGAAAAAAACAGGTATTGCCAGTATTTTAGGTTATTTAATATGTAATGTTATTTTAGAGGCCATATCCTTTATACAATTTCTTTTGTATAAAGCCCGGGTCAGATCACACGATTTTTATTGTCGGTTACGAAAGTCACTATGTCAGATTATGCAAAAAAAAAAAAATTCTTGTTAAAATCTTGGACTCGTCGTAGGTTACAGATGTGCCAGACTACACAATCCTCCATGATCAGTCATCCTGTGACGTCTACGACGATCATTATTTCCCAAAGCAGTGTTGCCATCATAACATTTCTTATCACAATTTCTTTTCTTTTTCTTTATCTTATTTCAATCTTAATAAACACTGATTTCAGCTGACAACTAATAACATTAAAGGCATTCCTTATGACATTGATAGGATTAAACTTTTGTTTCCTTTTTAATATTAATATATTTATTTGAAATCTAAATGTATATTTTCCTGCCAATGTTGCTATTAAACACTTTCTTGCCTGAAAATGAAATGAAAGCACATCCATTAGCAGCTGTGAAGCAGTGAAGCATTAATTAATTCCTTATTTGCCACGGAGTGGAACAAATCATCACGGGCACAAAAATATAATTCGTATATATTTCTTGGAAAAAATATCTTTTTGAAACGAATTTCGTTCACTGTAATTTGTATCTTAATTGTCATGTTTTTTTCGTTGATCAGTTAACAACTAGACAAAGAAAGAATAACGAATAACCTTCAAGATGTGCTTCGAAACAAGCCCGCTATAGCGCCTGTTTTTATAAACTGTTTTTACTATTAACTACACATTTGAATAAGCAGGACAGGCTTTTACAATGTATTTAACAAGAGCACAATGCGAGGGCGCAAATTAATGCCGCTTTTAAAAAAATTTTATAATTTAGATTGATTATTAAACAGTATACACTATCATACATTGACAAAGCGAGAAATAATGAAATAAATAAAGGTGTGCGTTTGTGTGTTTTAAAGTGTGCATGCACTTGCATGGTGGGATTAATAATTTAATGTTGTTAATATTAAATAAAAAATGCAAGTATAAATAATATTAAATCATAATTAATCATTTAAATTGTTAAAATACAATGACATGCTTTAATTTTCTCGGTCTCACTCGGGGTAATGAGTAAATGTAGCCTTTGACAGCAAGCATCAGTGTTTTTTTAGATTGAAATAAGTACCTTTGAATAAAATCTTGCAGGTGCCCCGAGAACTCAGAAACTCATTGTGAGAATGGAGATGCCTGCATATTTGTGCCAGTCTGTTAGATAAAATTGCTTAAAACACCTTAATATTTTAGAGAATTAAAATAAAAAATTAAAGTTAAAGATTGCATAGCCAATGACTGGTCATATCCACCCGTGACCAACTCATAAGTAAATATGCAGCCTATTTTTTGATTACCTGACCCTGGCATTAATGGCAGCACCCACTGAGATAATAGAAGGTCTAAATTATGTGCTCCTATCAGCCATCTCACACACGTGACGGAACTCGTCGTAAAGGACGAGAAAAAAAATTGAAAATGCTAGACTTTCTGCGACGGTGTCGTGAGGCATTGCAGGCATGGAATCGGTTGTCGTGAACTATGCCACACTACACGAGAAGACACGATTGAATCTTGTGTCACGACGCCTATTTGTCGCTTACGATTCTCTACGACGCCCTGCGTCAAGAAAATCGTGGCAAAATCGTGTGATCTGAACGGGGCTTAAGTAAAACTAAATTTAGTTAACAAGCTGTCAAAGCAAAGATCAAAGTGCCAAAATGCAATTCAGAAGCATAAACAGAAAACACCATTAAAACACAAGCTGCGGGGAACTGTTTATCAACAGATTTTTCTTTACTTTGTTGCTTTACACTCACAAATAAATTACTCTTCAAAATATATTACTACAAAAAGTACCTTGTATGCAGTCCAAAACAAACAGCTTCTCTTTATGCAATATTGAAGCAGCTGTCCTTCAAAACCTCTATTTATTTCACCTCCCTTACACACACACACACACACACACACACACGTGCGCACAGACTAAGAAATCAATAGCGCACCCTACAGCCACACATGCAAGCCAACACACGACTACATCATCCTGATCCTCAACGCCCTCAATTCTCCCCTTCCATCAACCCATGTCAGATAGATGGAGGGTTAAAGCAAAAACACAGCACACACTGTACATCTACAAATCATTCTCCTCGCTTTATCATCTCAATCACTAATTAATGAAACGCCCTTTCACAGCACATTAATCCAAGCCGGCTGTGGAAGGAGAACGGGAATCGGGCTTACATTCTGTCAAATTGCACGGATGGAGGAGGTGGTGGTGTGTGCTATCTTGTCATTTCAGTGTCGGGCGGCTGGCGGGCAGGTACAGGGCTGACACATTGCTAACGTTTGATTGGTTCTGTGGGATGGCTCGAGGTGCCCGTGAGCATGATTAAAACACATGTTTGGCCCCTATGTCACACCGGCTATACCCACAGCTGCGGGGGCATGTATACCACCATGTGGATCTGCATAGCAATTAGGATAATGGAAATTAATATAGGCGCTCGCTCTTGTTTTCTGTTTGGAAGAACGGTGATTGAACCACGCTGGACGTGATGTATAATTGTTTCCAGATTAATGTCACTTTAATCAGAGCTCTTTGAATGTGCACGTAAATAATGAAGCATTGATGTCCATAAAGGGATGATTGCCTTTTTTCCCTCCTTCTCTCCTTCACTTCCTCTCTCTCTCTCCGTATCTCCCCTCAGGACCATCAATGTAAATGAACAAAAGTTTGTTGTAATTAGCCAGTAATTGGCTGCCCTCACTGGCAAGTTTCCAGCTCGGAGCATGCGTTAACTTGTGTTTTCATAAGCCGCTGTGTATTCCGCTATAGATACGCAGCTCTGTCTAAGTTCTGGATCTCCCAGACATAACAGTGAGTGTGTGGAAAACGAGACACCCGAGGAATTTAATCAGCACGCTCATTCTCACACACACACACACACACACACACACACACACACAAGCTCTCAATCAGTCTCAACCACACACACTCATCCTCCATTCACACGTAAGAGTATCTTCCTTAAGAACATAATCCAGCTAATGAAGCCTCGGCATAACAGCGTTGTTATGCTTGTATTAAAAGGTGACCTTTTTATTTCGAATGATTCGATGTGACTTAGCATATGTAATGTTATGACACGCCACACAGGGTTTCTCCCAAAGCCTTGTCAGAAATCATTTCATTTAGCCACAGGAAGGAGATGATTGCTCTCGTACACACATGTGGATGATTCAGAGCTTATCCATACAGTACACACACTCCCACCCACCCCGACTCTGGGCCATATAATATTTCACTCACACACCGAGGGGCTCAAGGATAATAGAGCTGATGTGATGACAATGTGAAACGTGAAATAGCAAACATACAGCAGGATTTTTGGCCCACATGTCAATCATCAGGATGCAATTTCCAATTAGCATCTGAGGCCCTCCTCGCTCTGCTTTTCCGACAGTACTGTAAATCCCAGGATGCCCGTTCTGTTTACTTTATGCATTATGAGCAATAGTGTCATGCTTTTGAAAACTGATTTACTGGAGCGCTTGCTGAATATTAAACAGGAAGAGTGAGTCGTTTTCTATGAGTGTTGTTTTTTTGTTTCGTTTCATAAATAGTGTCGCAGAGGATTGTGGAAGGTACTGTTGGGCTTTTGAGAGACTTCGCAGTGGGCTAATATTGCTTTATTTCTACATCCTTTCATAACGGTGTAGACTAAAAACACTTGCTATAGGATTTACACTGAAGTAATTGCTGGTAGAGATTTGAACTGAAAGACTGTAAAAATATTCTTTGTATGGTGACACTTGGGTGAAAATTCATTTGTGACATGTTTCCATTTGTATATGTTTATTTTTAGGTTGTTTTTTTTTCTTGTCGGTTATTTACAGAAGATATTTATATTTTCATGTAACTTCTAATCTTGTTCAAATTCCTTTTTATTACTTTAGTGTTGTGAGTTACCATACTGGTGCACCTTCTATGTTCAGCCGATTTGAATGTTATCACTCTAATGAATGGGCATTATCAGTGGTTATCAGCTGATAGATATGGGCCAGTAGGGGGCTTCTGCACCAACTATTAGGCTCAGAAAGCTGTTATCATCCATCCACATGGTTAATCAGCAGTAGATCACATACGGCTGCGGTCGGAAGATAACTAGAATTATTTATATTATTTATTAAATTTCCCATTTATTGTATTTTATTAACATCTCCCCCTACCCCAACCTTAAACCCAACCGTCACAGTAATGTAAAAACAGATCTGGATCTGGAGTCTTCTCTATTAGTATAGCTGATTAACCACAATAACTCTTTGTTATTTATAAAATTTCTCATTAATTGTGTTTTATTAACATCTCCCTCTACCCCAACCCCAACAATCACAGTAATGTAAAAACAGATCTGGATCAGGAGTCTTCTCTATTAGTTTAGCTGATTATCCATGTGGATATGAATGATAGCAGCCTTCTGAGCATACTAGTAATCGCAGAAGGCCCCTACTGGCCCATATCTATCAGCTGATAACCACTGATACGTTTGAATCGGGTGCTTTGTATGTTTCTACTACTGTTTGTACTCTGTCGTAGTAAGAAATGACTGTATTCCAGCAGTGCTTTGAAAGCCTTTGGTTTCTGAATGCATCTGTTTCTTTTTTCACACCTTTTTTTAATGTCCTCTTTCTCCTGCTTTTTCTTCTTCTTCTTGCTCCCCGTAAAGCTCACCCGGAGACGTATGTCCAAGGTACTGTGTCTTTTCTTCTTTTTCCTCTCTCTCTTTCTCTCTCCCTTGAGCTCTTGTGTCCCGGATTGAGGTCTTTATGACATTTTTATGGCGCATTAATAACCTCTTCTCTCTCTCTCTCCCCTCTGCGTGTCTGCTATTATTGTGATTCTTCATTGGCTTCTTTTTTTGGACTGTCAGAAATCCAATCCAATGTCCTCAGCGCTCTCCTTGGCTAATGTTCCAACTTCTGCAGAACCGTACCCTTCCCCCACGCCCGTCCAGACTAAATCACCACATCTGTAGTTTAGCATTTCCTCAGTGTCCCGGAGTCGCACTCGAGTTCATTCTCAAAGCAGACAGAGCTCCACAAAACCTGCATGCAAATGACGATCAGCCATGTTTATTTTGTAATGAACTAGAGCTGGCGGTGTAAATGGAGATCAGGAAAAGAGATACTAGCAGATTCTTGTTTACTGTTACTGAGGTGTTTTTGGAAATGATTTCACAGGGCTAAATCAGTGCTAAGCCAAGTGTGATTCCAGACTCGAAAACTGGCATATGGTGCATCAAAATGCCAAGAACTCTAACAAGGTTTTTTTTTTTAAGCATTACTTAAAACTCTTACGGGCTTACTTTGATACGTTTACTCCAAACATAAATATGCTCTGAACATGTTTCTCACTTGTTTTTAGCATTCCATGTTGCTTTTTTCGCACTCATACAATACTAAGCAGACGTTTCTCAGAATGGTATTTGTTCGTGCGCCGAGTAGCACAATATACACACCGTGGCAATCCTCCAGACGGAGTCGGCCAAAGTCAAAACAGCTCCCACTCCTCTTTCAACATCTCGCCTTTCTCCTTCTCAAAGCCCCTCTTTCCTTTCCACCTCCTCTTTATAGTCATTTGCTTCCTTTCTATCTCTCTTTCCTTTTTGTGTTTTGAATCGTCCTTCACTTGGACTCAAGTGCTCAGATTTTTTTTGTTCATTTTCTTTCCTGATTTTTCCTCCCTCCCGGCCCCATAATAGGAGAGAGGATAGGATTTAAAGGTAATGCATACCAAAGCCCCAGGGAGACTGTCACAAGCAATCACTCCGATGTCTCTCTGTGTCTTTCTTTCCTTCTATCTTGCTTTATTTCTCCCTCTTTCACTTTATGTCTTGAAGCACGATGTCAGCGTGTCTATGTTCTAGTCTCCTCACTGTATTTATTGTTGTCCTTTTATATCTGCCAAATTCATCATTGTTTGTCTTGAACAAGCGACACACGCATACACACCCAATTACTGACAAACACACACACACACACCTGTTGAGTTTTGTTTGGGAATCCTGTGGGTCCTGTCTCCATGCATCCCGCAGCCTGACCCCTGGTGTCTGTTAGCCTAGCTTCTCCCACAATCCTCCCCTTCCCTCCGCCTGGCCTCTCTCGCTTTCCTCTGATTCCGTCCGGCGGAATGTGACCTGGGCAGAAAGTATAGCGCTGGAGGCACACACTCTCTCGCCAGCTCAGACGTCCACCCTATACTTTATGCCACTGGGATTCTATGTGTGCCGTGGCTTCACATGGATGCCGCTGCTGATTTATTACTCTCTCACCTTCTTCTACTCCTTCCGTTGATCTCTCCTCCTAAATTCAATTTCCTTTCTTTTAATTAATTTTCTTTCAATAAATTTTCATTTGGGTTCCTCGGTCTGTTCCTTGTTTTTCTTTCAGGCCTCACCTTGATTTTTTGTTTCTCAAAAATTTATGCCATCCTTTTTAAATTGATTGGTTGTGTCGAGAGAGCATCCATTACGTCCATGTGAATCTACAGCCTCTGTGCATCTCACTAGGCCTGTTTCAAGTCTAGCGTCAGTCTGTGTTCACCTTTAAACTTTACTTTCATTCACGACGATCTAAGTGTATCTCTGTTTGGATTTACCATTTGTGTTTGACAAGTCAAAGGCACATTATGACCTGCTCTGGCCACATATGATGATTTTTAATGTCAACAAAAGAGAGAATGTTGTCACAACTAGAATAACACACATTTAACCACGTGTCTATCCGTACTTGCGCATGACGACTCTGTCTGTCTCAACAGAGGGATGCCCAGGTCTGTGCAACAGTAATGGCCGCTGCACGCTGGATCAGAATGGCTGGCATTGTGTCTGCCAACCAGGCTGGAGAGGGGCTGGCTGTGACGTTGCTATGGAGACGCTCTGTGCAGATGGCAAGGACAATGAAGGAGGTGAGGTCACCGGTGACTGGACGCATGAATGGTTTCAAATTTCAATAAGATGCATTACACAAAAACGCATATAAGAAAGTGAATGTAAATATATGAATATCTGTCAGTGATTATCAGGTCCAAAATGGTCAAATGTGCTAACTGAATTCTGAAACCAAGTCATGATGAGCATAAACAGGTCTGTACTACACCAATCTTGTTAAGGATGATCTAAAAACATACTCTGAAGTTGTTATAGGTTCATAAAAGTTAGCATCGTACAGTACATATGAATGTGTATAGTATGGATGAAATTTGAATGCACAGTGGTCTCTCGCTAAAACGCTGTTCACTTTTCGAGGCTTCTAAGTTTCACCGATTTTTTTTGTGTTTGTTTTTTTGGGCAATTTGACATGCTTTTTTCTACAGCGCATTGTGTTTAGCATCCTGACTGGCTGTAGACCATTGTCGATCAATCTTCTCTGTGCCACGTCTTCTGTACAGTACAGAATGCGTTCAGCTTAACAAATTTTCAGAAGTCTTCAATCGCTAGCAGTGTGACTCTGAAGTGCTGTACTGTATGTTTGCAAGTTTTCTGCCCACAATGTCGACGAAACATTGTGCACTGTCAAAGGCACCTGCGATAGCACCCAAAAGGCAGAGGAATATCCATCACACAAAAATTTGATCTTGTGGACATGCTAAAGGAAGGTAGAAGTTACGCAGCTGTAGGGCACCATTGTGGAATAAATAAATAAAGATCAAATGGTTTTGATCTTTGGTTTCATTCTATAGTACTGGACTTATTTTTCTATGAAGGTTTGAAAGTGTTTAAACAAGAGAGAAAAGTGTGAAAATGTTAACGCCTGTCTGAGAAAACGGTATAAAGTATGTAGTGAGGGGTTTATAGCCTTAAAACATCTATAATAATTGTAAAATATAAAGCTGACTCTTCGCTGATTTTGACTATAGGGGATTATTTTTGGAACGTAACTCCCGTAAATAACAATTTTGTTGTGGAAAGTAAAAACACTTTGTAATTGCTGCTCATTTCGGAAAAAGTCATCTGTTGTAGTATGAATGCTAAGAATTCGGATAATCTACTCTGATCAGAAACAGTTTATATATTGCACTATGGAAGTAGACATGATTTGACACAGTAACATTGTTTCTCACTGTCTTCGTACATCATTTCGTACATCCTTCAGCCTATCAGACTACAGCACATTAAGGCATGACCCTAAGACCACAGACGAGTAAATCTCAAAACTCGAGTTTAGCTTAGTGTCTGGAGGTCCTTCTTCTTGTCTTGACAGATATCAGGGGAGACCGACTCTGAATAACAGAGCATCTCTCTTTGCTTACATTTAACAAAAATGACAGGCCTGCTCACGGGGCCAGCAGCTGTAAATCCTTCTCCAGTGATCCTGCATTCAGGGCGTGTGTGTTTGGAAATAGAACTTTTTGAGACATGTGAGGTTCCAAAGTCCGGTATGAGGTTTCGTCCTCGCGAAAGCCAAGAAATCTTCTCCACAGAGGTGAATACGTGAACTTCTAAACACAGCACAATTCCAGAGTATTTGAGGAGATTATTTTTCTAGTTGGAGATAATGCGGTCTGTAACATCATAAATCTGAAGGATTTACAGTCCTCTGGAAGCCTGACAAAAGGCTTTGAAGTTTTTCCAAAGCGGAAAGAAAAATATACAGTAAGGTTATGATATATTCTCAGCCGTACAGTAATCGTGCCACGTATTGCAGGTTTCTTTGAATCTGGCTGCCTTTGAATAGCCATTACAGAGAGGTACTGTAAAAAACGATGAGGGCGTAAAGTTCTTCACATAAACAAATATAAAAAAAGAAATACGTTTCTCCTTAAATACATATACACGTCCAAAGATCCCATTACATGACCTCTGTTTTGTGTGACCTAAGCAAGCTATGTTAACAGATTTCGCTCTCTCTTGAGGAACCTTTTCATGTGCGTGTTGACTTTGGCCATTGTGGACCGGATTTGAAGCAGTGTGAGAGTTACGAGAGGTCCAGATCTCACATGAAGTTGCGTGGTGCTTTTGGCAGGGGGTACCGGGACACTCGTAAGGCAAAACAAACAGTCAGACACTCTGTCTCGATCTCACCAGAGCGGTGTCAGCTCAGGGTGCTGTTAAAAAAAAAAAAAAGAATTGGCCTCATAGTGATTAGCGCAACAAAAGCGTGTGTTTGTGTGTGCGTGTGTGTTTGCACATGTGTTCTTTTACAACCCCCCTGTGACGGCGTGCCAGATGTACACAGGGCTTTTTATAAACTAGCTGAGATGGATGGCAGAGGTTTATGGCACTTACCTGCGGGAGATCAGATCGCATTTCCACACAAAGCATTAACCAGGTGTTTACTGATAGAGGCAAGACAATGTGAAAGAGGCAGGAGAGGATATTGCTGTCATGTCTTTGACCCCAAAGGTGACAGAACAAATGGGTGGACGGTGTATAAACCATAGACACAAAAAGTTTCACTTCTCTCACACTGTAGGACAGCAGACAGGATATAATGTAAGACTCTTTAACATGTAGCACCTCATAATTTTTATGCGCTTTGTTAAGTTAGGTGTGTGTCTGTGTGTCCAGATGGCCTGGCGGACTGTATGGATCCAGACTGTTGCCTTCAGAGCTCGTGTCAGACTCAACCCTTCTGCCGTGGCTCTCCTGACCCCATCGACATCATCAGCCAGAACCAACCCGCAAGCTCACAGCAAGCCGCCCAGTCCTTCTATCAGCAAATCAGCTTCCTCACTGGCCCAGAGAGCACACATGTCATTAATGGAGAGAACCCGTTTAACAGAAGGTAAGACTGAACAATCCTCTCCAGTTCTGAGATGCACTGAATGTTGTGGATTGTGCAAAGTTCATTAAGTAATATAAGTAAAACTAGTATAGGAATATTAGTAATAGTTCAGTTTGTCCTATGGGTTTCCATTTATTGGTCATGTAGTTGCATCAATAGGAATAGTTCACCCAAAAAAACGTCAATTCTGCCATCATTTACACACCCTCCACTAGTATGCTTGACGTTGAACACAAAAGAAAAGATTTTTAAGAATGCTAAGATCTAGTAGATATTGACATACCTATATTGAATGTCAAAGGCTACAAATTTCTTAAAAATATCTTGTTTAATGAGAAAAAGTCTCTGAAATAACCTCAGTGATTTACTTATCGTAGTTGTTTAGGGTGAATTGTGCATTTATTATGCAGTTTATTTTATGTTTAAATAGAGAACGTAATGACAAATATTAAACACAGTTGCGCTGAGGCTTCTGAATTCATTTCCAGAGCAATAAAAAAATCTAGCTGAAAGTATTCCTAACGTCTAATTAAACGATTGTGTACGTTTAATTTCAGTCATTGAAACTGATTGGCTGACCCAATGTTTTGTTATAATCAGCTCGCCAGCAAGCATGTGACCATCAGTCAGAAAATATATATAATGCATAAAAATTACTCCCTACAATTGCTCCTAACAGCCCTCTTTAAGACTTCATACAGTTGCCATGGAAACAGATGTGCTGACAAAACCTCATAAGAACTGTGTGACCCGGGCTACAGAGGGAAAGATTTTCTCAAGTTGCATTAAAGTGTAATTTACAAATTATGCGCCTCGATTTGCATTGTGTATGTGAGAGCACCATAACAGTTATTGGAAAGAGATGTTAGATCTGATAATGGACGCTTGAATAGGCAGTGCTATTAATTAAGCTGTCACATCTAGAGCGTGGGTTTGTCCGAAGCATCTTCTCTCTGTTTGCTTGAATGGATATAATCATTTTCACTTGTCATGGTCAGCTGCCGCCATGGCTGTGTTTTACCTTACACATTCCTTTGCTCTATCAATTAGCCACCTGTTGCTATTTCAAGTCCCCTCTTTTTTAATGCCTTTAATGAAATTTCCTCTCATTGTGTCTCTGACTAGGATTCACTCTGTGTAAGGTAATATCTGTGGAAACTGAGGATGAAAACACAAGCTGACTGATCTTCTGAGACACCACAAATGCTCGCAGTCACGTTTCAATCTGACTGATGCGTGATAATAATGCAATAATGATCAGTTTGTTTATCTCTTCCCCTGCCTTCAGTGAGTAACTCAATGCACATGTTCTGTTAAGATGGAAATCGCGTTCAAGTTAGCTTGATTACACTCAAAAATTGCTTGGCAACTGTGATTCGGCCATGACAGATAACACGATTAACTACAACAAAGAGTTTAATAGAGCCAATGCCGGTGCCCCATATGTGAGGACATTAAACCTTTAAGTACCTCTGTGGCAAGATAAAAAAAAGATCTGATAAGGCGAGGTGTAGACTAATGTGATTTAAAAATAAATGCACAAACCCACGCGGAGCACATCTGCACTGAATATCGGTCATTTTGGCTGGAAAGTTTGTTTGGCAGTCATCGAATGTAACACGAACCATGTGTACCAGACTCCCTCATCCTCCCAGCTCATGATAAAATAGAATAATCGCCTGCTAAATAATATAAATGTTTAAGTAAACATTGTAGTCTCTGCTTTTTGTATTCATTCTGTTCAGTTTGGTTCGATTTGTCAGCTTTTATCCTGATCTGCTTTTTGTTTTAAAAAGACAAATAGGGGATAAAGGACAGAACACACACACACATATCTATATCTATATATATATATTTAGGCTGGCCATAGAAAGGGTGTTATTGTGGTTATATATATATCTCTACATTCTGCCTTCTGGCTTGAGAAGGTTTCAATGAAGAAACAGTTTCACTAAAAAACAGTTGCTGTTTATGTGTATCTTCAGGGTAACTACCTATTGATTCACAGCATAAACATTGTAAAACAACATGCCACTGGAGCAAAAGTGCCAGCTCCTCAATTTTCCGGAATTAAGTATCTGTCACATACCCCAGCAGCCTCTCTGCAGATGTTTCTTCTATGTCATCTTCAGCCGTCCGTTCACTTGAACGCCTGGCTCAGCAAGCCCCTGCCTGTGTACATGAAAATGTCTTGTTTTCATTTTGCTACATGCTTCCCAGCACTAAGGGGCGCTTTAAGCAGATTAAGCTTCTGCGTGGTGCATGTTGGCAAAATGGAAGGTGTTTAAAGCAGCGAGATTTGGATGGAAAACAACTGGAGCATTGAGCGGGTCGGCGGTCCAGAGAAGCATAGAAGACCGCATCTGTGTGACCGTGTGACCCTTTTAAGAATGAAGTGAATAACCTTGAGCACCTTGGTAGATGTCCACCTGCATCCAGCCATAATCCTTCTGAAGGTTACTCTTGGAGAGAGCAGAATGGGCAGACACGAAATCAAACAGAGGCTGTTATATAAAAAAAATCATTTAGTTGGCTGTATTTGTATTTTTTATTTATTTTTTTTCAGTTTTGTATTTTTTTTTAAATCTAATTATTATAGTTATTGGAAAACGCCTTTACATTTTTGCCTGTAATGTATGCCATCTGCATACATTTTAGCTCAGGAATGTATTTTTATTGGCAATTTAATAATTCATTTAATATTTCCTTTAAAATAAAAAAAATTAACACTTGGTACAAAAAAACTTCCTTTCAGGGCCTTCAGGACAATACTGTCCTCACTGAAACCCATTAAAGCACTTTTTCACCCCATAAAAGTATGTCATATTTGTTAATAGGCTCATAAAAGACATTTTTGTGCTTTTTGGCGGTCTAATTACCTTTTATATGGGTTTAACACAGTACGGTTTTTACTGTAATTTACCCGATCAACGTGGGCAATATATTTCCAAACCACTAAAATTGTTAGTGACCTTAAAATAAAGTTGTTGTTTTTTCCCTATTATAATTTTTTGTTCAATATTTAGATTTAGTATTTCACTTTAGATTTATTTTTTATGTTTAATTAAAACTTAATTTGATGGCTTTTTTGTTTTGATCTTTGCTAGATTTACTTTTTACTTTTGCACAAACTTTTTTGTTTAACAAAAATAGTCATAGTACGCTAAATCAGTGTTTTTCACCATGGTGCCCACAGAGCATGTGGAAGACATGCAAGACAAGTAGTCGAGTGATGTTTGTGTTCAAGGCAAACAGGAGGGAGAAATACAGCCCTGAGGAGGGTGAATTACAGCATGCTTTTAGGACACTCAGCTAACGTTAGACAACTTTGTTTATTATCTCACACAAAGCAAATGGGCTTTCTGAGTTACGGTCACGTCATGAGCAATGGCAGCTTATTTATGGAATGTTTACCTGTGCATGTGACCCGAGGGTCATTTCCACACATCCTTTAACCCAGCTCCAAGTGAGGGGCAAAACCACCCTTTGATTCAGTGTGGCTCTCCTGATTAGGCCCCCAGAAAAGCTGTAATGACCTGGAAAATCAGCCAATAAGTAGAGCGAGGTGTCCTCAGCGCTGCAGTGAAGTGACTTTCTGCTTTCCTGCCATTGATTAACAGCTGAAGCAGATCTCTCCTGCCCATCCTACCCAAAACAATCCAGGCTCTGATTCTCTTGATTGCTTTGCTATTTTGTTAGGAGTGCGATTGATCTAATTAGATTTGCCAACTGATGTTAAATTAATTACAATTGATTTGATATATCAATATTTGCAGAGAAATAAGAAGATTCGGATAATTTAGATGTATTATAATAGATTTTCTTTATTCCTCTCTGTACACGTGCATGCTTTGGTCATGTCTTCTTACTTTAACTTCTTACAGTTTAAACTGATATTTCACTCAAATTTTTGTTACACTTCAAATTTTAATTTACTTGTCCTCAGGCCATTCAAGATGTAGGTGAATATTTTCCTCAGTTAAACATTAAAGAGGTGCAAAGCAATGTGTGCTCATGCTACACTGGTAGAAAATCAAATTATTTTGTCACATTTCACTTTGATTACATACAGCTACTCAGCTAACATGAAAATGACAGTTTTCTGTCATATTTCCTAGTTCCTCTGAAAGCCCGCCCTCAAGAGGCTCTGATTGGTCAGCTAAAATAATGTGCTGTGATTCACAGATTGGCTCCACATCACCAGGATAAGCGCCACACCTCTAATAGCACGCTGTCTCTCTGCTGTGTAAACGCTGTCAGTCAGAATATTTTCTTTTAACCTTAGCTTGAGCCTGAATGAGACAGAAAATGAAAAGGACACAACTAAACCTCATGCCTGCTCTCTAAAATAAATTCTGACAAGTGTCTTTCACATATATTCAGAAAAAGCATGTGTAAGTAATATGAAACGTTCACATATCTTTTGCGAGTTTGTTATTTGAGATGTAGAACGCAGGGAAAGTGTCCGCATAGAGAGATACTGCAGCGCTTGCTGAAGATTGTGGCTGTTTACAGCGGTTTGACTGATAAATATGAATCTGTAGCTAAATTGTTAGTGGTGCCAAACAGCATTTCTCGTTGTTTACATCCTTGTCTACATCCTCGCTACAACATACCATTAACGCTAGACACTGTGCATTTAATAGGTCATTTTTAACAAATAAAAATACTTACAGATTGTGGCTCACAATCCACAGCTTCTTATAATATGGTTCTAACTGTTCCTTCTTTGACGAGAACTGGGAGAGATTTTGGAAGCTCTCCTTTGTCAAATGCTAGAGCTATATCTTTTTTATAATACTTTGGAACACCATTAAAATTGAACTGTAAGCACTTCTCTCTTTGTGTCTTGTCCTTTGAAAGGCCAAATACAGAAACAGAAGAAGCTCTGTGGAAAAGCAGCATTTGGATGGCATTTTAGCTTTCTCTGCTGTAACGTTATAGCGCCTCTGGCCACGGCCCTTCGCTGAGCAGGGTGTGTGCGTGTGGTGAATGCACCTAACCTGAAGTAATTGTGATTTCACTAGCCCGGATGTATTTTTTGTAGTCCCCAAACTTCAAACGTCTCCCTTTGCATTGATGAGCAAAGATGTTGTTTATGTTCACACAGCTTCATTACACATCAACTAAAGTTTAAAATATCTTAGTGGACCACCCTTTTGAAAAAGCTGTTTACCTTTTAACCTTAGTTAATTCATAGGTAGTTCATATTACGTGAGTTAAAGCACTTTAAACAAAAAAATATATATACAGGCAAGCAAAATGAAAACCCATGACTTCTGATTTTACATCGAGGTCTTCTGTGAAAGAAACTACATTCAGCTATATTCTGTTGGGTCTGTTGTTTTAAATTGACGGTCTATTTTTTGCAATTTGAAAGATAAGCGCTTATTCAGAAAAGTCCCTGAGAATGCAGTGTTCACATGTATTCATAAGTATTCATAGGTATTCATTCCCCTGCGGGAAGGTTGCCGTTTTCAAACAGCGCTTTGCCCACATCGATCCTTACGAAGCTCCTCGAAGGAAAAGCAGCCTTGGGAATTAAAGACATAAGAATCCCACAGCAGCCTTTAAGGGACTGAATTATGGCCGTCTACAGAGACAGGGGCACAAGAGTCACATAAATAAGCGTACAGTGAGTGAGAGAGAGGGGGGCAGACTTTGTGTGCTTTCTAGTTATTTACAGTGGATTAGACATTTTAACATTGCAGTGAAAGCTTAGTGAATCTATGTTCAGTCATGCTGTAAATCATATTATAGTGTGTATGTGTGTGTGGGTTTCTCACCGACTGTGTGTGTTTGTTTTGCAGCCTGGTGTCCATTATCAGAGGGCAGGTGCTCACTGCAGATGGCACACCTCTGATTGGAGTCAACGTGTCCTTTGTGCACTATCCAGACCACGGATACACCATCACACGACAGGATGGCATGTAGGTTGAAAACACAAGCAGACATGCATCCATACTGTTCCTGTCCTTGAACATCACAATACAGAACAGGGTACAGATGTCCCCAAAACCATCTGTTTAGTTACGTTTAGTATTTATGCATAAAATATACATAAATGTGTTCAAGTCTTGATTGAATACGCACTCTCTGATGGCTCCACAACAGTTTGTGTGTGTGCGCACACGTTTTACAGCACGCTATCTTATCTACCAAGATCATCTCATGAAAATGTCAGCCATTGCTTCAGGAAGCAGTGCTTTAGCAAACAGCCTGTTTAAAATGCATTGGATTTACAAGGGTGGAATCAATCAGCCAATGGGCCGCACTTTCCCATACTGTTAAACCAGTCACAGCATTATTAAGAAGCTGCAGCGCTGCAATCATGAAGGCCTCGGGACTGTAACCAGCAAGCTGTTAAAGCAGACATCTTTGCTGCAGGAAAAGGAAATGTTAGGAGCCACCATCATGTACTGTCATGTGTCGGTGCTGAAAGGCAGCAATCAAGCAAAGAGGAAATGTGAATTGAATTCAGTGAAATTAAAGATAGAATCGCAGTAAGAAGGTTCAGGTAGAGCTAGTGGACTGAATGGGGTCACTTGATGGAGCAGCTGAATGAAAAATGACAATGATGTCATTATTAACTCACCACCATGTCTTTCCTAACCAGTTTGACTGACTTTCTTCTGTGGCACACAAAAGGCATCATTGACATCAGAAGAAATCTAGAAATCAAGAAATCTACAGGTGCCATATTTCATTTAAGGGCTACGGTCACATAATTGGTACATCTTCACAACACTTTAAATGTAGCACATATTACATTTGTTTTATTGCTGCTTCGAAATTTTAGGTCAAATGTTTGTGTGTATGCAAAAGATTATTCAGAATATTGTCCAAAAATTATACTTTTTGTTTCTACAGAACAAACATCTTAAATTTCCCCCCACCAATGTTCTTTTTAAGTTGCCAGTTGGCACCTGCATTTTTAATAATTTCCAGAAGATTTTGTTGTATGAATGTCTAAACCAGAGATGCCCAAACTAGGGCCTGTGGGCCAAAGTTGGCCCATTGTAACCTTTGATTTTACCCGCCATTCCAATCAAGAAGAGAGGGAGAATTTTGGGGAGGGTTGAGGTTAATGCTGTTAATACAGTCTTTTCAAATTTAACACAAGCTTTCATTATTAAATGTTGTAAATGAATCCATTTTTTAAAATAAACATACTGTTGCTCAGTGAATAGAGCACAATTCTGAAGTCCTTAGTGAGCAAATCAAAGTAAAGGCAGGTGCAGCTTGACTAGTGTATCCAGAATTAAACTCCATAATGTTTTAAATGGAATTGTTGTTTTCATTATAATAGGTTCATTATAAATTGTAAAAAATACATAGTGGATTAGTTATTATGCTTAATGATTCTATTTATTTTTAAATAGACAAGGACATTATTCAAACTTTACAATACAGCTTGATATATTTACCTTCGGCCCATGACCCTCAATCAAGTTTGTTTTTAGCCCTTCATTAGAAACAGTTCGGGAACCCCTGGTGTAAACAATAAAATAAAAAGTTTTATTCAAGCATTATATGTTCTATTTATTATATTTTGAAACAAAAGAATAGTATATTGTGGCCAAACATTCAATGGCAAGGAAGTACTGTGTCATAAATTCCATCAGTTGAGGGGAAAGAGTCAATGGCTTGAAATGACACAATTCCAGAATTTAGGGTGATTTCACCTGCAGTTGTTTTCTTTTACGGAGACAGCGAGCACATGAGCGGCACTGGCGAGATGGGTTTGACCATGACCCTGCATCACGGAGATAGGCTGAGAGAAGTGTTAGAAAGAGACCGCCAGAGAGATATGTTCAATAGAAAATGTGATGAGAGAGGAGGTTAGACTGGAGAGAGGGCACCCAGACTGAAAGAGAGAAAGTGCAGAGGAGAGGCTATAGATGGAGGGAGTGTGTCTGAGATTAGTCCACTCAGCCAGCTGTTGCAGCTCTTGAAAACCACAGTGGGGCAGGCCATAAAAACGGCCCTGAATAATCATGCCCACACCTCTTCCACATCCACTTACTCCAACAGGAAATCAGAGTACCAGCCACGCAGCTGTTGGGGACCAATCACCAGCAGCCTCTACTTCAGAGCCACTTAGATGTTCTGCCTGTGTATATGTGGGCACACGTGAGCGAATCTTTACGCTTCTACGGGCATATTTTCTGCCCTATCTTGCTTTCTCCCCTGCAGCCTTTGCAGAATATGGGAATATAGGACAGTATGCTCAGTTCCTGACTAATTTCCTTCGTAATAAGTCTCTCATGGCAACAGAGAGAGAGAGAGCCGAGGGAGGGTTTTGGCTTTTACACAAATGCAATGATAAAAAGGCTCAGCCACATTATCATGCATTTTTCACCGTGGCAAGGCCCTGTGTCAGGAAGGAAAGAGCCTTCTTAGAAATGCTTGGCTCAGAGGAGACATGCACTGAGATCAGGAAGGTTAAAGGAAGAGACAATTAAACCAAGTCTAGCCATCAGCTCTCATGTCTAATTCATCTCAGTTACTCACCACCGTAGTACATTTCCTGCATATTACCCATACCTAGTCTTATGTCGTTTTTTTTTGTAAATATGCATTTCAAATAACCAGTGAAACATCATTTTTATCTCTGTAGGTTTGACATTCTGGCAAATGGTGGTGCATCACTGACACTGAGCTTTGAGCGTGCCCCGTTTCTGACACAATTCCGAACAGTATGGATCCCATGGAATGTCTTCTATGTCATGGACACGCTGGTAATGAAGAAAGAGGAAAATGACATCCCCAGCTGTGACCTGAGTGGCTTTATTCGACCAAGTCCTCTCATTGTGGCCACACCCCTCTCCACCTTTTTCAGATCTTCACCCGAAAATGGTCCCATCATTCCAGAGACACAGGTAGGAATCAGTTGAAGCTCTTAAAAGCCAGGTGTATGTGATATTTCATATTTACAACTCGCAATGTGGTTAATGGGCTTGGATTAAAGGTGATATAAATGGAGAATGAATGGTCATTAATTTGCATGTACAGAAAAGGGTATCATATGGCAGTAGACAGTATGAGTCATCATGAGGAACGCAGTGAGTCTAGACGTGCTTTGTGCAAGTGTGTTCAGTCAGTCAGAAAAGGAGTTTTTGAGAACAGTGATGGCGCTTAAAAAATTGGAGGAAACAGTCTGTTCTCTGCCCTCAACCTGCACTCAGTATGCAGTACTAAGATAAAACAGTTTCGAAAAAAGAGTTTTGAATCTGTGCAGCCAGAGCTAAAAATCACCACAGCCCCTCATATTGAGGAGATATTGGTCAGCATTTTATATCCTCTCGCACACCCTCCTTTGTTCCTTTTATAGTGCAAATCTACACACGCTATCCCCTACATAATCTTTGCAAAATAACTCAAGCCTCTTGCTGCCTGTCTGTAAAAATGAAAGCTGGACCCACATCAGACCAAGCAAAGCACCACGTCTTTGGAGAGATGAATATAAATGCACACTTGCTTTGTCTTCCACAAAACAATTTTTAAGGTCTTAGAGGAATAGTTCAGAAAAAAGACAGAAAATTCTTCTATTATTGTGCCCCCTTGTAGTGCAAAACCCCTGTGACTTAAGTTTGTTTGTAAAACACAAAAGGTATGTAAAAATATCATTGCTGCTCTTTTCAGTATAATGAAAGTAAAAGAGAATTAAGGATGTTTAATTTTTAAACAAGGAGCTTTTAATGAAGTCAATGAAGGATTTGTCTTTTAGCAGCCCATTGGAGCTGAGGAATAGCAGCTCAAATTCATCAAACAGCTTTTGTACGGCTTCATAGGAATATAGCAGGGACTGCTTAACACTTTCATTTACTGTTATCATACTTTTGCACCCCATTTATTGTGATAATATAGAAACCAGCTCTACTTTAAATAAATGTAACTATTTGTTTTCAAAGAAAGATAAAAAAGAGGAAACCGGTCCTTTAAAGCTGTGATAAAAAGAATGACAAAACAAAAGATGAGATTGAATCCTCCAGTCACTTTTTCTGTGCCGTGTTGCTGATTGAGAGGTCCACAAAACTTGACTCTGTCCTGTCTGTTTTCTCCTCTACTCTACCTTGTGTCCAGATGTGTATTTGATCCCTTCCTCTATAGCCTGGCTTTTCCACTCTTACCGTTCTGTGGCATGCAGCGGGGGGGAACATCCACTGTAATGCGAGCATTCAGGGCCAACACATATGCTGTCTTACGAGTTTGCTCCGAGACATAAAGGAGAAAAATTGTTTCCTTATTTTCGACAGCACATGTAACAGGCCACACTCCTCTTCCCCTGTTTCTGCTCAGTCCCAACAGGGGCGTCTGTCCCCTCTGTGGAACCCCACTCATCAAAGTAGATGGGTCCTGATTTGAATTACAGCCTGCTTTGAGAGCAACTCTAAACAGGGGTAATCAGACCCAACCAAGTTAGCATTTAATATGGGGCTTTTGGACCTCAGCTGTAATGGCCTCCAAGGTCTTTTTTTACCCGAAGCGTCATACATAAATGGCAAACAGACATCCCTCAGCCCCACTCCGCCAGCGCTCGTAATGCTTAGCGGCCATGACACCGAACGGGCAGGCATATTGCTTCCACTTGGCCATTGCGCTGAGCTGGAAAAAATGTTATTTGGCTGGAAGAGAATGGCACGTTTTCACGTCCACAGAAAACCTCCATGCGACAGTGGAAAATCAGATTAGACATGTAGTGAAAGAGAGATATATATGATTTCCCATAATGCTTTGTGTTTCTGCTTCTAGAACTACTGCGTCCTATAAGGCGTAACACCTCTAAACACATTAAGAGTGCATTGATTCAGCTACTGCTTGCAGAAAAACACTTTCTTACCATGAAAAAAAAATTCTTGATGATAAAACTCAATCTGGTCTTTATTACTGTGCATTTAATGGGCTGTATCAAATGAACTTTCAAAGCCTTTTTCATCTTCCCTTTCGTTTGGCAAATGAGAAAACATTTTGCTTTAATGCAGCCATATGCACTTATGGCCCTTGCCCCTGTGGCTAAGAATAACACGGCTGCACACGTAGAGAGACGGCAGCGCATGCGGTGCCATTTATTAAGAGTTTATAGCAGACGGAGTAAAGCATGTTATTAGCTCAGACTCTGTAATCAAAGTTCACAGAGGGGAGGCTGGGTGCATAGCATGAATGCATTGTGGCTTATAGACGCCCTTAAGTACCTACGAGCATAGGATATGCACACACATGTGGATGGCATCAACTGGTGTTAGCGTTGCAACGTGGGCCCATCAAATTGAGAGCATAATGCTTCAGTCATGTGTGTGCGTGTGTGTGTGTGTGTGTCTGAATGTGAAATAGTGTTAGAGTTAAAACTAGCTTAGTTTTAACTAGCAGCTATTTCATTTCATCCCTCACCTAGCCTTATTTGCCTGTTTGCCTAGGATTTTTGTAGTTGCAACCACAGAGTGCATATCAAAGGTTCTCTCAAAGCCATCTAGCCCCCTCTACTGATCCCCAGAAAAGTGCAGCGGCATCCAAACTGACAAAAATAAAAGAGAAGAAAAGAAATTCCCTCTGGCTCTCTTTGTCCTCTGTGTTAGAGAAAAGTAAATGTCCCCTCCCAGTAGGACACTTGACAATGGCATGAGCTGGAAGACAGGGGGATTACTGTCTTTCCACAGTGGCTTGACTGGCTTTTCATTAAGCACTTGAGGAGAAAGCTGTGATGCAGAATTTCTCTGTTGATCCAAGCTGCTCCTCATCTCCTGTGCTCCTTTTGTGCATCTCAAAGCGGGAGAGAAATTAGCGCTAATGCTCTGAACTTTGGTGACTCCTCACCAGGGGCACCTTTAAATGCCTCTAACTGTACGCTTGTGTTTCATCTGGCACGGCAGGCCAGCTGTCTAAAAGTCTGAAATCAATCCAGATTGAACTCTTCTACTGAAAGTTGTGGCCCACACTCCTCTGTCTGTTGACTATTTCTCGTGGTCGAGCATGTGGAATGGGGTACAGTAATAGCCTCCGACAGTGATGCAAATATAAGCATGTTCCGCCCGTGAAAATCTCCCTCATTAGATCCAAGATGTCAAGTAAATGGCGGTCAGAGCAAACACAGGCACAGATGTGCTTTAATCCTGCGGAGAGAAAAATCGGAGGCCTCATCCTCGACTCTAATTCCTCTTCCAGATGCTCCCGAGTCACTCCTCCTTCTCTCCCCCGTCTTCATTTATCTTCACCTCTTTCTTTCTTTGATGTGCAGGTTCTTCAGGAGGAGACGGCGATTCCCGGTAGCGACCTGAACCTCATGTATTTGAGTTCACGGGCAGCTGGCTACCGGCCAGTGCTCAAGGTGACCATGACCCAAGCCACTATCCCCTTTAACCTCATGAAGGTGCACCTGATGGTGGCCGTGGTGGGACGCCTTTTTCAGAAGTGGTTCCCTGCAGAACCCAACCTGTCATACACCTTCATCTGGGACAAAACAGACGCATACAACCAAAGAGTCTACGGCCTGTCAGAGGCTGTGGGTGAGTAAACACACAGATCAGAGACTAAAATCAAAGATTGTTTCGATGTTCTATTTATTCAATAAAATCATTTACTTTGCTTTTTTTTTTACTTTACAATGTTGAAATCACAATTAAATGTGAAAACTTTATCAGCCCAATAATTTTTTGCAAGATCCTTTTGAAGTTGATTAAGGCCCTGTTTACACTCATGCGTTTTAGTTTTAAAACGGCGTTTTAGCATGAAAACTATCTGCGTCCACACTAGCGTTTCACCCAGCGTTTCTGAACATTTCTCTGTCCACGCTACTCCACCAAAAACGTATATCACGTGACCTTTCGCGCACTCTGGGCATGCGCGTTCAAGTATAAACAGGAAGCATGTGTCTCACTCTGCATTTGGTTATTGTTAGTCAACAAACACTGGTTGAACGATGAACGCAATAGCAAAGAAAGCAAGAGAGGTCTTTTTGTAGACAGATGACGAGGTAAAAAAGGCAGAGTTTAACTGCACATTGGCACCTAAAACAGACAATAGTGCAAACAACACTTCCATTTCTGTTGTTTACAGTGAAGGCTGGTCTGCCGTCTTCCGGTTGCGTTACAGTCATGTGATAGGGGCTTGATGAATAAGGGAAGGATACGCAAAGAGCCAAAAGCCCCAATCAAGTAGTGAATCTCAGCAGCCATGCCTCCGTTTTCAGATGTCTCCGTTTTCCCCCATCCACACTGAGACGGAGCTGCAGCGTTTTGGAATGAAAACGCCCTCTCCAGCATTTCCAAAACGCTCCATTTTAGGGGCTTAAAAACTCCGGCATAGTGTGGACGGATGGCGTAACCGTAGCAAAACTTATGCGTTTTAAAACGAAAACGCATTAGTGTAAACGAGGCCTAAGCTAAGTGTAAATGAACACAGCATCACACCTCTGCTTAACCTCAAAACCTGCACAGTTGGCAGCATTTGCACATCTTTAAAAATATTTTCTATCGAATTAGCTAGTGTTGTCGAGCTGATAAAGAAGCAGCTCACTATCTATCATTTACCGCTCTTCTAGATTCTCAGAGTAGAGGAATAATGTAATTACCCTCTGTAGAAAGACTGAATTTGTCATATGCAAGAATGTAGATGTGCTTAATGGCCCGTGCCACTATGACAGTCGCATTATGGTCTCCTTAAATATACCTATGCAAATAGAAAATGTAAATGAAAAATCAAAGCAGTTATTATTGAGGCTAACAACAGCATACAGTAAGAAGCTTTTTTCCTTTCCTCTGATACTATATATTTTTTAATTTCCACAGCGGCATTTTTTATGCTGACAGTATTTTGCAGCTTGTATGATTTCCCATCAGCAAAACCACAGAGAACAACATGCTTCTTTCTGTTCTGAGGAAGGTCAAGGCAAATCTGTGGCTTTGTTTTTCACTTAAACGTCGAGAAAGACAGCCAGCTGCTGATGACAGTGCCTCAGTTTATTTTCAGCTGATGATGTGGCAGGCAGTAGGCCAGACCAAACTAGACATGCTTTTCAGCGCCTTGCATAAACAAACTCACAAGATGTTGAGCCACAAAAGACATGTTTTTCTCTAAAGCAGAATTCATTCTGCCTTTACAAAGTGAACATTGTAAAACTGTAAATGGGTTAGCTGAGTTTCACCAGTATTGATTGGCTTTCACCTTCTCATCAGGCTTTGGTATGTCAATTGCATTAAGCAGGTAATTTTTTGCCCAACGAATAGCAGTGCACATATTGATTCTCTCTGGGGGACATAAGGTCGCTTTCTTAATATGATCGGCTGAAAACAGTTATAAATTTGAAACGATTTGCACCTGGTGAAGTGCAGATCTGTTATGAGATTTATGAAAGTTATGATCGAGACACTGCAGTGTTCAGGCAGGCTGCGGTAAAGATGAATTGGTATTGTGTAGGACATCTGATTAGGCCCTGGCACTGAGTTTATCAGCTCGATGTTTATATGATGATTTATCTGCATGCCTACTAATGCGGTGTTTAGACTTATTCTGTATTGATTACACGGGTTCTCAAGAAGTCTCTATTTGATGGGATGTTTATACAGTGTATTTGCATACACGAATAACACCAGTTTGTCTTTCTGCAGTATCTGTGGGATTTGAGTACGAATCTTGTCTGGATCTGATCCTGTGGGAGAAAAGAACAGCCATCCTGCAAGGCTACGAACTCGATGCCTCAAACATGGGAGGGTGGACACTAGACAAACACCATGTTTTGGATGTTCAGAACGGTAAGCCTGTCTCTGACCTATGACTCTTTCCACGAATAACACAAATATCGCACTCCTACGCTGATTTTAGTATGCACAGCACCACAAGTCACATCGATCTTGGCAATCAGCTGAAATCATATGTTTACCCACGCACTCCCAAATATCAACAAAAATCAATTAAAATACACTTGCCTTACCTCTCCTTCCTCCACTTAAAGTGGTCCGTTATCTGCCTGTTAAAAGTTATTAATATGGCATGAGTATAAAACCTTTAATAAGGAGTAAATGAGAGCTCATTAGTGTCATTGCTTTTAAATGACGTTGATGAAGTGGAGCTATAGCAACACAGCGTTCTTATTGTCTCAGGCATGCCAATGAGGAGACATTTGACATTTCCACATGAGTGACCTTCACCCAGACGGAGCAGTCTGGAGTGCTCTCCGCAGCAAACATTTATGGCCACGTGTCACAGGGGACGAGACTGCCTTGATGAATTCTTAAGGAGTCTCTCATACCTCATCTTGCCTTTAAAAGGGTGATCAGCAGAGGTTGTCCCCATGCACCTTGTATAAGGGTTGAAGCTGTTTACGCACTACCTACCCTTGAGGATGTGCTGCTTTTAAAACATAGTTTTCATAACCATGGAATGATAGTGGTGAGGGTGCTCACCTTTCCAGTGATGAATGTTGGTTGTAGGCAACTACTTAAAATGAAGCTATATGATACATTTTAAAAAAACAAATAACATCCCAGTATTATTTTCTGCATAACATTTTGTTTGGTGGTCCACTTCAGATATTATGTTCTGTCATTGTAGCACTTGTAGGCTTTATTTTGATACACTTAGTTTTTGTCTTCCAGGAGATACTAGAATGAAAACATTACATTATTAGTTGTGTACAGTGCAGATCTTTTCGTAATGCAAGGGTACAAAAAGTAACTTGTAATCTTAAAGTAACTTGTAAAATGTAGCAGTTATGTCTTATTTGTTAATATTAGTTTACATTAAATATGAGCAATATATTATGAGATTTAATAACATACATTACAAGCTGAATTATATTTCATTCACTAAACACCGTCGTCTCTGTTGTAACTGGTAAATATGATATTTTTAATCCATACAACTTTTGTACATAAATATATTTAACAACATTCTGTGAGATTTGACAGAGCATTAGTTTTAGTCAGTCATAAAAAGTGAGAGAAGTAAAACTGTGCATTACTGGGACAGCTGCAGACAGTGATGGACAGCTGGGAGCGGGTGAATCCTTACAGACAGGTCATAAATTACCCAATGAAACGGGCCTCTGATGGAGGTATGTGAGCAGGCCCAGAACACTGTAATGATTGTGGAAATGATCTCTCTGGAGCGAAACACAGAGGGCACTGAGGAATTGTACGAGTCAACTTAACTTAAGTCTATGAGTGAGTATGATGTATATTATAGATGTGTGGTTAGTGTCGATGCTATTATCAATAACTCAATTTAATGACTATAACTACTCAGCTCACTTGAGTTACGTTTTGCTCTGCTTGGTTTGCATTTCTATTGCAGTTTACTACCATTTGTAGTGGGTTGGATTATCATAATTGTGCCACCTCTACTGCTGTGATTTCATCAATCGATGGTTTGGAGACTGACGACACAAATCCAATGGCACTTGTAGCAATGCTGGTATTGATGATTACCAATCAGTGATCACCACTCGATATGGTACTTCACCAAAAAGAAACTAGATACAGTAGGCAGTGGAAAAGCCCCCAAAAGTGAGGCATTCTGAACTGCAGTGGAAAAGCACCTTTTGTGGACCTTTTCTTTTGAGGTTATCATAAAATTAATATAAATACTCCTCTTTTAAAAACAAGACACTGAAATAAATAACTGAAAAGAAATCTATGAAGAAATGTAAAAAAACGAAAGCAAAGGTTGAGAAGCTATCTGAAACTAAATAATCAACAAAAATAATGATTTGAACAGACATCAAGCACTCATCAAATGTCAGAATAATCTGACCTGTCTGTCTGTGTGGGCGAATACATCCCACAGGCAATATGGCATGAGGAGATGCCAGCAACATTTTCTGATACTGACACAAATGAATTTGCAGTGACTGCTAAGAAATGGTATTGGAAGCATTCAACTCTCATTGGAAGCACATCTCCATTTCATTTGTTCATTTGTTGCTGTCTAATTAGAAGTTATGACTGTATTTCAAAGTTTGTTACTTTATCAATGAAATGCTGAATATTAGAGAAAAAGTAGCCAATTAACAGGATGGCCAAATATTCTGCTCTTGTTGTCCAGATCTTCGTTTTTGCTGTTGGTCTCTTGAGTGACACTAAACCCTCTTTTACTTCACTGGCAGAGAGCCAGCGCTCCATACAAATTCCAATGGTCTTTCATCTCTATGCTTGCTGCCCTTGCTTTGTCCCTGACCCCCCTCTCTACCCACCAGCTACTTTACCTCCTGATCTCTTGCATTTTGAACTGCCTGGCAAATGAAGCACCTGCCCCACCTAGGGTATCCCAGAACGCACTGCTGCAGTCTATTTAAGCACTGTTGGTTGTCACCGATTCACGATTGTGGGTCCTCTGTACTAGTGCTATATTAAGTCAGTTTGCTCCTCTGAATGTGTTAAAAAGTGTTTGTTGAACAAGGTTCTTTTTTTTAAATAGCATTTTAAGCAAAGACATGCCCTATATAATATTTAGAACAAGGCCACTAATTACTGTCAGTGGTCTCAAAATGGCTGTAACAACCTAATAGAAACGAATAACAAGTATCTATAAACATTTATTGTGTGCAGCGAGGGAGCTACAACATATATACAGCAATTGTAAGTGTCTATCTAAAATGTGTGAGTTTTAGGCCCAAGAGTCATTCAGTGTATCTAGTTTAATTGTAATGAAAGGAAGAGCGAAATGAGACCTAGAGGATGGTCCACTGGGCTTTGGTTAAGTGTAGGAGTGTTTGTTTGCATTAGCTTCCCGTCTCTGGTGACCTCACCCTGTCACCACACTTTTCATGCTGTCTCACAGGGGGGAAAAAAAACTACATGCTTACATCCAGACAACGCCCAGCCACAAACTTAAACATAAACTCTCGCTGTTTTAGTGTCCCCATCTGTTCACATTCACAGGCTTTTCTAAAGAAACTAGTTAATCTACGGTCAGCCGGTCGTTATCATGAAATAACCCTGACAGGTTGATCGGGACCCGGCAGGAAGCTGAAACGTGAGACTAGCGCAGCTGTAAAGGAAATCTTTGACAATTATACGGTTTACTGATCATTATACAAAGGCATTTGACCGCACAATTCAGAAATTGAATAATCTGAATAAAGTATGCCAGAGAGCTGTGTAAGAAATATTTATACAGTACTTGCACTGCCATCTTGAATGTGGCTGGTTTTGTATTGACCCTCAATTGGCAGACTATGCAAGTCAAAGGTCCTCTCAATTGGCTCACTTTATGGGCACGGTTATGAAATCCAAAGGACTTTAGGCCGTCCCATATGTTTTTTGTTTTCTTTCCTCATGAGTGCCTCTTAGTGGCCATTAAGTTCTCAGTGTAGAACAGAACTGTGGAGTTTTGGACAGGAGTTAGGACAAAGCCTAAAGGAAATTCTGTGCTTGCATCGTAGTGGTATGTTAGTGAAGATGAGTAATTGGTTAACTTGTATTAAAATCACCAAGAAGACAGAAGAGTTGCACAATTTCCCTTAATTGACTGTGAATATTTCGATGAGTAACTTTCTCCGCTTTGACCTGACTTAGAGAGTCAGAATCCATGTCCATATGCCACAGCTAGCACGGGCTTCAGTCAGGCATGTTATCTTAAAGAGCTCATTCACAATATTCCCTTACTTATGGAAAGCCCATTTTACTTTCACTGCAACCTGCTGCCTTAATGTGCATATACATTCATTCCACTCTAACCTTCTTTAACATGTGTACACACATACACATGAAAGTGGCATAATCGCATTTTGACTCCTCCTTTCAGTCTCCTTCTCATTTGAACCTGAAGGCCGTTGCACCCACGTTTGCATCTCACCTCTCACACAGAAGCACTCACACACTTGGGCACAGCAATTTCAGCTGCGCTGGACTTTACTGCCCTTTCTAAATCCCATTGAGTTTTGCTTAAGTCGTGTGCAGGCATGTAATGCAACTTTGAATCTGGCTGCATGAGCCTGGCGCAACTCGCTCTTCTGATGTGGACCACTACTGCCTACGGGGCTTACCTGCATCCTCTCTCACCATCTCAGCCTCCCATTCCTTTCATCTGCCCTTATCAGGCCCTGTCAGTACTCAACCACTGTACCTCCCCTCCCTCCACCAAACAGCGGGAGGTCAGTGAGAGAGATTCAGACACCCCTCTTTGGGACTGCAATTACTTCCAGTCAGGAAATCTTCAAAGACAGAGTGTGTGATTGAGAGAGAGCATGTTCACAGATTTGCTCCTTGTTTTTTCTGCAGTGCTGCATGTGTGATACAGGCAATGCGGACAGAAAAAGATTGCATCCCCTGCTTATTACTTGTTTTGTCCTGATTCCAAACACACTGTTTTCCCATTATTCAAATTGACTTTGGACCTGTCGGGAAGGAGTTAGTTCATGAAATATTAATGACAAAAAAACGGCAGAGAGATGTGAGAAATGAACGCACAGGGAGAGGCAAAATGATTAAATTAAATTGATTTTGGTAATACTTGATGACCACTAATCACTCTCCCTCTGCCCATACACAAACACCATTCATACGGCTACACAAAGATTTATTGCTGCCTTTCCATACATTAGCTGACACAGTGGCGATGACTGCAAAGATAAACAAAGAAATTATGCATTGTTTTAAAATAGCCATGGAATAACAAGTTCAGAAAATCAATATATAAAGGATACATACATTTATGTAAGGGATAATCAATGGCTTGCCGTGCGTTAAGAGATTTTAATGCATGACGTGGAGGCAAAGGACCACACGACGTGCGTGCTGTTTATACCTGATATGATTAGGATGCGATTTCATCAGTCCGATGACTGATATAAAAAATAAAATAAGACATTCCCAGTAAAATAAGTATAAAATAAGACATTCCCAGTAACACCTGAAGTGTGTTTCCAGTCACATTCTCAGTCACACGTTTCTTTTGTCTACTTTCTACGTATCACTTCTCTGATGAGGGGATGAGGGTGGATCTGTATGTATATCTCTTAACATTAATACTGCAAAAACGGGGCTACGATTTACATTTAATAATGAACATACAATATTAACATCATTATACTTATAAAAAGAACCATATCAATTAAATACGCTTTAGGAATACGCATTATGAAGAGAAAGCAGCCAGAGCCTATTTCAGAAATCTCTGCTGTTAAATATGTAGGAAAATTTAGGAAAAGGAACACATATTTGTACAAGTAGGAGAACATTCTGCTTTATTTATTTAAAACAAAAGCAATCAGCCAAACACACAGTATCAGTGTAATATTACATTATTTACGCTCATAGATTAATTATGAAACTTATCTTTGTGATCTGCCAAAAAATACACGTGAGAAAAAAATAATAGGTTCAAATGTCCAAATACTGACCGTTAGATACACCAAAGATTAATCCCGTTTTAACAACAGAGATGCACGAGATTAGATCCAGCGGCGTAGAACCAGAGATTCTCTGGCCGACATAAAGCTTCCCTCTGGGGGAGCCGCTCGCAGAGCTGTCGCTGACCGCCTGGAGCTTCCAACATTTTTAAAGACGCGCTATCCATACATATAAACTGCAGATTTTACTTTAAAATAATTACATTCTTGCTTGAAAAACTCTTGAAACTTGATTTTGTGGCATAGTTTATGAGTATTTTCCCAATTTTGGGGATTTCCTGTCCGCCATTAATAGCCCTCATCGGTTTCATGCGCAGCACATGCGAGTTGCTATAGTAACTGTAAACGTTTGGGAGAAGCGCATTTATTTCGAACTGTAATCAAAACTG